>CM076579.1:1090933806-1091128097 GCA_034641835.2 Pinus albicaulis | reverse complement strand
TGGAATTGTCCTACATATTTGACCACCAAAATATAAAGTCCAAATATTATGAGCTATTAAGCCACTTCCTATACTTTTATTGATATTATTACTAGTATTATTACTATTATGTACATCTATATTGCATGTCTCATTTGCACCAGCCAGAGAACAATGAAGGAGATAAAATTGTGCATCTGGTGGAACGATTGATGGTTTCACCTTATAGGACCTAAGATCAATTTCAATAAAGAAAGTCCCAAAAATAAAATCAGCAAAATCAAGAGGCTCATTGTGCCCCTCAAGCGGTGTCACGGGGTATTTCATTAATGATTCACTATCCAATAGAGTTTTATTATTCATGCCCTTATATGGAAGCCACATATGTGACCAGTCTGTTACAAAATATCCCTACAGTTTACTGAACCTGTCTCTGCTAATAAGTACACCATAGGCTTCTGGTATGTCCACAATCCCGATATTTATACATTGGTGAACTCAAATGTCTTTTAATGATATGATAAGCACATTCCTAAGTTCACCAATGGCATGGACAAGGTAGATGTCCAGCTGAATGAATTGTGCACCAGTCTTTTACCATTTTGCATTTATTTTATTTTCTATAGATAATGGCATTATGTTTACATATGCACCAGAGTCAACTAAGAAATTATGAACAATATAATTGAAAAATTCAAATGATAACAAAAACAGAGGACAAAGTGATCCAGGTGGATATTGGTGGTCACCCGCCTATTCCACTTGGGGCTCCACCATTGTCTATTTCAGTTTTTAACGTTTTTTGGGAAAACGGAGAGCAACATGGGTCCATGGACCGATGTTGCTCATTCCAAATTTGTAGTCCTCGGATAGATCTTTCTAACGAGGTATGGTAAGCATCAAACAGAGATCGTATGCCAAAGTTACGCCCCTGGGAAGTTGAAACACCAATTTACCCAAACGGGGCCCATAGTTTTGGCGCTTCATCTCCTAGGGTTAGGGTTTTGGCTGTTTAGGATTTACCATTGTTTCTAAATGATAAATAGGCCCTCGAGCCTCATTGTAACTCAGTTCAGAGGCTTGTAGCCACCACATCTCTTCTCAGAGATAGCTACCAGCGCCCTAGCTAGTTTTATTTCCATTCTGTCTGTAAGCAAATTTCAGTTCTTTGATATTAATGAAATGAAGTGTTATTTCCGCTGCATCTCTGTCTTTATGTTTATATGTTTATTCTATTGCGTTCCTGCATAAATCCGGATCAGTGGTATCAGAGCGGTCTGCTTTTTTCTCGATCCTTCTTTGCATGTCCCCAACGAGGTCGGGGTATAAGGAGCTAGGGCTCGATCTGGTGGAACCTTTGCAAGATCAGCCTCGCAAACCTCGACGGATGCCAATGGGGGACGAAAATAAAGATGAGGGAGCAGGAGATCCTATCAAAATATTGCTCGAGGAGGCCCTCGAAAGACAAAGGAACGTGATGATGGATAACTTTGCTTAGATCCTTCAATGGCTACCCACCGGCGGCGCATCTGCATCCAGCAGCCACTCTGGAGGCGCGACTCCTTTTAAGGTACAAGTAAATTTTGACATTCCCATATTTGAGGGTCAAATAGACGCAGATGCTGTAGATAGATGGTTGAATCTGTTAGAAGGATATTTCTCGGTTCATGACTTTTCAGACCGGGAGAAGATTATTTTTGCACTCCTCAAAGCTACCCCCATGTTAAGGACTGGTGGGAAACCTACTGTGAGAACAAGGACCAGACAGAACCCTCTCTGTTCTCGGCCGTACCAACTTGGAATTATTTCCGAGACGCCGTCAAGGAACAGTACTATCCTGTGGGGAGCTATGAGGACAAGTACATACAATGGACCACGCTGCGACAACAAAGGGATCAAGATGTGCATGAGCCGACGAATCTGTTCCATACCCTGCGCACAAAGTTGGGTATCAAAGATTCAGAGAAACATCTGGTGCTAAAGTATCGCAGTTGTCTGAACAAATACATTCAGGAGGAAATGGAGTTCCTTGACATCTCCTCGCTTGGTACGGCATACCGGTATGCTGCCAAGATTGAGCAGAAATTCAAGCAGAAGAAGCGAGACTTTGGATCTGTGAATCAAAAGCAAGGGAAAGGTGCTTCCAAACCGCAGAACAAAGGACCGAGCCAAGGCATGGTGGCTAAAGATAACTCATCGAAGCCACAAGAAAAGAACAGCACCGCAAAGCCAAAGAAGGACACGGGAAAGTGGTGTGAGTTCCATAAGAGCTCCACTCACAACACAAGTGAGTGTCGGGCCAAGCAGTCGCTAGTGGTCGAGATGAGGGCTTCTGAGTCAGATGCATGCTCCGACTCCGAATCAGAACCTGAAAAGGGGAATGAAAAAGGGAAACAGATTATTGATGCGGAGCCTAACGCCACTGTTGCCACTACAAAGGTCCAGAAGGAGGAACCGGAAGATCCAGAGGAGGAGGAACGTCTCTTCCACTCCCAGATGTGGGTAAAGGGCTCCCCTGTACAGTCCATTGTCGACAATGGGAGCCAAAAGAACCTCATTTCAGCAGACGCCGTGAAGCGGTTGGGCTTGCCGACCACAGCTCACCCACATCCATACACCATTGGGTGGCTTCACCAAGGACGAGATCTCCGCGTCAGCCAGCAGTGCCGCCTTCCGTATAGCATCAAGCCCTTCACGGATGAGGTATTATGTGACGTTGCTCCTATTGATGTTTCTGATGTATTATTAGGACAACCATACTTGTGGAAGCGTCATGCCGTGTATGAGTCTCGGCCTCGTGCTGTTATTGTTACTTTGGGAAATAAGTTGTACAGGATACCAGAGGTACCACCTCCTGCTGCTATCTCTTTGGTTACTGCAAAACAATGCAGTAAGCTCATTTCCCAAACCAGGAAATTCGTTTTCCTGATGATCCGCCCCCAGGGCAAGAAGAAGACTGCGGCCACGACCTCCAGACAGGGCTCCTCTGCACAACAACAACAAATGGATAAGGTTGTGGAGGAGTACGGGGACATATTCACCTCACCCACAGGGGTTCCTCTGCACTGTCAGGTCAAGCACCCGATTGATCTGACCCCCATTGCGCCGCTACCTAATGGACCGATCTATCGGCGCTCTGTTCTGGAGAATGATGAAATCAAGAGGCAGATTCAGGAGCTGTTGCAGAAAGGTCACATCAGACCAAGTTCATCGCCCTGTGGGAGCTCGATCGTGTTGGTACAGAAGAAGGATGGGACGCGGAGACTCTGTATTGACTATCGGGCGCTGAACAAGATCACTGTCCGGAATAGGTACCCAATCCCACGGATTGATGACCTTCTGGACCAACTCAAAGGTGCAAAATATTTCAGCAAGATCGACCTGAAGTCTGGGTATCACCAGGTACCAATTGAACCCTCCGATGTGTGGAAGAATGCCTTCAAAGCCAAGGAAGGCCTTTTCGAATGGCTGGTCATGCCTTTCGGGTTGACGAATGCTCCCGCCACCTTCATGAGGATGATGGATGACATCTTGCGGCTATTCACCAACTCATTTGTAGTGGTGTACTTGGATGATATTCTGATCTTCAGCCAGACTTGGGAAGAGCACCTTCACCACATCCGACAAGTCCTCCAAACACTGCGGCAACACAAGTTGTGTGCCAATTTGGAGAAGTGCACTTTTGGCATGACCCAGGTTCAATATCTGGGATACATTATTGATGAAATGGGGGTGCATGTGGATCTAGCCAAGATCCAAGTCATTTGGGATTGGCCATCCCCAACCACTATAACAGAGCTTCGTAGCTTTCTGGGTCTTGCTAATTTCTATCGGAGGTTCGTGTTGGGATTCTCTCATATCACTTGGCCCTTGAGTCAAGTCACCAAGGGAGGAGCGAGAGAAATTTTTTTTTGGTCGGAACCTCAACAGAAGGCGTTCACAGAACTGAAAAACCGCCTCTGTTCTTCTCCAGTGCTCACTTTACCAGACTTGCAACAGCCATTTGAGATCGAGACAGATGCCTCTGACTATGCTATTGGGGCAGTTCTTACTCAACAGGGACATCCAGTGGCATTTCACAGTGAGACATTGTCTGACACAGTTCGCAAGTACCTCACATATGACAAAGAAATGTACTCCATTGTGCAAGCTTGTCGACAATGGAAGCATTACATTTTGGGGAAGGAAACAATCATCCACACAGACCACAGGCCCCTGCAGCTCATACAGACACAAGGGAAGTTGCAGAATGATCGCCATCAGAAGTGGTCTACATATCTGCAACAGTTTCATTTGAACATCAAGTATAAGAAGGGTAGCACCAATCATGTTGCAGACTGCCTCAACCGACCACCGATCGTGGCGCTCACCACTGTACTCAACGCTTGTGGGCACGAGACTTCTGATTGGCCGCTTCTCTATGAGAGTGACCCAGAATTCGGCCAAACTTAGAAGGCACTCCTGGGGGGTACGCAAGTTCCAAATTTTCACCTCCAAGATGCACTTTTATGTCACATGGGACACCTTTGTGTTCCTTCAAGCGAGCGTGCCAAGATGATATGGGAAGCACACTACAGTCAAGTCGCTGGGCATTTCGGGGTCGAGAAAACAGTAGCAATCCTGCAGAAGTATTTCTATTGGCCGAACCTTCGAAAGGATGTCGAGAAGCACATCAGATCCCGCACTGCTTGTGCCATTGCCAAACCGACCATCAAGAAGCAAGGCCTATATACTCCTCTACCTACCCCTAGTCGACCTTGGGAATCCATCTCCATGGATTACATGTCGGGCCTGCCTTCTACTAAGTAGGGAAATGACTATGTTTTTGTGGTCGTCGACAGATTCTCGAAGATGGCCATTATGGCGGCCTGCAAGAAGAATATCACAGCAGAAGCCACTGCTAAACTCTTCCTTGAACGAGTGTGGGTGCACTTTGGGATCCCACAGTCTATCATATCAGATCGGGATAGCAGGTTCCTCAGCACATTTTGGTCCAGCCTCTGGTCGATGTTGGATACCAAGCTCACCAAGTCCACAGCTTTCCATCCCCAAACAGATGGCCAGACAGAGGTCGTCAACAGACTGATTGTACACATTCTGCACATGTAAAATTCAAAGAATCCACGCACATGGGACGAGAGCCTCCCTTATTTACAACATAGTTATAATTGGGCTCTCCACAGTTCAATCGGCCATAGCCCCTTTCAGGTGGGCTTGGGATTCCAGACACTATGTCCCATTGACGTAGCCATGCCATTTGCAGCTGCTCAGGCCAATTCAGCTCATGTCCAGTCTGAAGTTGACAAAGCCAGTAGCTTCATCGAGCACATTCAACACATCCGCCAACAAGTTCATGATATATTGGACAGAGCCAATGCTAAGTACAAGCAATGCCATGATCAACACCGGGTGCCACACAACTTCCAGGTGGGTGACAAAGTATGGCTACATTTGCAGAAGGAGCGCCTCACTGGACCCCACCGCAAGCTTCGCCCACTCCGATACGGGTCGTACACCATCACCAAGGTTGTAGGGAACAATGCATTTGAGCTCAGTATTCCACCATTCCTTGGTCTGCACCCAGTCTTCAATGTGGATCGCCTTCGTCCTTACTTCCCACCTCTACTGGACACCTCGGACATTGCAGAACAACTCACACCAACTGAGTTAAATCCAGACTGCATGGAACAGGCCACCACAGATTGCATCATGGACATGCAAATCAAGAACACTCGCCAGCAGAAGATCCAACTATATCGGGTTGTCAAAGCCGGCCAACTCCTGCACCAAGGAAAGTGGTTCACCAGGGACCAAGTTCAGCAGAAATTTCCTCATCTCATGGAGGAACTTAACGCAATGGGGACCATTGCTTCCTAAGGGGGAGGAATGATCCAGGTGGATATTGGTGGTCACCCGCCTATTCCACTTGGGGCTCCACCATTGTCTATTTCAGTTTTTCAATTTCGGCACAGTTTACTATTTTTAGCAGTTTTTCGGGTCCTAAACTTCCGGAGCCGTTTTGAGGCCCTAAACGACGTTTTTTGGGAAAACGGAGAGCAACATGGGTCCATGGATCAATGTTGCTCATTCCAAATTTGTAGTCCTCGGATAGATATTTCTAACGAGGTATGGTACGCGTCAAACGGAGATCGTATGCCAAAGTTACGCCCCTGGGAAGTTGAAACACCAATTTACCCAAACGTGGCCCATAGTTTTGGCGCTTCATCTCCTAGGGTTAGGGTTTTGGCTGTTTAGGATTTCCCATTGTTTCTAAATGATAAATAGGCCCTCGAGCCTCATTATAACTCAGTTCAGAGGCCTGTAGCCGCCACATCTCTTCTCAGAGATAGCTACCAGCGCCCTAGCTAGTTTTATTTCCATTCTGTCTGTAAGCAAATTTCAGTTCTTTGATATTAATGAAATGAAGTGTTATTTCCGCTGCATCTTTGTATTTATGTTTATATGTTTATTCTGTTGCGTTCCTGCATAAATACGGATCACAAAGAGTGTTAGATTCTAATGTTAAATAATTCACAATATATTCAAGAAGGGTTGAAGAATTACTTGACACCTTTTGAGAGGAGGAGGAAGTATCACCTATAGAAGGTTGCGAAAAATTATGGACAATGAGTTGAAGCTGGCATGTGATCTTTGCGAGCTCATAAATAGAAATGTTGGCTTTCGTCTTCTTCATATCTTCCACAATATTATAATGGATTGTTCCATATATTGAAGACAATGTTGAAGTGTCTATAGGAGTGGATTTATTTGACACTTACTGGATGATATACTTACTTTTGTTAGTCAAGGAATTGCTTTTGGAATCAGCTGCATCTCCAGAATTACCCTGTGTATTATGAGCCAGATTGATAGGTGGTGAGATTCTTCTTAACAACTTCTATTTTAATTTCTATGTTGTCAATTCTTGTTCAGAGATGGGCCCTTTACTCCTTTAAATGTATCGACCACTTTGCTTTTTGGGAGGCACTTCATCTTGTGGTGGCTCTTCAACATTTTTCTTATCAACATTGAAAATATAGTCATATGCATTCACTGTGTTTCCAGTTTTTTTTTTCTCTTCAACCGCTGTAGGTTATTTTGTTTCCTCTTTTTGTTATTCATACTCATATACTAATATCGTGTCTATTATATGCGAAGCCAGAGAGTTCATGTTGTGGTTCCACTAGGGGCATGTATTTTCCGAGTGATATTCCTAGTGGAATGAATAAAAATTATCCATGTCAATGCTTTCTATGTTCATCACAACATTCGAGCTCTCCATAGACTTGGCAGGCTGATTGTTTTTTCCACTAGTGATCCTTCTAAAAGTGAAAGACTTGGGAGGCTTGTTGCTAGCAAAGTCTCACTTGAACTTTTCTTCAATTCTAAGATTTCATTGGTGAGTATCTTCACCATCTTGGTCAAGCTCTCGATATTCGATGATTCCTTTTCTTTATCCTTACCAGAATAAGGTTGTGACTTCCTACTAGCCTTTTTGGAGTCCTTATATTCGTCATCCTTTGTAATGACCCCAATTGCGCATCATTCCTTATCGACAGTGTTCGCTTCCACAAAGTTTAACACCAATGTGGCTTTTGCATCTCTCTTTACAAATTGGGAAATACTTGTGGGAAAAGAAGCTATGTAGTAATCAATAGTGATTGAATCATGTGGTTGTGTACCTGGGGGATATTTATTCAATATATGATTGAATTTATTATTAAAATATCTCACCTTCTCTTTCTACCCATCTTCATGCTTTCGAGCTCCTTAAGTAACATGGAAGAAATATTATCGTTAGCAAACTTCTCGAGAAACATATTTTTAAACTCCCTCTAGGTATGGATCGAATTTATGAGTAGATGGTGGTACCATGTTGTTACCCCGACTTCTATTCTATAAGGGAAAAATTCGGTAGGAAACATCATCATACCTTACCTGCAACATTCATATATGCATGTAAAATTCGTCAAGGTGGTATTCTGCAATCGCCTTCTTATCTGGGTCATATTTTGAAAGAATTTTTCCAAATGTCTTGGAATTTTATGCAAAATTTTTATAAATAAAGAGACCCTTGGTCCATCCAATCCTCTATGTTTCCTTCCTCGTGATCAGAATCTAAGGAATCCTCACCGTCAAACCCCTTCAAATAGGTCATCAAAGAAAAAAACTGTATCATCCCCATACCATTCGTTAAGAGGTGGGAGATGCTCTTGGAATACTATATCGTTATCATATTCTTCCAACTCTTCAAGTGTGGAAAATACCAAATATTCAACTGTAGAAACTACTATACCCATATTGGTTGTCTCTTTTTTATTAAAAAAATGTGGAAGATTTTGTTCTGTAGGAATCAATCCAATACCCTTTGTGTACTGACGAATTATGAGTCGAATTTCCCAAATATGTTTGTAAGTAACCTTGAAAGTTGATTTGGGGCCCAGCTAAGAAGATCTTGCTACTTTTTGGAATCATAGTTGGAATTCTACTCGGAATGATGCTACCCTCTTGAGAAGAAGAATGATTTGGGTGTGTGATTTATCAGCCATAAAAATATCATTTCCCTCATTCTAGCGCCAGAATGTTGACAATGCTAGATACTGCCAACATATAGGGGAGATCCCCGATATAAGGTCCCAAATATACCTCACACCATTTGGTGTAGGATTCCCATCTGGAATATGGCTTGGTTTTCGTTTACTTAAATATATGCCTTTGCTTTAGCTATCAACATGAGAGAGAAGTGAAACGGTCATTTTGAATGAGAAACCTAGTATGCCTTGTGGATGTTCAATTGTCGGTGTATCAAGGTTCTCCTACTGTAGAGGGGAAAATAAAGTGAACCTATAAGAGAGAATTAATAGTACTACCCTAATGGATACACCCACATAAATGAGAAAGACTCATCTAATATCAAGTGAAATAGTTCACAAGGATGCGACGATCATTATAGAATAGCAACACATTTCCAACAAGAAGCACTGAAATAAACAAAAATAATTCAACTAATCCAGTACTTAATGAAAGAGTGCATGAACCATAAAATTTTAAATAATAGTCTTAGAAACATTCACAATTCATGTGTGAAAACATGTTGGCCTAGAAGGCTTCAATATTAAGTAAAATTCCCAAGATACATAAATACTAGCTCTAACTGTGGAGTGTTAGAGCCATTACTTTCTCCCCAAGAGTACTAACTTTGTCTCTCTTATGCCTTATGGGAGAAGCCAAGGTTAAAATTCATTTACATGAGAAATGAGGATCTATTTATATCTTGGGGAATGACCTTTCATATCCTTATGACTCTTGACTTTCTAACTTCTATTGATGTTTGGACTTCTACAACCTTTGGAGTTCCAAATTAATTTCGGAATTACAAATGAAATTTGGTATTACATCTCTTTTCGACTTACTTGACTCTTTCGTTCATACATGACTCTTGTTCTTCTACTTATTTGTCTTTACAATGATTACAATAATACATATTGACTTCCACATCATTGTATGATGAGACTTGACATGTCACTATCTTTGATGATTAGGACTAATAGTAAATGATGACATGGACTTCTTCCAGTGGTGACATGGCTTCCAATTGTAACTTCATTCCTTGTGTAACTTCCATCGTGACATCTTCACCCTCCAAAGGGTCTTTGGTCCAATGTAGTTTTTGGGTGATTTGATCATCTAAATTCAAGTGTGTTTCTCATTCTATTTATTATTCCTTTGTTTATTCTTCTTTCCCAATCTTCCACATGTGTGCTTGCCATGATGTTTCTGTAATACCTGCATTTGCAATTGCTCATGATGAGAAACAAACAACTTCAAAATATCATATCTACTATGATTTATGAAAATATTTATGTTTTTTCCTTTTCATTTCACTTAAAAGACATAAATGAGCTTTTGGGAACATAGGTGCACTCTGAAAGGTTGAATGGTTGAAGAGTGAAGGCTTCAGGGATTTGGCATGTGCTCATGTGATCAAAATAAGAGGACAGACAAGACAAGGCACATGACACAAGTCCAAAGGATGAAGGGGAAGTATTCAAGCTTCTCGAGTGTGTTGTGAAATCAATGGAGAGAGGGAGGACATAGGTGACACTCCCAAAGGCTGAAGTATGGGGATTAATGCCTTCGAGGTGCGCTTATGCACGAAATAGGCCTCAGGAAGGCGCAAGATTAACTCTTGAAGGCTAAAGGTTGGGGCTTCGACCCTTCAAGGTGCATTCGTGTGCTCAAGAAGATCAAGAGGGTCCATGGTGCATTGGTAAAGGTTGAATTATTGAGCTCCAGGTCTTCAGGATATGTCAATGCACTCAAGGATGGCACACTTCTTCAAGTCGAAGGAGTGCGCTTAAGGAAGACTTAGCCATTTTAGAGGGCATAGTCAGAGACAAGGTAGGTGAATTGGGCTTGAGGAGTGCTCTATGCATTCTTGGAGGGCACATGGCACACTTCCAAACAAAAAATTGTCTTTGATCAAGGCTTTGAAGAGTGCTCATGCACTTTTAGCCTTAACAAGTTCACCTTGAAACCGAAATTCATATGTTTGGAAAATGAGGCAAGGGGTGAATAGGATGATTTCATACATAAAACATAGTGCAACACATACCAAGTCATCAATAAAAATTAGATAAACTTAAATAATGATAAATATACATTGAAACACCACTTTATACAAATTCCCCAAGTATAACAAGTGAATTGTGTGCGATTGCAACCAAAAAGTGTCATTTTACAACAATAAAGATGCTACAACTATGGAATGCACCAAAATATGTTATAACCAATGCGATGACACTTGACTCCATTTAAATACACTTGAAACACATAGAGCAGTGTGAAACAACGTTTGATGATCAAAACAACTCTAGATACGACAGTGACGATAGGCTCCAAAATTAAAATGTAGTGGAATTTTGGAGGGCGTTGTTGTAGCGAAAACACCTCTCTAAAGTGATAGATGAGAAAAAACACACTAAAATATCATGCTAAATGGAATTTGTATAAAAAAGTGGAATCAAAATTTCCTGAATAGTCAAATAGACATTATAAAAGGTCACAAAATGATGGCTCTGATGTTAAATATACTGTAGATTACATACATATAGGAACTTCATAAGTAGAAATCTACTCGTTTCTCTTAGAATTTAAAAATTTATGTATGTATCTCAATATTTTGATGACCACCTCTCTAAAACATTTTCAAGCTTTCCTTTAATTCCTATTCAAGATAAGTGGGAACAAAATGATAAATTTCATGGATGATATCTTTGTCAAGTGTCACCAACACGTAGACACCACAAGTAGCACCCTATGTTTGTCATTGTTGAGATAGAAAGGTAATTTTTTCCATCTTTACGTTGTTGATTTCTGAAAGTGTCGAGGAAGTTCATTGTATTGTGTGTATCGCGGAGTTGCAAAGTCTTAAAAGTGCAGAGGAAGTTCATTGGAGAAATCACGATTCTCCGCATTCCCATATATTAGGCTAGTGGACTCCCACGCATTAGGCTAGGCTAATGGCATGCACACTTCATCTTGTGCTTACACAATATCGATGCTATCACAAGAAATTCCTTGAACAATAAGTTCCACTTATCTGAATTATGGCCAGTTGTGATGATTGTGAGCGATCATTTTTGAAATTAAAAAAATATTTTTGTAACTTCTAAACTCAATCCATATTACAACATTAGTATAAACTATTCCACCTTATATATATAGGAAGGGCTCTCGAGCATTGCCATAAAAAAATTGACCATAAAAAAAAATAAAACCACATCTTGGTAGTGTTGAGAAATGTAACTATGCTCAGTCTTCATAATTGTTATTGTAATTGTATCATTTATATTTATTGTAAAAATGAAAAAGAGAAAAGGAAAATTATTTTTGAAGCATGGTTTTCATGCTCTTTTTATTAGTCAACTAGGTCAAGAATGTTCTTCATGCTTTTAGGGTTCATTGATTCATTTGAGTCTTTGTCATATTTATAATACCCTTATGGGAAAATTGTATCAAGAAATAAATATTACATTGATTTCAAAGTGTCATTTTTGAACTCCCAAGACCAAGCCAACCCTACCAATGAAGCTGGCCTAAGGGAGGCCTATTAGACTACACAATATGGGTATATATTGGAAGAAAATTTGAACTAATAAGACACCAATTAAATAAAGTTTGATCTACATATAGAATAGAAGGAAAAAAAAGTGTGAAAGTGAGGAATCAAAGAACGAATGCAAGTGAAGAAGGGGAAACACACATTTGAAGCACTTCAGATCCCATGTACGAAATTTTTAGTGTTTTGGATGCAGTTACAGGACCAAAAATTGTAGGTTGAGTTTCAAATTTGATCAAGAAGGCCAAAAATTTGTCAAGTTGCAGAAATAAATAACTTTGACCTTCGTTGGCTTGCATATACTTTAATTGTTTTGGAGAATATTCTTAGTAGGGTTTACTTGATACTTGGTGGAAGTATTGGTTTTGTTCTTGGGTCTTGGTTGTCTCAATTTGATTTGGATATATAAGAATAAGAAGAGTTTTGACTAGGTTTTCTCCTAGGAGATGGGTTTGCCCACGCTGAGAGCCTACATATTGTGTTCTATTATTCTTGTGATATTGATGTTTTTTTTTATTTGATAGTTTCTTTATGAAAATAAGAAAAAATAATATAATATAACTGAAATTATCACAAGTTATTATCAAAATAAGAATTTCTTTTTCCTTTTCATTTTCTAACATGGTATCAGAGCTAAGATGAGGAAAGAAAAAGGCAGCTTGGAGATCCTTCGTTTTAATCATCCTGAAAGGTCATAAGAAATGATACAAGAAAAGGGTATAAGGAGAGGCTTTTAGGAAATAAAATATCACCATTCATCTTGAAGGAAGGGTAATTGAAAAATAAAATTTGGAGGCATATTGGAACATCTTGAAAGAAGCATCATTAAAGGAGTAACCAACAACTTAGGACTATTAAAAAAATCAAACTTGGAAAAATAACTATTGAATACTACAAGAGATCAAGACCTATAAAAGAATGGAATTAACAAGTCTGCCAACGACATATTCAATGAAATCAGAAAAATAAACTTCAAGGAGCTTCAAATTTTAGAGCCTGTAAGACAAGGATGGATCTTATCCTTTCTAGGAACAAAGTTTTGGATATAGTGCAGGGTAGAGTTAAAGAACCTACAGATGATGCTAGAAAAGAAAAATTCAAGGAGAATGACATTATAGCTATAAGCCTCATTGTGGATTCTATCAAGGACAATCTGATTCCCTACATATCTATTCAAGACACCTCAAAGAAATTATATGAAGCTCTCTCCAAACTATTTACAATAAAAAAATATTGTCCAAATAGGAAGCTCAAAGAATGAGATTTGAAGTATGAAGATGAAAAAATATGATAATATATCTTCATATTTTGTGAGAATATTCTATTTAAGAGATGAACTCCAAGAAATTTATGAAATTATCCGTGATAAGGGACTTGTAATAACATCCATTCTAGGATTACCCAAATCTTGGAATGCTTTTGCAGCTAGTATTAATAGTTGGAAAGAGGCTCCATATTTTGAATAAGTATGGTCTGCATGTAATCAATAAGAAGTCTGACTTGCTCTAATAAAAGGAAATCAGGAAGAAGAACAAAATGAAATATCCAATGCTTATTCAGCCTGTTTCAATAAGAAAGGAGGAAATAAGAAACCTAACAAAGGTTCAAAGAGAAACCATCGCAAGAAAACCAACCTATCAAAAGTTCAATGTTTCCAATGTCACAAATTTGGGCACTATAGAAACCAATGTCTCGAAAAATAAAATGACAAAAAGAAGAGAGAAAAAGATCATGCTATTGTTGTTGATATTGATGGACCATCAAAGAAACCCAAAGGATAATATTCTGATGTCAAATATTTGTACTATGGATTAAGAAAAGACTTGGAATCTTAGGAATTGTTGACCCTAGTGTATCATATCGCTTATATAAAATTATGTTTATGTCTTTGATTTGTAGGCTTTTGTGAGATTCCTCTTATAAGATCATGATTGACTTTAGGATTTTTATTATAACCTTTGATTATGTCTTTCCTTGTACATTGAGGTCTTTGACTTCTATGGTTTGTGAACCTAGTATAATATGATAAGATAGATTGCCTAGAATATTTATTCAAGTCACTCTAATAAGTTGTTAAAATAAAGTAAATACCTCAATTAAGTCTCGATCAACTCAAAATACAGAAGAAGTTGTTTTTATTCCGAAAAAAATAAGTATTTTCTTTTCTTTCATATCATTGTTATTGATTTCCTCAGTAATATCTAGCTTTGTTATCACTTTATTATAACCTTTTTATGATCTCCCTGAAAAGGATTGTAGGAAAATGAAGTCAAAATATTATGGTTAGATTTAGAGGGAGTAGTTCAACTCCCAAGTCTTAAATTTAGCAATTATAATTGCACATACGGTTGCATTGATAAAACAAGTTTTGGAACCTTTGTTAGCAGGTATCATCCAATAAATCATGGAATTGCAACACAAATGAAGTCTCAATTAGTCCAAAATGAAGAAGAAATTGTTTGAGGTATGTTTTCAATATTATGTCTTTATGTTTATTTGAAAATATGAGGTTTTTGAAGCTATTTTTTAGATCTTGATAATTTAGGGTTTGTCGATATTTAGGGTTTTTTCACCCTAGATAGAAGTAAACCCTAACCCTAATTTATTGTTACCTCTACGAATCCCTAGTAATTTATATGAAATCTGGGGTTTGATAGCTGAATGTTTCTTTGTGAAGTATCTAAAAACATTAATATATTTTTGAGTAGGGTTTTAGGGTATGTATTAAACCCTTCCTAAGATTGGGATGTAGATGGATCTTAGTACCCCAACACCAAATCTTTCCACTATAAGGAGAAACCCTAGACTAATAGTACTACGTTATGCTTGGTTGTGTTGAGAATTGAGGTACATGATAAAGGGTTGAAGCAAGACAAGAATAATAAAAATATATTCATGCCTATTGATAACTTTGTGAAATGTGTTCAACGTGATGCAAAGAGGGAGTTGTAAAAGAAGCTTACTGATATTAGTAAACATATGTTGTAATATTCTTGAAGAAAGGTAGAGAAAAAAACTTCTATGGAAGACATAAAAACTCTCTTAGATTGAGATATTTGAAGCTTGTTGACTAGTTTGATTGATATATGCATACTGAATATCTTTAGATCAATATGAATTTGAGGAATATTTAACCTATGAAGAGGCAAGTAGTAGTAGAGGTTGTCGTATTGACTTGGAATTGTTAAACAGATATTGATAAAACATTGTTTTGTTATACGATGTAGATGATATAATGATGTGATGTTCCTTTTTTTGGTTTCCCTTATGGTGTAATCAAGATGGACTTCCAGGGTTGGAGAAAGCTAGGTCATAAGAGCAGGTTTACTCCATCAATAGGACCAAGGGCTTCTAGAGGGGTTTTGAGGAGTTTTTATGGGGTCTGATGTCATTCTCTTCGCTTATTCCATCATCCGCACAACTTTCCTTTTGTTTTGTTGCATTCCAATAACTTTTAGAAAATGGGGTTATTATTGAGCCTAACTCAATTAATTACACTTAAGGCGGAATTTTGAAGGACTACTTGAAAAAAAACCTTAGCGTAATAGATCATTGGAACCGAAACAAGAATATATACAGGATGAGATGGTGGAAAGAAAATTTCAGTAGCCTAAGGACGGATGGTGGAAAATTTACAATTTTCCCAAATTAAAAAGGTACTAAGTGATTAAAAGTAATAATAAAATAAAGACTTCTATAGGGGTCCATCGGATTATAATAGAGGAGGAGGAGACCATTTAAAGGCATCTTGGTTTTGTTTTTTATTTGATATAATGAGGTTTGGAGAACGAAGTTCCCAGCTTTAGCAAGACTAGGGATGAAAACCCTTAAGTTTCCTTGTGTGTGTTGGATGAAATCCAAACTCAACTTTGAGGAGACTTCATCTAGAAATATCATGAAGCTTCAAATTTATTAGTGTTATCACTCCAATAATTCTCAAAGGGTTGTTTATTTTTTTGGTTTAAAGAATATTAGAGGTAACCACCAACCTACTTTTAAGCCTTAGAATATAGCCTTCCTAATGCTCAGAGAGGGCTCTCTCTCTATGATTTATCTTTGTTGATTTTAGTTGATTTTAGGCTAGTTATGTAGGATTACTTGGGATTTTGATTTTGGAATTGGTTTGGTGGTGAAATCACTTACTCAGATGGATAGATGTAGGTCTGTATTCAATTAGGCTAATGGAGTCAAAGTGTCAAGCAGCTAGAAGCAAGATCAAGGTTCTAAAGGGAAGTATTCACAGGGAAAGATAGTTTGGTCACTTCAGATCCTTAGGTTGATGGTGAAAATGGTTTCAATCAAGATAAGGGAGTGATTAAGGATTCTCAAATCTGGATAATGAGTGAAAAGATAGAGGTCAATCAAAATAAGGGAGAAATTAAGAATTCCCTAATCCGGATATTAGAGTAAAAACATATAAATGATAAACAGTTCAAGATAGAGTGTAATTAAACATATTCTACAATAACATTCCATTAAAGCAGATTTTGACAAAATCTGCTTGAATGTGATTTTCACCGAAAAATTTTATACACAATTTATGGATCACAGAAGCCAAATTCCTAATAATAACATTACAGTTATATCATTTAGATTAAGAAAACATATGAGCATGTGAAAACTTCAGAAAGAAACAATTGAGCAAGTAGAGAGTACTTCATTGTAATGACCCAACATATGAATCCTGTAATATAATCTCTTTATTGCTTTAATCTAGTCTGTTGACTTGAAATTGGTAAAATCACCCTCAAGTTCCAGAATAGTACAACTGTAGAAATGTTCAGCAATTCATCCACTCCTCAATACTTCGAAATGTGAAGTATTTATACAAAAAATCTTATAAAATATCCTAAAACAAACTTAGGAATTATTCAAGGAAAAATAAATATCTTCATGCAAGAAGATAGATACATCTATCTAACTAATGCAAATTGTCCTTGCTTTTATTGATTTTTTGTTTAATTTTTGATATTTTGTTGTTGATTTGTCTCTGATTGTTTCTCAACGAAGGCTGCAGTTAGGTAGTGAAGTGTCCTCTACGCTGGTAGCTTTATCTCTGTTTTGACTTTCACTCTGACTTTAAACTGATACTCTTTAACCTTTGATTGTTGTTTTACTTTTTATCATTCACTGTTCACTGTCCTGTTTTCACTGTAAGAATTTTACTGCTCTATTTTTTACTTTATCCTGGATGCTTTGTTTACCTTTGACTGCTCTGTTTTTACTGCAAACTATTTTCACAGTAAATCAGTCATTTTTTCCCAAAATTCTACCTCTGGAAATTTGATCTTCATCATCCTTCTGAATATCTCATCAACCTCTATGTATTTTAAGAATGTAGGCTTGTTGACAAATAGGTGTTTTACCTCATGCTGTAGGTAAAATAAATTCTCAAAACTTTTGTAAAGTACCTTCCCTGTTGGAATTCCTTGCATGGCTGAATTATTATCTTGCTTTTTAGCCACTTCTCTCATCTTCTTATCATAATCATCCTGCTTCATTAATCTGTCATGAATGACTAGTGGATTTGGAAGGCCTTTTTGCCTTAGGACATCAAACTTCATCATGAACCTTGTGATGGCAACCTCCATGTTTTGGTATTTTTCTTATAGCTGTATCATTAGATTATTTTTAGAAATAACCTTCCTAACTTCTAGGACGGTTTCTGTTCTATCACTAATTCCAATTTCTTCTAGTTCTTGCCTATTCTTGGAATTAAGGAATTTGATGATTTCAAGAGCTTCTTCAGGTTTATTAACAAGTTCTTCTTTTATCTCCTGGATGGCTTCTCTTGCTTCTTTGACTAAATATTTTTGTTCATAGATTACCTATATGGATGGCCAAATATCATTGACAGATTCAATGATATTGACCCACAGTTGTTGCTTGGATTGTACCATGGGTTATTTTAATGTTAGAACTTTCTCTAACTTCTTCAATTTTTCATTCAACCTGTTTGATTTATGTTCTTCATTCTTGTGCATAATCTGTAGTAGCTTCTTCCCATCCTCCAGACTTTTTAGTTGTTCTTTAAGTTTGTTAATTTCATTTGTCTGAATAGACATGTCCTGCATTGCTTTAATTAACTTACTTTCCTCATCTGTAGACTGTACTTCTGTTGTTGATGATTTTGTTGCTAAAGTTTTTGATGAGGTGACAGGAAGTGCTCTAGCCATTAGCATTGTAGGAGCCAATGATTTTTCTACTGTAGAAGGCACAGATGTTGTGACTAGAGGAATTACAGTGACAGGAGTTTCTTCTCTTTCCATTTTCTCCTGGACCAACTTATCCATTTCATTCTCCATTTACTTTACTTCGGCAGTCAACTGAAGAATGAGATTCATCATCTCATATTTCTGATTTGCATCCTGTAACACTTATTTTGCTTGAGGATGTCCAGTAGGAGGCAGCTTAAGTTGCTTCTTTAATGCAACAATGTTTGCATTCTTGTTATTTATCAATTCATCTGCAACTTTTACATTTGTTGGATCATATCCTACTCCAATAATCAAATCTTCCAGTGATTTGATTCTGTTATTCTTAGTCTGTGAGGATTCTTTTTCCAATTTAGGCTCATCTTTGATGTTCCCAAGAGTTTTTTGGATCTTTTGTACCCTCATGGCTTTATTTTTCATGGTTGAATAAAGCATTTCACCAGATTGTTTGTGAAATTCTATTTGATCAATTGGATGAAGATCTTTTTCTTAAACTTCATATGATGTCTTTTTGTAATCAACTGATGATTTGGGATGCTTTAATTTAGGTTGTAGGGAGGTCATCTGCATCTTCCTAATTTTGTAGTCAAAAGCAGAAAGCAATCTTCTTTGGTCACTGGGTGACTGTTTCCAATATTGGTTATATGTATTAGTCTTTAAGGCTTCATTTTTCATCTTTATCTCTTTGTCTTTCTGCATAATGTCCATCTCCTTCTCTGCTGGTTTGCTGGATGAGGATACTTCAACACTGTGTTGTTTCTGAATCATTTGAGTGCTTGAATTTGAAGGCTGGTGTGTTTCTTTAGCAACGACAGGTGTTACATTATCTTTCACCACTGTTTCTATATCAATTACTTCTATTGTTTCCACTTCTTCATTGACTGGATTTAAGTTAGGCTTCTTCTTGTACATCAATTTAAATTTAGTTTTAGTTGTTGTTTTTGCAGTGTATGATCCTTCTTCTCTTATTATTTTTGAGTTTTTATCTTCTTGGGCTGGAGTCTACAATATTTGACTAGTATCACCTTGCTTCTCTACCTTTGTCAAGGTGTTCTCCAACCAATCAGACTGGTTGGAGTATTTATTAATGTCTGGTTTCTTCTCATGTACATAAGGAGTTAGTTTGCATTTAACTCTCAATTTACTTATTACTCCTAGAGGATCATAATACCATAGAAAACTCTTACTGAATTTAAACTGCTGCAAATACTTTTCAGCTTCAGGACCTGCATCTCTACTGTTACAAATAAATACAAGAATCTATAGGATAAATAAAAGAATCTATGAAATCTGTGTATGTGGACAGTATGGAATATTTTCTAATAATTGGAGTCCAAAATATGATTGATTGTGGGTTACCTTCTACATCAAACTTTTGAAGGTTGATGGCAAATTTCTCTGACTGAAAATATAAAAACATGTGGAATAGGACTAATGAATACTTGAAAACACCCTCTTCATTCATTTTAACAAGTTTTTCATGCATATTGTCAGCAAGGTACTAGGAAAAATTAAAAATGGTAGCAGGAGGCTGACCAAGTGAAAATGTAGACAGGAAACCTAAGACTACATCATCAACATGCTTATATGTAAAATATCCCAAAATGGAAGACAACATGGAGATGATATGTTTGGTTCTCTCAGAAAATATTGCAGATGGGTAAGGAGGATTTTTCTTGGGAGTTTCAACAGATGAAGGCATGAAATTTTGAAATATCTGGAACCTCTTGGGGAAATACAGATTCAACTATAACTGTGTAAGAGCCTTCATGGACAAAGGCGTTTCATCTGGCCTGGATTGGATATGGAGCATTTGATTGATTGAATCAGTTGTAATAGTAAAAATAATTTCCTTTTTAGGGTTTATTATGGCTCTCTGATCAGGAAAATAGCAATATTGATAGAGTCTAATCACTTCTGGGCACTGAAAAGTCTATGGGAGAACATACTTTGGAAAATTAGAATCCCAAATAAAAACTTCATCAGCCTGATCTATGGATTTGTCATAGCTCCAACAGTGGAGCTCAAGAATATTAAATTCAGTGATCGTGTCATTAATTTTAAAATATTTATCATCCAAGGGAGTGTGTTCTACATCTACAACCGAGGGTTGTAGAGGATTGATAGATACAATGTTTTTGGAAGCCATTTTTTTGTTAATTTGTTCAATTGATTAATCTTTGACTTAAGAAAAACTAATTTAGGCCTTTAGAAGCACCTCTGAAAGATTATAACAGTATGCAGACTAATTTAGGATGAGACAAGGTTTATCCTCTGGTTTACAATGATTTAAAACTACTCAAATTGTTCAAATTGTACTCTCTGTGACAAAAAGCAATCTCAGTACCTCAGAATTTCTATGAAAGGAAGATTAGGGTCTGCAGAAAAGGATATGGAAGGCAATAGGTGCTTTTGGTCTACTAAAACTCCTAAATTGATTCAATTTCTTGAATTAATTCCTTATAGTTTTAAGGAACATGTCTTTTCTTTGAAGAATACCTGAGAAAAATGAAGATTTCGATTTGCAGAAAAGGTTTTAAGAAAACAGAGGTTATCTGAAGCTCTTCTGGTTTTTATAGTGCTTCAATTCGTTTATGCAATGTCTTTGGTAGCAAATTGGTTGAATTATGGTTGAATTGGGCTTAAAATGAGGTCAACAACAATTCTTTTAGGTCAGAAATGCTCCTTTTGCACGAATGATAACAGAAAGTAATGAAAAAGGCTCAAAAGGGTAGTTATATGGCTTTTTTAGCCAACAATGATTAGCATTTAAAGCGTGGGGTTAATTCAAATAATAGAGTGTTTTCCGCAATGGGTAAGAATACTGCTGAGCAGTTTTCACATGAGCGGAAGGTGGTAGGCGGTATAAACCTTGAGGATGTGATCGAATGAAAGAGTGCCACGTAGCTAGGAGCGGAGCTCCGAAAACCATGCATTTCACAAGGTCCGGGGGTAGGTAAAGATCATGCTTTCGGATGTGAAATAGGTGATATGGGCCATCGGATCTGATTGGTTAAGATTCGACGGTTGGGAGGATGTGATGGAGTCACTGGGATCGGAAAGGCGTGGGGCCCGAGATATTTCATGCGATAAGTTATATATTGCATAGGGTCGAGATTTTAAGTTTATGCAATAAGGTTATAACATATATGGTGGGGCCTTGTATTAGGTGGGTTTTTAATGTATAACCAATGGGGTTAGGGTAAGTGGGACATTATAATATGTCGGGTAATAATCAGTGGGCCCAAAATAAATCAAAACGTGGGGGAATTAAACTATAGTTTATAAACAAAATAAGGGTTTAGATATACATATAAAGGAATTAATTAAATACGGGATTTACGTGTATTTAAGGGAATTAATACATAAAGTTAAATGTTAATAATGAAATATGAGCGGGATTGTAAAAAATACACTAAGTTTTTAATATAAAATTGATATCGAGGATGGATATTTTCACAGTGGGGACCTATATAAAATTTAAGCATTTATACTTAGGATATTTGTATTTTGGGGGTTTTAAGAGTAAAAAGGGATTTTAATAAAGGATATTTTTTTACTTTTCCAAATGAAAATACGCATTTTAACTTAGGAAAAGGGACTTTTTGTTTGGGGAAAAGAGTAAAATAAAGGGAAAGAGTAAAAATGAAGGGGAGGGGGTATTTTTACAAGGGAAATGACTTTGAAGGGAAATTAGTAAATGAAATTACCAATTTTCTGCAATCCATGACTTATGAAAACTTCTTCTGCCTACCCATCAACTACCCTAACATTTTTTCTTCATTTACATGGGTGCATTTAAGCTTGCAAACCCTTGTTCATTTTTCTTTTAACAACAAACTAACTAATTCTATCCTTATTTCTTCCAAGGGCTCAGATTGAACTATTGAGCTCCTTATTATTCTCTACCTAACTATTGATCTACCAAGATTAAACTGTTTGGCTAGATCTTTATTTTCCATCTATCAACGTGAAATTTAAAGCATGAAAAGTCAAGATTAAGCAGTTTGACTTTCATGGATTGTGGCATTTTTAACAAGCTTCACACAATCTTATTTTGCAAAGTGAATTAAAAAGTAGTGGCATTTGAATTTGCATCATTTTCATGATCTATTTTATCTCTTTTTTGGTTGGGGTTCATTTTTTATATTCTTTTTTATCCTTTTCCTTTCTAAGTCCTTTGATTTTTCTTCTAGGACTTTTACCCTCTTTACGTTTTTTATTTTTTTCAATAGGGAAAAACAATTTTTTGCAGAAAGAAAAGTATGTACACATTACAAGACTAATCAAGTCAATTCAAAATTATGAATCCTATTATTATAGGACCCTAACAATTAGCATATTGGAGTGGAGATAAGATATGCTAATTGTTAGGGATTTGGCTGGCGTTATTTCTAGTAACAATTTGGAGGCTAAGATCAACATTGAAGAATTAGTTCATGAAGGTCACATTGTCTATTTTGGAGAACATCTTCAGAAATTGTGATCCATCTCAATTTTTGCCATGGTTTCTGAGGTTTTAACCTAGATATGGCATGTAATATCGTATTCCATTAAATAAGATAAGGTTGATTTTCTATCAATATTTTCTTTGTATTTATTGCTGAGTTTTTCATTGCAAAGTACCATGACGTAAATTTTACAACAAAATATTTGTGGAATTTTATGAAGAACATTGAAGAAGAAAATTTATCGAAATTTTAAAACCAAATCAGGATATTATAGTGGTATCAAATTTGATTTTCCTGCCAAGCTGAGGGTTTGAAGGTTAATTAATTTGAATTAAATTTTTTTGGAAGGGCCAATATTATTTGCAATTTGAGCTTGGGAGCCAATTCCAAAGGACAGTTTCTATCTTGGGCCAAATTTATTTAATTCTATAGAAATTGCATTCAACATAATGGTAGGGCTAAGTTATTGGTTTAAATATAAACTAATTTCCTCCAATTCAGAGATCTTTGCTGGAGACGAGAGTTTTGAAACAAATTTAGACAAATTGTAGGAATGATAGAATAAATCACCGACCACCCTCCCTAGCCAAATTTGGGAGAATTGTGAGGATCTGGGAGCCACTGGATTAATTTGAAGGTGGGCCACCTATAGGGAGACAACCAATCATGTTGAATGGGAATCCTAGAGGTAGTCATGATTGTTGGCATAATTTTCCCATGTTGTTAGGCATATTGAGGATTTACCGATACATCATGCAGTGGAGCGACCTGGGAAATACTGAGTAACAAAACCCATGTAACATTGATTATAAATTTTGAGTTGGTCAAGGCATCATTTTCATTTCTTGCTACATTAGACGGACTGAAACTGAGACTGTGATTGTGTATAAGTGGTCGGAGAGACAAGAATATGTTTGGTTATCAAATTTAGCAAAGCCACTGAAGACGAATCTCAATAGTTAAAAATTGAGTGGATGAAAAGGTGAAATGGATCAAATGAAAGGCCAAGTTACTATATCTTTGGTCAAGATTCATTTGTTTACAGGTAGGCGTAAGATATTGATCGTGTACACACGATAATTCTGGAAAGGATATCGTTATGAAGTCTTATTGTCATATTGATTGATGGAGATGGAATTATCATGAGTTGAAAAGAGTGTTATTACTACTAAAAGGTCTATCTGATCTGATCTGAGTGTTAGCTGGGAGGCCAAATTTAATATTATTGTTGGAGGTCAAATCTCATAGTTGGTAGTCAAAACTGATTTATTTATGGTGTCGAGTTTCTATACGGCTTGACATTCAATCCATTGTTGGAAGAAAAATTTACTTCCTATAGAATTCGTGGGGAATTTGTGGTGAATGGTATCGATTTCCATTTTTTTTTGGAGATTGAACTCTTCATACTAGAGCAAATCTTTCCTGTAGGTGGTAAAATTGACCATTGGGGACCACATTCCTTTTATTTGACAAAATTTTCTAGCTGAGGATCAACATAAATTCTCAGATTGTATATTATATCAAGGGTCAAACCAAGGATTATCTCTAGAATTAAAGATTAGTGAAGCTACGTGAATGTAGACATATATTAAAGTGTTCTTATCAGATCTAATTATCCTTTTTCATTCTTGCTCTCAAGTAAATTATGTACTTTGTTGAGGTTGTAGATTATATCATTGGGATTATTCATAAAAGTTTATGCTTAGGTTGGTGATCAGAGTAAAGAAGGAGACCAGGGTATCTCACTATCAGCAGAGAAAAAAACCATAGTAATTTGATTTATTACAGCGATATTATGATGATAGCATATTCCATGGTTTGAATAGCAAAGAAGTTTTAAGTTGCAGAGATTATATTTATGTTATTGTTTGTTTGTTATGGTATTCTTGCATGAGCATATATTAGAGTTCTTATCATTGGGTCAAAGTGATCAATTGAAGAGTCTGTGTGTATGACATGGTTGTAGCTCTTGTCATCCTTATGTATGTTGCTATGAATGGAATATTTTCTTATATATATATGGTCGAATATTTCCCTCTTTGTACATGCCAATGAACCTTGTTAGGATAATGATGAGACCATATATTATTGTCAACTAGTATATTGTTGCAGAGGAGGAATTTCAAGGAGATCAGGAATAATGGATTAGTCATTGAAGAAGATTGTAACCCATTATGTTGAACCTCTCATCAGAAGAAAACTGATGAGGAGAATTTTTTAAGGGCTCATATCAGTGAAAGATGAGGATCCCAAGAAAAAGTAATCTCAAGAGCTCCCAAGAAAGAGCAGAAATCAAATAAGAAGGGAGCATATTTTCTTCATATGTCACAAAGCATGGACATCAGATCATAGGTGTAAGGACAAGAAGAATAGAGAATAAAATGAGATTGCTAAAAATGAAGTAGAGCAAGAAATGGTAAGGAACTCAGGTCAACTAATTAGAGAGAAGGTTGAAGGGTCCATGGTTGGACAAGAGTCCACTATAAATGAGTCCATTTGTTTTCATGAACCGTCATGTGGAGATGTTGACAGTTGCCCTGATGTGTATCCATGTTTAATGGATGAATGTAGTGAGCAGGATATTGTATCCATATGTGAAGAGGATCCAAGAGGAGACATTCAAGGAGATGAGCTACCAATAATGATCCAACAGGGAAAGCACATAAAGGAGCATGAGTCAAATAAGGAGGATGATTGGCATAATGAGCCATTTTTAGAGAGCTAGTTGAAGGCTCCAGTTGGAGATGTGATGGAGGAGTATGAACAACCATCCTTAGGGATATCCATTGATGTGGAGCAAGAAAATGTACAAATAGCCAATGGGGTGGTATTATTTACAAACTAATTTTATATGGAGGTGCTAGAGATCTGCGAGATAGTTTTGCAAGATATTGGTAGATTGAAGGAGCATGGAGTTTTCGATCAGATGAGGGAGGATATTTTGGAGACGGTGGTGCATCCATCGTTGGGCCTACACATTGATGAGGTGAAAATAGGTGCAGTGGCATCCAACAGAGTTGTAGTATTTCTAGGCATCATTCCTCTCTAGGAGTACATAGACAGGGGTTGAAGTATGGGTTGTCCATTTTTGTCAATTACGAAGAGAGGTAGGGTTTCTTGGACGGATCTTATTCTTTGACTGGGGGAGAACCATAAGTTGAGCATGGACTAGCATTAGCATAGTAGACTTGTTCCTTACACAGGTATCCATGCTCTGGATGGGTGGGAGATCATGAGTTGGTATCCTATCAGTGGTGTGATATTTTTATTCAAGGACAATGTGCAGCAAGGACCCCTCGTTGCGAGGGATATTGCATGTTTTAGTTGGAATTGGGATGTGAATCTTCAGTTCATTATCTTTCCCAATTCATTAGCCCATCATCAGCAGAGTTGGTTTGACCTCAAACTATGCCAGAGGATGGACTGGAGAGAGGTTATGAGTTGGTATGCTATTGGTGGAGCAACATTTATAACCGGAGACAAAGCATGGTTATAGATGTGGGATAATGGTGTTGATGATTGGCCATGGTGGCATTGGGATCTAGGAGGATATGTTGATGGCAGGACAAGTTGGAGCTTAGTTTGGGATCCTAGCATCAAGGGATCGTTTAGGGTTGGGTGGCACGAAGGCATGGTATCACCCAATGGTTTGTATGGGATCCAAGTATTGGTTCTCAATTGCATTGTACTACCAGATTGGCCGAAAAATATGGATTTCTTGAAGGAAAAAAATCTTGGGTAAGGAGGATTTGTGATGTTCCTTTATTTTGTTTCCCTTATGGCATGGTCAGGATGGACTTCCAGGGTTGTAGGCAACTAGGTCATAGGAGCAGGTTTACTCCATCAGCAGACAAAGGGGATTCTATAGAGGTTTTGAGGAGTTTTTATGGGGTCTTATGGAATTCACTTGGCATATTCCATCATCCGCACAAGTTTCATTTTGTTCTGTTTCATTCTGACAACTATTGGAAAATTGGGTTATTACTAAGCCTAACTCAATTAATTACGCTTAAGGTAGAATTCCGAGAGGAATACTTGACGGAACACCTTAATGTAATAGCTTGTTGGAACCAAAACAAGAATATCTGCAGGATTAGATGGTGGGAAGCAACTTTTAGTGGCCTAAGAAGTGATGGTGGCCAATTTACCATTTTTGCAAATTAAAAAGGTACCAAGTGATTAAAATAATAATAAAATAAAGTCTTCTAGAGGGGTACATCAAATTTATAAAAGAGGAGGAGGAGACCATTTGAGTACATCTTGGTTTGGCTATGTATTTGATAGAGTGAGGTTTGGATAACAGAGTTCCCAGTTTCAGCAAACCTTGGGATGAAAACTCTTGGGTTTCCTTGTTTGTGTTAGATGAAACCCCAACTCAATTTTGAGGAGATTTCATCCAAAAATCTCAAGGAACTTCATAGTTATTAGAATATTAGAGTGGATATCACACATATATCCAATTTGAGCATTATTTCTAGTAGCAGTTTAGAAGCCAATATCAACATTGCAGCATTAGTTCTTGAAGGTCGCATTGTCTATTTGGCATTTCCATGCTTTCTCAAGTTTTGGTCTAGATCTGGCATGTAATATATTATTCCAGTAAATAAAATAAGGTTGATTTCTTGTAAATATTGTATGTGTATTATTGCTGATTTTTTAACTACAAAGTGCCATGATATAAATTTCACACCAAATTATTTGTGGAATTTTCTGAAGAATGCTCAAGAAGAAAATTTATCGAATTTTTAGGAAATAAATAAATTGGAATATTACAATGATGCCTGGATTGATTGGATGTGGCAGTAACATGTGGCACAAAAGAAAGCTAGACTCGAGAAGCTAATGACCAAGTTCACTCTCCCATATGCATAGAGGGAGCTTTGGCTAAGCTTTATATTGGTATTTTGGCAAGGTGCCTAAATGATACCTAGATATTTGTTGGGTTGGTACCTTTGCAGGTGGCATAGATGGTACTTAGATCCATATTGGAATCTTGGCAGGTTGCCTCGATGATATCTAGATGTTTTTTGGGTTGGTACCTTGGTAGGTGGCCTAGATGGTACCTAGGTCCCTATTGGTGTCTTGGTAGGTAGCCTATATGACACCTAGATCCCTATTGAGTTGGTATCTTGGTAGGTATCCTAGTTGACACCTAGATCCACGTTGAGTTGGTGTATTGGCATATAGCCTAAATAATACTTGGATCCTTGTTAAGTTGGTATCTTGGTGGGTAGCCTAGATGACACATGGATCCTTGTTGAGTTGGTGTCTTGGAAGGTAGTCTGGATGACACCTAAATCATTGTTGATTTGGCATCTTGGCAGGTATCCTAATCGCCACCTGGATCGTTGTTGAGTTGGTGTCTTGGAAAGTAGCCTAGATGACACCTAGATCCTAGTTAGGTTTGTAATTTGGTAGGTAACCTAGATGGTACCTAGATCCCTTGATGGATTGATACCTTGGTAATTAGCGTAGATGGTATTAATATCTCTAACATTGTATATGTTGATTGTGAGACTCTTCTTCGAACATTTCAACTTGACATCATCCTTGTACCATTTGTACAATTATAAATACCTTCATAGCTAAGACAGAGTGCTGAGAAATGTAACTATGATCGATATTCATAATTTTCATTGTATTTGTATCATTATATATTTATTGTAAAAATGAAAAAGAGATAAATACATTTTTTTTTAAGCATGGGTTTCATGCTCTTTTTATTTGTCAACTAGGTTAGGCATGTTCTTTATGCTTCTATGGTTCATTGAGTCATTTGATTCTTTTTCATATTTATAAAACCCTCATGGGAAAATTGTATCAAGAAAGAAATATTAAATTTGATTTCAAAGTGTCATTTTTGGACTCCCAAGACCAAGTCGACCCTACCAGTGAAGTCGACCTAGCAAAGGCCTATTCGACTACACAAGATGGGTATATATTGGAAGAAAATTCAACCTAATAAGACACCAATTGAATAAATTTTGATATGCATCTATAACATGAGGAAAATGAAGTGTGAAAGCAAGGAATCAAAGAATGAACCCAAGTGAAGAAGGAGAAACACAAATTTGAACCACTTCAACTAACATGTGTGAAAATTTTAGGGTTTCTTGAGGAGTTGTAGGACTGAAAATTGCAAGACGAGTTGTGGCTCTTATCAAGAGGGTTGAAACCTTCTCAAGTTACAGAAATAAATAACTTTAACCTTCATTGACTTGGATAGACTTTGAATCTTTTGGAGAATATTCTTTGGAGGGATGACTTGGTACTTGGTGGAAGTCTTGGTTTTGTTCTTCAGTCTTGGTTGTCTCATTTTTATTTGGTTTTATAAGAAGAAGAAGCATTTTGACTGGGTTTTCCCCTAGGAGATGTGTTTTTCCCTGGTTGATAGCCTACATACTGTGTTCTATTATTCTTGCGATATTCGTGCTATTTTTTATTTGATATTTTATGCATGAAAAGGAGATAATATAACTGAAATTGTTACAAGTTATTATCAAAATAAGAAAATATTTTATGCCTTTTGATTTTCTAATAGGTAGTGTTGCATATTAAATGATAATTTCTCTATATAGCTAACATATGCCATAGAACAAGCAGAACATAAATCCATAAATATACATCCTGGAACATTATATTTAGTGGTATTTTCTTTTATGGTTAGCTCCCTAGGATTCACAATTGAAAACATAATTCTGGCATACCTTCTTGAGCATTCATGTAGTTGAAAAAATCATATCCGAATGAGCGTTGTGTGACATGTCCCTATAGAGTCGAATGGATTATATGTTGGCTACTTACTTGAAAACATTGTAGATTTAGCATTAAGGCTCGAGGAGATTGTCATGAGTGATAGAGCCATTGGCATGGACGAGGAAATAATTGAAGCAAGGGGTTGGAAGGGCTCTCAAGCATTGTTGTAAACAAAATGAAACCACATCTTGGCAGTGCCTCATATTAAATATATTTCCTCTATAAATTTTCAACGCATACCATAGAACAAATGGAACATAAATCCATAAATATAGGTCCCGAAACATTATAATTAGTGGTAGAATCTTTTCTAGTTAGTTCCCTATGACTCACAATTGAAAACATAATTGTGTCATACCTTCTTGAGCAGTCCTGTAGTTAACAAAAGCATAGCCAAGTGAGCGTCGTGTGATCATGTCCCTACAGAGCTAAATGGATTATACCTTGGATACCTGCTTGAAAACGTTGAAGAGTTGCAACACATAGGTTTGACAAGAAACATTAATGCATTGTGCAAAGTGTAGAGGAAGTTGTTCAGCGCCCCCACCCCACCCCCTCGTTTTTTCCTCCGCGACTTCGCACTCTGCACAGTTATGAGATTTTTTCAGCCCCCTCTCCCCACCTACGTGAGGGACCTAGAACAAAGTCAGTGAAGAGAAGTAATAGTGTCAGGCAAATAATACTAGAGCACTCATCGACAAAATGGACACTCACAAAATTATCCTTTTTTTAATCTTAAAATTATTTGTTAGGAACTAAAAAATATTGAAAATAAAATTCCCTCCACCTCGGGAATTATGCCATATCAAGGACTAATAATGAGAGGCAAAGACTGATAATGAGAAAAATGCTTTCAACTTTAGAAAAAAAACAAACAAACAGACAAAAAAAAAAAGCAAACAAACAAACAAAAACAATTTTTTTTTTAATGAATTTTCTAAATATCAAAGACAAACAATTTACAATTTTAAGTTTTATCATAAACATTAAATTAACCCATGCATTTTTCTTATCAATATTTTTTTCCAAATTTTATAAAATTTTTATTAATGATATAATTTTAAATTACTTTATCTCTTTTTTTTATCAAAATTCTTCAACCCAATTTTATAAATTTTTTATTAATGCTAAAATTTCCATATACTAAAGTTGAGATTTTCCTCAACTCAACTATCATGACTTTAGACAAAACCATTTTATATCATAATCTTAAATAAAATCGTTTGCATTTAATAAATTCAATACTAATTATTTCACCAAATCAACTTAGTTGAACTATTAACTAAAATCACATAACAAGTAATGCTCTATTATATATATATATATATATATATATATATATATATATATATATATATGATTATGGGTTAATGATAAATTGATTCCATGTCTAATGAAATGAACGCTTGTCTCTTCACATGATTTTAAGTCCCATTTCTATAATTCGTTCATTCAGCGTCTCCCAATTTGTCAGGTCAAGCAATCCCCTTCCACATATTCTTTAGAGTTTTAGAAATAATTAGATTTTGCGATTTTGCAATGAAGAGAGTAAATGAAAGTTGTTACTAAAGATGTACATATAGTGAAGTATATAACAGCACAAGAAATGGATTATAAATGCTTTTAACTTTTACAAATGTCATTAAATTTTAATAGACTAAACAAAGCATACACAAACCCCTTAGAAGCATCTGTCGCTACACTCTTAAAAAAAGGCCAAGTTAGTATAATTGGTTCCTTCTTCTCTTAAGTCAAGTTTTCATTTAGAATTTTTCATTCTCAACGTCGATGTTATAAAATGCATGGCAAAGGGAATGAAATGAACTCAACACTTAAAACTTAGGTTTATTTCACTAAAAATATGACTTTAATAATGGAAACTAAAATTATAACTTTAATAATGAAAAAAAAAAAAATTGTTTTTGTAAATGATGGAGTTTTAATTCTTAGAAGATGTGAAAATGTGTTCCTAGAAATGCTCACGTGGTATAGACAAGTTGGCATCTAGTATATAGTTTGATTGTGCAATATATTAGCAACATGCCAAATTCTCTCTAGTAAAAAAAAGCTCTTGATTTTACATTCGAAAAGCCCTAGGATGAATGTAAATCTATGTATATTAGGTATCTATGTTCTTTCTATGTCTTGTGGGATCTTCCAAGGTAGATTAGGGAGGTTTGTACTAGTGATAATATTGATATAACATAGCGGGTTATTTGTAATTTATAAGAAAGCACTTGACAATTAATATCTCTTGAAACCCATAATTAGTTGGTTGCAAATAATGTTATAGAGAAAATATGTAAATTTTCATTTTCTCAATTTATACTCATCAAAGAACTTATAGATGTTTTCTAAGAGGTGGCCTAGTAGTAAAGATAAATTGTAATATTATACAAAAAATCATTTTGTATAGTTTGTCTCTGGGTTGTACATAATCTCAAATAATCAATAAGAACCACTCAAAATTCTACCTATGTAGTGGAAAGGATAGTATTTACATCATTGTAACAAAATAGAGATTGAACAATTTTTGGGGAAGATAAATTCCAACCATAAAATAAAAAATAATGCAATGCAAATGTTCTTGCTAACTATAAGCTTGTTCTCACATGGTGCTCCTCAAAAGACAATTTCTATACTTTCGCAACTCCTTATCCCAAGTCATTTATTTTCATGGTTTTCTTCTTCGCATATGAGTATGCTTGCTTGTGAGAATTAGAAATGCTCTACATGATTGGCATATTTTCATTTCATGCCATTGAAAATTATACACATATCAACAACAATCCCTAGCTAGCACAAAAAGCTCAAAAACCCTCTATGCCACTAGTAGCACGAATTAAAAGGGATATTATTAGCATGATAACATATTCTACTAAGTTTCCACAACGGAATTTTTTATGGTGGGATTGAATTCCCATACACATAAAACAAAACCATGAAGAAACATATTGCAATCCAAAGATATCCTCAACACAAAATCACAAAATCATGAGGTGATATTATTATGACACTTTTTGCAAGCAATGATGACAGATAACACACAAATCCCTAATAAGTATGGAGTTCTAACAATGATAAAATGGGTACCTAATAATTAAATAGTTATAATTTATGAACCAAAACTTTTCCACCTCTGAAATGAAAAAACCTTTGGAGGGAGCAAAGCCAATGGGTATACAATCAACCCATCCATCTTTTTAGAGAGAGCACCAATTGTAGGATCTCCATCCAACATAGGTTGCATAATTTCATACATCCTTAAGCACATATATACAGATAAAAAGAATTCAATAACTCCCTTAGATTCACATAGAGGAATATTATTTATGTCTATTAAATGAACATGTTGATTTCAAATAAGACGAAAGACAACATAAGGAAGTTTGCAAAAGGAAAGGCTAACGACATGGGGTGTGATCTTGAATTCCACTTCATGCTTTAGAACCTATGACATATAATGAACAAGCTATTTTTTTATAAAAGAACTAGGAATCCAACCCAATATTTATCAAATGCATGAAATGCACATTAGTGCAAAATACAATTGATCCATTAGGAAATAGAGTTTAGAAACCTTGCATAATAACATGATGTTTTATCAAAGATCGACGGACTATAAATATTAGTAGCTATAGTGAGGTTAAAACAAACACATATGCCCCAAAATAGGAGAAGGATAAAGTGGTGTAGCATACCAACCACCCTTGTACACTATCAAGAGATGGGTACTTCAAAATTTCCGTCCACCAACTAAAAATATTTCTCTTATACCTTTTATAAATTTCATAGCCATCTAATTGGGTTGAAATGCACCTTAGAAAGATTTGATACTTTTACCCCACCATGTCCTATTGTGAAATGTCTTATAGACGCAAAATGACAAGAATTTTATGCAAATATAATTAAATCTTTTACAATTACATGGGATGACATGGGATATGATCATGAGATGACCAGTGTGACATGGGATGGCATGACATGTTATTCAAAAAGTATCTTCCAGCAATATTCTTAGCCAACAATAATGTGTCATGTTCCAAACTCAAATCTTGAAGGATTAAGGGTGGGAAATATTGATAAAGGTGTCAAAAGCTCGCAATTAAAGTGGAAAATGAGGGTTATAGTGTAAAATAAGAATAGGATAAATTTTGATGCTGCTAATGGTTAAATTTAACCAAAAAAAATATGTATTTAACTACAAAGGACAATTCTAGGTATTTTCAACAACTATTCTTCCTTTTCTTTCAAAAAATGAAATATAATAATGCCAATAATTCAAGTCAACCTTTAACCATAGAGGAACATAATATGGTAGATCGAGATGGTGAAGTATTTGACATTGTTGTATCTCAACTCAATTGGTATGAAATCCGACAGTAAGTTCGTGATTTTTTATGAGGCCTCAATGATTATTTTCATGTTTGTGAGTTTGATCTATCCAAATTTATAGTTCCCCAAACCTACTGTTTTCTTGAGTTTTTATCCTTGTGCGCACTAAATTATTTCCCCACTAAAAGTTTTGTAATATCAAAAAATGGGTCAATTTTATTTGTATTGAATTCCTAGTCAATTCTCGGGATGCTAGAACTTACCAAAATTCTTGAATGTCAATTTATTCAAGAAAAAAACTTAATTGATAATTTTAATGAGTTGAGTTCAAAATAATGCTCACTCTATTGCAATATTATTTGGATAATGATCCTATTGTGTCTAAAAATTATCCACCCTATGAAGCTAGTAATTTTCCTCAATTTTCAAGGCAAGTTATAACCATGATGTGTATACTTTTAGGCTATGACCATGATAGGAATATTAATGAAGCTATTGTATGATTCATGACTTTTATCTTCCCACTTTCACTCAAACCCTTGGTCAAGTTCATTTGGTTAGTATCTAGATAAAATTAAGCATTTCCAATTGACAAAGTTTAATGTCAATAGATATTTTAGATTTTAGCCATATCTTATGTACTTGTTATTGTATTTTCAAGCTATAAAATTTCAACATCTCCAATTGAAAAGAGAATATGAGATGGGTAATCATTGTTTAATAATTCATCGAACCTCATTAGTTAGAAGAAAACCTCAGAATACAGGTTTCATTAAATATGTTAATCAATTTGTGTATATTGTTCATGTTGTTATCCATGAAGTTTTTCATCCTGGAGTTTTTTAAGAATTTAAAATACTATTGCAATTGAGTCCATACCCAAACGTGGGAGACTAGTATTTGTTTCAAAATCATGTATAAACCATAATTTATGGTTTCGAATATCAAATTTTCATATTACCAATATTCTTGACAATGAGGATTTTTGCTCTAGAATATATAAGGCAGATATTAGCTTCAGATTTTTGTTCATTTTTCCTCCAAGAAAAAAAACTAACATTTAAATTAAAGAAATAATTTGCACCTTTTATTTTCAATGTTAGGTCGTCATTAAAGGTGGCTATGAAAATGCTCAAGGAAATGGATTTTCAATAGGGAGAACCATGGACATATGATCCACACCTTATAATTACATATAAAATAATGAAGAAGGGATTTGGTCCTATGGTCATGTATACAAACCAGATTTAGAAAAGTTAGCAAATCAAGAAAGTTTGGACAATGTTAGTGAATAAAAGTCAAGTACAAGATCCTACTTACTCAAATTATCCATCCATAATTAAGACACCACTACATCATGAGAATAATAATAAAAGTATCAATCATGATTCCTCTCATACAATCTCATATATGGAAGAAGATGGAAAACCAGGAAAGAAGCAAATAATTAGGAGGCAATCAAGTGAAATAAAGTAAGACAGTATAGGGTATAGAGGAAGCAGGAACAAGCAAGTATATTTTATCCAATTATTTTTTTCCATCAACAAGTATATAATTATAAGTGTTTAAGAACATAAGGAATCTTAAGAAATATTAGGCTAGTCGAGTAAAGAAAACATTTTTTCTCAATATCTAGAAATGAAGAACGGAAAATTAATATAAATAGGAGTTGTATCAATATATTTGGAGATAGGGATATTCACAAACTAGATTACTATCAACTCTATATTTTATAAATGATAATTAAACATTGTATTAGAAACTAAATTAGAGGTGGTGAAGAAGTAGGCGACTATGAGGTAGCTAAATTTTCACTCAACTGATGTGTAAATTGTCATGGATATTTCACTGGACAATTTCTCACAACATATCTAATGAAATTATACTTAGAATCAGAAATCTATAATATCAATGTTAATATCTATTTATATTTATGGATTCATTAATTATTATTTTATTCTTATGTATTCAATATATAAAATAGTAGAAAATGAAGAAAAATGAAATAAATTCACAAACCACAAATTAAAAAAAGATATAACTTTGGAAACCCTTTCAGGAGAAAACCTAGCTAGAAGATGAGGTCACTTTGCTCTCTTTCTCGGAATGGAAATGGATGCAAGTAAAAATAAGTGAGGCTTGTGGCTAATGGGCTACTATAATGCACAAACCCACTCTTTTTTCTCTCTCCCTATTCACTCTCGGCTACTCTTCTCATATATGAAACAAAATTCTCTCCAATAGAATGGAACTCGTTTTCCTCCTAGTGGCTCAATTATAACACAACTTAATAGTCTACTAGTGGTTAAGTTTAACTCCTTAAGCTCTTAAATAGAGTTATAACATTGACTCTTTTAGAGTCTTCTCAATTATGATCATATGGATATCCCATTTTCCATGAATAATGGGGTATGATGTGGCATCCTCTCAAGTCATGGTGGTCAAAACAAGAAGGTCAACCTCCTAGTGGCATAAATTTTTCATACAGACTATAATTGAGGAAATTTTTACATTTTTGGAAAGGTATATGTGTGTAGAATAGTGTTAGGAGGTTTGTGTTTAAACAGAAATGATTTAACCCTAAAAAAAATCCATTTCATGCATCAAACCACTTCTATAAGGTTTCAAACTTGAATTTTCCAAACTGGGAACCACTAATAAAAAATGTCATGTGAGCTAATTCCTCCTATTATTTGATGCAAGAGCATCAAGGCCATTTTTCATTTGTAAATATGTGATAAAAGGGGGGTGTGACATTTTTATTATTTTTTTAATTAATTTGTTATTTTTAAATAAAATAGGAGATAATTTGGAAAAGTGAGGATTTTGTAAATATTCTTTTATTAATTAAAAGGATATGAGAGAAATAGATTAGGAGAAAAATTAGAGAGTAGGTATTCTATGTATGGGACTTTGTTGAGTCCACACCTAAAATATAGATTTAGTTGAGGATTAGGTGGAGAGATTTTTGGAGTGAATTAAATACATTATTTATGTATAAATATGAGTGGTTTTTGTGAGGAAAATACACTTGAATGGTTGAAGAGAGAGTGAGATTGTGAGTAGAGAGCAGGTTTCTACTTGCAAGCCTTCGGGCGATTGTAAAGGGCCATAGATCTCGAATATCTGGCCAAACAAGAGTTTGTAAGTAATTTTGTTTGTTTCAGATTATATATATTGGTTGATTGGGATTATATATATTGGTTGTTTCTTGTTAAATTCTGAAATTGAGAGTTGAATAATGTGCACTTGTATTGGATGTGGTTATGAATTCAAAGACAATTGAATGAATCGAGTTTTGTATGGGATTCACAATTCGATTAAATAATCGATGCAATTTTGTTAAAATGACACAACACAACACTAATCAAATGGTGAAGGCGCTGAGCTGGGTATGAACATGTGTGAATAGCTACTTTTAAATGCGTTAATAAAAAAATCCAACTGTTGTATTGACTGCGCCGGTGATGTAGAATGATATCAGTTTTGTAAGTCGATATCATGTGGGTCGTAGATGTGATCTGGGCGCAGAGGGGTTTGTTATTTAACGTTGAAGAATCAAATCGTTTCACAATTCAGCTGATCGACCAGCATTATGAAGTTTGGAGCTGGATCAGAGGGAAAATTTTATTTGAATTGATGTCACAGTAGAGGCGAGTGAACGATTAAAACCAATCCATAGTAATGGTGATGCATTGCATTATAATTGACTGTTCGTTTTAAAGTACAGAGGAAGAAATACAGCGCACAATTGGGATGTAATACCCACAACGATTGCCAGAAGTTTACTTGGAAATTCGAAGCATCGATCATGAGTTGTGAAGGTTTTAAAGTCGATTTCAGCAGAGAAAGAGCCAGAGAGCGGCAATGAAGGTGATTGGCTGATTTGAAACCGGTTGATTCCATGTGCAGGCAATTGTATGTATAATTGTTTAGTTGCAGAGATTTCAGTTGCAAAGAAGTTCTATCACTGGATCGATGAAGCGTTCATGGAGTAATATCAATTCTAACTATTTAAGGTAATGGAAGGCGTAGTTGATGTGGAAGCCGTCGAATGCCAGACGCAGAGAATTGGGTTGAATGTATGGTGGAAGTTTGCGCATAAAAACACAGCGGAAATTTGGCAATTAGGGATAGTCACAGCCTTTTCAAAATTGTGAAGGTTTTGAAATCTAACAGGTGAACAATTTATGTTTTAAATTTCATGCAATCTTTGAATTACGTCCCATGGGATAATAGAGAAGAAATGGTGTTTTTTTATGGGGGTGTTTGAGGTTAAATGACACAAGAGTTACTTTGGAAACCGTTCATGAGTTGTTGAGTATGAACAATTCTTTTTCATGCTCATCGATGGTAGTAAACTCTTTGGTCGAAAGCTGTTAGGTTAACAGTTGATTGTAATCAAAATCTGAATGTTTATGCAAATTGCCATAGCCAACAGGAATGCAGGATGTGTTGGTCCAGCTTGGTAAGATGAAAGGGAAAAGGCGCATATATATTTGGTACTTTAGTTTGGTTGAAACACATAATTTTGTGTATGCCAAATGTTATTGGTGATGTTTGCCATGTTCAGTTGAGGTTTAAAAACATGAGTTCATTCTTTTGATTGAACCCAACGATATTTGAATGTTGATGTTTTAAATGGAAATGGTGAATGAAGTTTCTAGATTGGGATTGAAATGAAGTTTTGGGTTGATTGCATAAAAATGATGGAAGCATGGGTTTTTTCCAAACCATAGAAGTTTGTGAACAAGATATTTGATAAGCTTCCGCATTAAAAGTTGGGAATTGCCGGACTTAAAGTCTTAGATTGGGTGTAAATGTTGAGATGCATTCTTATATGCACAGAGATTGAGGATTCTGGGTATTGCAGGGTTGGCCCTGCATCATTATTTCACTCTAAAAGCATAAATATGGATGAAAAATAATATATTTATCCAATCTAGATCACACGTCCCCATTTTTTGAGGCTTGTGGTCACCAATTTTTTCCACTGAATGGGGTGAGGAAAAATTTCCTCTATATTCTCTTAGGTGTGACATTTATCTTTTCCCAGAAGCTATCATTTCAACCAAATATTCCATGGGTCATGTTGCCATGTCTTGTAGTTCTATACTTCTTCTGCAAAATTGTATCCTCTGTCAACTTCTCCTAAGAATATGATAACAAAACCTCTTCATAAGGTAGGACATGTGCCTCTTCTTGATATAGAATGGAAGGCTCATATAGTTTCAGATTATTTACTTCCACCACTAATTAAATGTGCATTTATATTTTTTGACTAAGTTTATAGGAATTATTTCCTACCTTTTGTGGTATCTAAAAAGGACCATATTGTAGAGCCTTGATTTTCTTAGCAGGACACCATACCCTCTCCTTGTTCAATTGTAACCATACTCTATCTCCCACCTTGAATGAATTCTTTGTCCTAAGTTTATCATGCCTATCCTATGATTTATACAATGTCTCTTATGCTCATAAGGTGGATCTACCTGATATTTTCAACATTTTTTTCTACCATTAAGGCATCCCCTACAATATCCTCCCTCACTCCTTGTTTCTCATATGCAATATCCAAAGGTGAAGGTAGAAAATATCCTGAACAAGTTTCAAACGGGGAAATACAAGTAGAAGTGTGGACTAATATATTATAAGAGTGTTGTATATATACCATATTTTCATCTCAAGTCTTAATATTCTTATGATTTTGTTAGCACTCTATAATTCCTCCAGGCTGAGGAGAGGAACCCAAAGGTAACCACAAATCACTTTGAAACTAGAATCTAGGCCTTCCAGCTTCATAGAGGGCTCTCTCTTTCAACTCAGTCACTAAAGACTGGTTTTAATGAAGAATAGTGGCTAGATATTTTGAAAATATAAAATTTTATATGTGTTATGGTAGGGCAGAGAGAGATCCATTGGTCATGGAGTCACTAAGGGTAAATATTAATGAATCGTGCAAACACTTGGTTTATTGAGTTAAATTTCAAAGGAAAGGTAAAAAGTATTCCTTATTCTGATAAAAAGGACATTGAAGATAATTAATTGAAGAAAGGAGATAAATTCTTCAAACTTAGGGCATATAATCATGATGAATCCTAAGTAAATCTTAAGAAAACAATAGAAGAAGCAAAAAAATACATAAACATAGAATCAAATTTCTAATGAGTTATAATACATATACATTGATTATGTTGCATATAAAGGAATGAAATATTGAGATGGAACTGATATGAAAAATGAAACATACATAAAGAATACAGTCACATGAATCTCTGAAAATCAAGATCAAGTACTTCTCATTGGCATAAGCCTCATTAATCTCAAAAAGAGTTACAATTTGTAGACCATGAACTTTCTCTCACACACTGAACAACCAACATTTTGCACATTAAAATTCATGAAAATATATAAAATTATCTCATCCTTGGACTTAGGGATTCAAGCTCAACCATTTCCCCAAAGATAGAATCAATTACATTAAATTTGGAACTATCTTCTAGGAATAGGGACCAAATTTCTGGAAAATATGGGTGAAATATTAACTCATATCTCTTGAATCGTGACATGTGTTACAAAAATAAAGGAGTTTTTTTTTTATATGAGTTTGTTCTTGGGAGAAACCTCTTCATTTTTTGGAAATTCCTCTCCATATCCTCGAAATCAGTGCCCAAAAATCATGACTAAAACAAGAAATGATGAAATCTTAAAATAAGTTGTAAAGATTCATTTGAATATTCCAATATATAACACCAATTACAAAACTAAATGAGGTTTTTGTAATTTATATTCTTTTTTCACAAAATCCTCTTTTAATTTTTCAAAATCCATCTCCATTTGGTTAGAAATTAATCTTTAAGTGAAAATTTCAAAAGCAAAGAAACTCCCTTGCAACTAAAAACGATGTGAGATTATTTTTCAAATATATCATAAGTGGTGAATCAGATTGAACTTTATTTATTTTCAGCAGGTTAATATCATTATAATTCCTCTCCAAAAAAAAATTGAGCTAAATTTGACTCACATATTTTGGGAAAATCCAAAAATGGTTGTAGATGACAGTGTCTCATTTCTCGAAAAATGTGAATCATTTTGACTTGAAATTGAGTGATTTTATTTATATCATCCTCATTAATCTCCTAAAAACCCCTCATGGAAAATGGGTACATGGTTTAAGAGATATGGTGAAAATATGTTTGCAGCATTAGCAGAGCAAAAGCACACATTGAAACGCTAATTGCATGAATTTGACCAAGTGAAATCTTTGACTGGATAGGATGGTTTTTGAATGATGCCAAAAATCTCAAATACCTTGTTGGACCTCCATACATAATAAATATTTCCAAAAACCCCGATCCTCTATCAAACCTTAATGTATTTTACAGTAAGGTAGCAAGAAAGCGCAATGTATTCAAGTTTGTGACGGTTGCGAGATTTTCTGAATTTTCTTCTCAATTACCAGAGATGAAATTGACAACATACATCGTGAATTGTCTTATAGAAGGAATTTTTGGAACCATATAGTGGTCATGGCATAAGAAATCCTCCAATTTGCAGAAGCACAATGAACCCTTGCAGACAAAGCAAAGTGACTTCCAAACAGTGTCTATAATTCTTTCGATGGAAGAAAGAATGGATCTTTGGTATTTTAGATGCTAAAACAATGTTTTTAACCCCCAAGGTGATCACACCCACCTTTCAAGGACAATCATTGTGATTTGGAGCCTTAATCATGAAAGCACCATGACTAAAAGATGCGTAGCATGTCTCATAACCGGTGTACTGGTGGTGATGTCATGGCACAATTTCATTTGACAACCTAACTGACTATCCTGACCCCACTAATTTGTTCCAATGATGAGAGGACAAGAATCACTATGACCTCACTCATGATCTTGTATGAGACATCGACCCTAGACTTACTTGACTTAACCTTTAGGGATTCATAAACTATCTTTACATTATCTTTCACTCACTCTAACATGATTACATCAAAAATGAAATATTACATTCTTCACAAATACCAATAGCTTGATCTCTAAGAGGTCACAACAAAACCTTTACACATTTACCAAAATAAATTTAAAATACTAAACTTGGTTTTTTATTACTATATCATAGGACACTAGCATTGGATCCAATGGGGATGGCATCATCCATTTGAGGTGCCAAGAACATCGTAGACTATTATTTTGACCATTGGGTTTATCCCAAACTCAATTTTCCAGCTTTAGCCTGTAACCTACTCTCTTCCAAATCTTCAACACAGAACTGCAAACTGAAAAAAAAAAAATGCTGAAAAGTAATACGAATCTAAGAAATTCAAACTGTTGGAAATTGGCACACTATTGAAATGGAAATATGAAAAGTACTAAAAAATATTCTCAAACCATTAATATTATTCACATTTCTATCTACGATAAACTTTTTATTAACCTTCTCACTCAAGTGATACGGAATTTCCAGTGAAGCCAAGCAAGGAGATGGCCACTCATTGGAATTTTTCTCACGCCCTCCATAAGAAAATAGAAAATGATACATAATGGAAACTTAAATTCTATATGAAACTAAAACCTGTGCTCTATAAAAAACACAAAATATGAATTCATTGATGATTCAAATAGGTTGGAAAAATAATATTCAAGAATAGGAAAAGTCATCTCTTCTTGATGAAAACAAATAGTAAGAGAAGCTTCATATATTTCTGTTGGTTGTTCTATGTTTTCAGTTTCAAAATAACTCTCAAACATATCAAAAAATGGTTCATTTTGACTTTCAAAGGAGTAAAGAGAAACAATTTCTTCCACATGATCATCCTGCATATGTAAGAAGCTACCAACAAGGACTAGTTCACTGCCTAAATTTTCCATGCAAACAATTTCAGAGATCTGAATTTCATAGACTTTTTCATGAGACAAAAATTTAGAAAATGAATGACATGAAGGAAAATCTCAAAAATTGTATTCATCCCTATTTTGGTCATATGAAAATTGATAATATTCTTTCAAATCATCATTAAAACTATTGATTTCACCATGAAAATCTAATTGGTCTTCAGTCAAGGAAGAAAACATTGTTTGCTGGAAATGTTCTTGTGTATCAAGGTTGCTAAACTCTACTAGTTATTCATCCTCATCAATTAAAAACTAAAAATATTGTTGAACATTTTCATTCAACATTGGATAAGAAACATAAACATCTACATCAATATCCTGATCAGCTTCGTTGATAGTTAAGAAAGAAACTACTACCTGTTGAGAAATTTTTTGAGTGCCATGGAAGTTAACTTCTACATTTTTACCCTGATGGTGAAAATGTTTCTCATGAAAATCATATAGTATCTCTTTGTCCAAGAATTGATCATCTCCATAAAAACTTTCCAAATGATCAATAAAATTTTTAAAATGTGTGCAACAATATTTTACAAACAACAAGGAAGGATGACATTCTTTATATCTCTCATTAAATACAATATGAAAATATCTAATAGAATACAAACAACCATTTAGAAAGCTTTCATACCATGATTGTGTATTTCCCTCCAAGGATACCATAAACATCTTCATCAAGAAATCCTCATGAAATTTAACCCTTATCTTGTGTGTGTGCATGTGAAATTTGACTAAATGAAGAGAAACATCGTCTCCTACCTGATCTTTGAATCTCAGTAAATAACTATGCCAATTTATGTAGAGAATTTAGTTTGGAAAACCAGGAATGTGAGCACGATTCATGGGAACATACCTCATATATGAATTCATTGTAGGCCAACAGAGTTGCCAGTAAAACTATGATTTATGGATCCTGTTGCCAATGGTGACTTTGGATGAGGTTGAAACTTGATTGGAGTCGCAAGGTGAATGGTACAACCTTCATGTGTCTGACTTTTTTCCACCATCAGCAATCATATTTGAACCTTTTATGATATTTCCTGGAGAAGATGAAACCTTTTGTTCCTCGGCAACAACGCCACTATAATAACACTCTGTAATTCCTCCAAGCAAAGTAGAGGAAACCAAAGGTAACAAAAAACCACTTTCAAACTGGAATCTATCCCTTCCAACGTTAGATGGGGATCTCTCTTTCAAATCATTCACTAAAGACTGGCTTCAATGAAGAAAAACGGCTAGACCTTTAGAAAATAGAAAATTATATAGGTATGATGATATAGCAGAGAGAGATCCATTAGGCATGGAGTCACCAAGGGTAGAGATTAATGAATCATGCAAACACCTAGTTGATTGAGTTAACTTTCAGAGCTAAGGTAGAAAGTATGCTTATGATGGTAAAAAGGTCAATATAGATAATGGATTGAAGAAATGACATAAATGCATCAAACTTAGGGCATCTAATTAGGATGAATCCTAAGTAAACCTTAAGCAAACAATAGAAGAAGTAATAAAATACATAAACAGAGCATCAAATTCTTGATGAATTATGATACATATACATTGATTATGTTGCATATAAAGGAATGAAATATTGAGATGTAAATGATATGGCAAATGAAACTTGAACTTGGAGAATAAATAGGCATAAACAATAGATTCATATGAATCTTTGAAAATCAGGGTCAAGTACTTATGATTTTCACAAGCTTCATTAATCTAAAAAATTCTTACAATTTGCATACCAACCAACCTTTTTCACACTGAAATTCATGAAAATATATACAATTATCTGATCATTGGACTTAGGGGGTCGAGCTGAACCATTCCTCAAATATAGAATCAATTACATTAAATTTGGATATGTCTGCAAGGAATAGGGCCTGAATTTCTGGAAAATATGGGTCAAATATTAACTAATATCTATTTAATCATGATCGACGTTACAAAATTGAAGGATTTTTTTTGTATATTTTCTTGTTTTTGGGAGAAACCTCTTTAAGATTTTGAAAATTCCTCTCCATATCCTCAGAATATGTGCCCAAAAATCATGACTAAAACAAGAAATGTTGAAATCTGAAAAGAGGTTGTAAATATTCATTTGAATATTCCAATATATTATTCCTATTAGAAAAATGATGAAGGATTTTGCAATTAACCTCGTTTTTGACAAAAACCTCTTATGTTTTTCCAAAATCCATCTCCATTTGGTCATAAATTAATCTTGAAGTGAAGTTGTCAAAAGAGCAACAATTGTCCAAAAGCGCAGTAACTCCCCTATAGCCAAAACATAATGAGCTTATTTTTCAAATATCTCATGTTATCACTCAGGTTTTCCTAGAATTTGTGTAAGAGGAAAGTATACCCGAGGTAACCACAAACCAACCTTTTAGATGCAGAATCTAGCCAATCTGCATCCAGAGAGGGCTCTCTCTTTATAATTTATCTTTGTTCTTGAAAGGTTTTAGGCTAGTTATAGATTCTAAATTTGTTTTGGGAAATTGGTGGAATCCACAAACTAAGGGCAAGGCTGAGAGCTTTCAGTCCATTGGGCTATGGAGTCAAAGGATGGCTTTACTGGATTTCTATTCTATGCACAAGATGGTATTATAGGGCAAGATAGCTAGACAGAGAACAATCCTTAAAATTTAAAGTGGGTGGGATGATCTTGAAGGGATGAAAGGCAACTAAGAATCTTTCACCATGTTCAAAGGAAGGAAGTGAATTGACTACAAACAAAGAGCAATAAAGGATTCTTTATTATAGCAATCAACAGTGCTTAAATTAGCGAAGCAGGAGCATCTAAGAATTCATGCTTATAGCTAATTTAGAAGAAAACATTTAGGAACAATCACATTTGAAAACAGAGTACAATTAAGCAAATTCTGTTTCAATCCTTTATGTAAATTATTCAGAAATGGATATGATGGTATTAATAAACTAATATAAAATTTCAGACAAAGGGTAGAAACACTTATTGAACTGTAGTCCAACACATGAATCCTGCAACAAGTCTAGTGCTTCAAATCGTCATCCAGTAAGCCACAAGTAAATTTCTCCAAAAGCTTTTATTCCGAAAATCTTAGTGTTACAGCAGAGTAATAGAATCCACCCTCAACACTCTCTTTGAGGGTTTATTTATACACAAAATAATCCTAACAATCTTACGCTATCCTAGTCAATAATTCAGGCTGACTTAAAGCATATTTACAAACAAACAAGAGACACATGGTCTCGTAAATAGAATAATGGGTAACGGCTTGATGTGCTGTTCCTTTCTTCATGGACATGCTAGAGATAAGTGCTTAAAATAGGGTTCTGTGCTGTCCTTTGCGTATTTCTTTGACTTGTTGAATACTCTTTCTTCTCACGGATACTCTTTAACCTTTCATCTGATACTCTTTCATCTGCTTTTCTGTTTTTACCATTTACTTGATAGTAAAGATAAAATCTCATCCCGAAAACAACTTTTACAAAACTTCCAGCATTTCCTTCCACCACTGATCATCTGGTATCATTGTTCTTCTGAGTTTCCTTAAAGTTTCATCTGCTTCAGTAAGTTTATAAAAAGTGGGCTCGTTCGGAAATAGATAATTTATTTCATGCTCCAGATGAAATAGATTCCTCACTTTTTCATAAATACTTTTCCCAGTTGGTAATGCAGGTTCTGATGAGCTAGTAGAACCTATAGCTGTATTTTTAGCATGAGCTTTTATTCTTTTCTCATAGGTTTCCAAGTCTACTATTTGATCCCCTGTGAGCATGGGACTTGGCAATTCACTGTCCAGCAAAGCTTGAAACTTCTCTCTGAAAACGTTGATATCAACCAAAATGTCAGTACACTTTCTTTCTAGATTTTGCATGAAAGTCCTCTTGGTGAAAACTCTCTTTGCTTCCAAAACTACACCTGTTCTATCATCAATTCCTAACAATGCAAGCTGTTGTTTTGTTCTGGAATTCAAAAATTGAATGAGCTGCTGGGCCTGCTCCGGCTTACCTCTTAATTCATGTCTAGTTTTGTTTATTTCCTCTTGTGCTATCTTGACTAATTCATTTTGCTCAAAAATAGCTTGAATTGAGGGCCAAATACCTATTATTAATTCAATGATGTTGCACCAAAGAATATCATTTATTTCGTTCAGAGGCTTTTCCAGTGAAAGATCTTTTTGCAAAGCCTCAACCAATTTTTCCAATCTTTTTATTTCCCTGAGGTTGTCAGCAACTGTCTTTTTGGATGTGTCATATTTTCCCTCCAATTTTGTTAATTGTAATTTTGTTTCTTGGAGTTCTGTGACCTTTAGCTGCAAACTCTCCATCTGTTTAATTAAATCCTCAGAATTCAAATTAGAAATGTTCACCTGAGATGGTTGTTCCTGCTGTCCTGTAGTTGTAGCACCTGTTGTTGAAGTCTGCTTGATAATTTCCTGTTCTTGTAATGCTTTTTCCAACTCCTTTTCTGTTTCATTTAGTCGCTCTGTCAAATTCAAGAGCAACTCCATCATTTCTTCCTGTGAATTTCCTTTTATAACTTCCTATGTCTGAGGGTGCCTCGAGGCTGGTAGTTTCAGCTGTTTTCTGAGTGCAGCTATATCATCCTCTTTCTTTTTTACCAATGCCTCAATACCTTTAATGTCTTTGGGATTGTGACCCAAACCAATGATGATCTCTTCTAGAGACTTTATCCTATTGTCCTTGGCCTGTGAGGAGGCCCTTTCAATCTTCAATTGTGCAGTAGTATTATTCAAGGAATCTTGCAGCGTTAAAGCTGCCATGGCTTTGTTGGTGAGAGTAGAATAAACCATTTCCCCTGTTTGTCTATGAAGCTCTATCTGATCCAAGGGATGGATATCTTTTGCTAAAACTTCAAAATTTGTTCTGATGTAATCTGTTGCTGAATTTGGCTTTGGCACCTTTGCTTTGAAGTGGCTCATTTGCATTTTACCTTGTGAAAGATCAAATGCTGACATCAACCTTTGCTGATTGTGAGGAGCCATCTTCATATACTGATCGTATACCTTCATTTTCAATGGTTCATTCTTTGTTTTGATATTAATGAAGGTTTTCTTAATGTCTCCAATATCTGTCTTTGGCGGTCTGAAAGAAGATACTTCAGTGCTTAATTGCTTTTGTATCCCTTTCTGGCTTATGTTTGTTTCACTTGTTGTACCTGTTTGCTGACTATCTTCCCTACCATCATCAAATACTTCATCTATAATTTCTACATCTGGAGGTGGATCAGACTTGTGTTTTTTAGCTTGATAAACTTGTGGGGCTCCTTTTGAAGGTGTGGTATCTGGAGCTAGCCTCTTTTTCCCTATTTCCACATTCAGTGGAGTTTGCATCTCTGGAACTTGGATTTGCTTTGCCGGTGTGTGAGAAGTCTGAGATGGTTCTGATGCTTTGGAACTCTGTGATTTTTCTGCCATGACCAGGGTTTCAATGACCTGAACTATAGGTTCTTTTCCTTTACCCTTGGGCTCTGCTGCTACTGATGGACTATCTTCCTGTAGAGCTTGTTGTAGAGTGGCTGTTGAAGATGTGCCAATGTAGGGTACCTGCATTTGATCATATGTTTCTAGGTCAAATTTCTTCTCAACATCTTTCATAAGTTTATTCAATTTGTCAGCTCCACTTCCCTCTTCAACAAGTGTTCCTTTAACCCATTCATCTTGATTTGCATACTGTTCTATGTCAGGAATTCTGTGATGTACATAAGGAGATGACTTATTTTTTAAACCTTCTTTCACAAATGAAACCAAAGGGGTCATATGGGACCCAACGGAAAGATGTCTGGAATTTTCTCTCTAATACAAGTTCTGCTTCTCTCTCAGCTTCTCTAGAATTGCAAATGAAAGGACCTAATTGGCTTTTGATCCTTAACTGTGCTTTCTTCTTTACATTGCAGAAATGGATTACATCTGAGTTATTCATCTGTCTAAAGTATTCCAAAGCAAAAATTCTCATTGGTACATATCTGGGTAACTTGAATGGATGTAATTCACATCCATAAATCTTGATGACTGTATGGTTTTGGTACAAGTACCAATCCCCAACTTTGTAACTCTTTGACAATTGCAGGGTCTTTCTAATCTCAGTACTAAGCCTGGGGGGAGAAACTCCTGTTAACAAGGTTGTAGCAGGATGTACAAACTGATCAATGAATTCCGAATAAGAGTAGGGAGAATCAGAGGACAAATGAATGATGGGGGACCAAAAAATAACAGACCTGGGATTACCTTTAGCATCAAGTTTCTGAACAGGGAAAGGGAAACTGTTTGACTGATAAAAGATCATGAGATGATAGATGACTGATGAGTACTTAAAAAAAATTTCAGTATCTAGCCTTAAAAATTGATCATGGATTTTGTTGGCAATGAAGGAAGCATAATCATACTTAATCTCAGGAGGCTGCCCAGGGGTAAAGATAGATAGCAGAGCCAGAGTTATCTCATCTACATACTCACTGGTATTGAATCCTAAGACAAAGGATATTACATTCACAATAAGCCTTCCCAATTTGTTGAAAAATTAAAAACCATAGGGGGGAGTCCCTTTTGGCTGATGCTCAGGTAACATGAAATACTGACACATTGCTTTTAATTTCTCTGGGGTTAACTGCCTGGTTTTCTCAATCAACCCTTCCATGGATAAAGGTGCTAATTCTTGTTCTGGCTCAAAGTATAACATAGCATTGATAGCCTAAGGTGTGATAGGGAACAGAACACTTTGATCAGGAGCTAATACAGCTCTTTGTGCAGGATCATAATTTGCATGACAGTAATGAATGATTTCAGGGAAAACGTGGACTGTAGGAATAAAATACCTTGGGAGATTGGATTCCCACAACCCTATAAGATCTTGCCCCTTTGAGTGTTCGTCTCTGCAGCGACAGAAACTCAAACGGGGACTTTCATCAAAATGCAGGTCTTTAATTTGGAAATCTTCATCTATTAGAGGTAAATAGTCTAATTCCCGGTGAGGAACATTCAATGGAGTGATATTTAAAGCTGTCGGGGCCTCCATTTTGGTTCTTGTGGATTCAAAATGGAGGTTTTCGTTTTTTCTTGCAGACCGGGCGGGATATCTGACAAAAGAGGAAATTGGAACAATTCGCAGGTTTGGGAAGCAAATTCACAGGTTCTAAATCTTCAATGAGGACTCAGATAGGATTTTTAACCACTTTTTCAGAGAAAAAACAAAGGAAACTAAGCTTGACTTGCAGTCGGGGCGCGAAATGATAAATACCTGTTTTTAGATGGAAACTGGTTCTTTAACAGGTAATGAGCAATGGCGGGGACGTTCTTCAACACGGGCGCAGCGGAATTTCGGAGTAAGTTGGTGTATTTGCAGTGAAATTTGAAAATTGCAGCGGGAGCTCTGTCGCTTTCAGAAACTAAAAATAACTGAAAAAACACGAAAAATGGCTTATTTACAAGTCAAAAGGGTTTTTGTTTTTTTCGAGGTGATGACGTCATTGACGTACGGGGTGACGTAGGGAAGTGGGGCTGGCAGTATGCGGTAAGTGGTAAGCGGTGAGCCCGCACCGCTTATGGACGAGGGCGGTAAAAGTCGCGGGGGGAGCGATTCCATAGTTTTAACGCCACGTGGAATGCTGATTTTTCAAAAACCGCCCATCCCCCGCTGGTTAACATGCTGGCAAGGGATGGGCAGCGGGATTAATGATCACCGTTGATCAACGAACGGACGATCCAACGACTGAAAGGACGGGAAACTTGTGCGATTTCAAAGGTGGGCCCGTCGGGGTTTAAAAAGGTTTTAATGCGAAATCTAATCACCCCGGGGAAAATTTAATAGGCGGAAATGGTTGTTAATTAGTCCAAATGACTAATTAACCCCAGGTATATAATGAAATGGGTTGCGGCGGAGTTGGTTTAAGAGGAACGCCACGTGGACGGTCCACGGTGGCGCAAGACTCCGATGAGTTTTTATCCGTGTTTTTGGTGTTAAACACACATATTGCATGTCTAACACTTTTTATATATATTGTTATTATATGGTAAATTAATCAATATATAACTAATTCACCATAGGGCGGGGATTATTGGTATAATGATATATTTCACCAAAGGGTTTATAAAGCGGGGTTTTATTTTCAATGTGCGGGAATATATACTTTGGTAAAACATTATAATAAAGGGTTTTGGGGATATTTATTAGAAAAGGGAGTTATATACTTTGGAAAAGGGATTTCACTAGGGATTTAATATAGTAAAATCAAATGTTAATATGAAAAAGGACAAGGAAAATCAAAACATCTTTGTACATCTAAGAAAGTGATAACTTATGACGTAAATTGCAACATTTTATCTTCAACACTTAAACTTAGAATAACAAGTTGTTTTGAGGAATTTTATGGAATATTGCATCAGTTTCCTAAGTAAAATAGGGTTTTACTTAGGAAAAAGTTAAAGATGGAAGATAATCAATGATGGATTATTTCAAGTGCTTAGATATTTTTGATCATTAGGCCGAGGGTCCGGTCCCTCCAGAAGTCAAGGAAATGCCTTGAGCCCTTTTGATCTCCAAATACCTTAGTACTTTTTTGGGGAAATTAGTAAAACTCTTGAGGGGGAAAATGATGGGGGAGGTTAATGAATTTGACTTTGCTTGCTGTGATTTTCCAGTGTATTTTCTGCTTCAGTACTTTTGATGAAAGTAAATGATTAACTAACATGTAGCAGCACCATTCATCAGATAACACTTTGCTGCACCATCTACCTACCCTATCTACTTAACACTACCATTTTGTCTTCTTTATTAGGGTGCATTTAGACTTGCAAACCCTGATCAATCTTTTCTTTTTACATGATGAATCTATCTATTTCTACCCTTATGACATCCAAGGGCTCAGATTAAACTGTTGAGCACCTTTTATTCACTCTACCTAGCTACTTATCTGCCAAGATTAAACTGTTTGGCTAGATATTTATTCTCTTATCTATAACATGAAATTGAAATATTACTAAGCCAAGTTTAAACAGTTTGACTTATTCATGAATTGTGACAAAAGTTTCACAAGCTGCACACAATTGATTTATTACAACAGAGTAAAAATTAGTGGCATTTGGATTTGCACACTTTCCTTGGTCTATTTTTTGCTTGGGGTTCATTTCTTTCTCTTTTTGACCATTTTTATTCTTTTTACCCTTTGATCTTTCTTTTAGGGTATACCCTCTTTACATTTTTTAAATTTTTTGATTTTTTTTTTGGTTTTCAAGAATATGGAACACCTTTGCTCAAGTAAGAAGGTTTGAACATATTCCATAATTCAATCAAGACAATCATGAAAGATGAAACCTATTGATATAGGAGGCTAACACTGGCTCCACTTGGGGATGGCTTTTCCTTGTGGAAAGTCAAGAACAACAGGTCAGATGCCTCAAAATGTCTTCAAACTGAAAGTATGAAATCTTCCTTCTTCTGGTAGCTTTATTTTACATATGATAGTGAAACTTTTGGAACTTAGGGCCTTCACTTCGGGCTTCAATTCCAAGAAGTCACCATCCAATCCAAACTGCATTAACAAAAATAAAACAAGCAAACAATATATTATGTACAAGTTAGAAACATTAAAACATTCTAGTAAATTGGATCAAAATAATGCTTAAGCATTCGACCATTGACTGGTCCTTCTTCAACTTCTAAATTGTCCAAGTCCTTCAAAAAGTAAGTGTTGTTTCCCTACAAGGCATGAATGATATAAGGCCCTTTCCACAAGAAATCAAACTTCCCATGTTTACCTTTTTCTTCTCTTCTAGAATCCCATCTTAGGACCTTGTCCCCTAACTGAAAATCCTCTGCTTTAGTCCTTTTATCAAACATTTTCTTTAGCTTTTCCCGTAAGACTTGTGATCTTTGGTATACCTCTTCTCTGGTTTGTTGCAGGTGGATTGTTTGATTAATTCTTCTTTGAATGTCATTTGGCTCCACTTGAGCCTCCTGAAGTAATTTCATGACAGGGATTCCTAAAGATGATGGGAATCTTGCTTCCATACCATAAACTAACTCATATGGACTAGTCCCAATGGATTTCTTGGTTGTAAGTCTGTCTGCCCATAATGCATAGGTCAGTTTCTTATGCCAGTTCTTTTTATTTTCCTCCAACAATTTCTTAATGATATTGATCAAACTCTTATCGGAGGATTCTGCTAGTCCATTACCCTGGGGGTAATAGGCTGTTGAATGGCCTAAAGTAATATGATATTTATGGCAGAAACTAATCATTTTCTTTGATTTAAATGCAGCAGCATTGTCTGTTATAATCTTTTCTGGACAGCCAAATCTTGAAAGTATGTTGGTTTCTAGAAACCCCATGATTACAGAATCATTGGACTGTCTACATGGGATGGCTTCAATCCATTTGGTGAAATAGTCTGTAGCAGTTAAAATCCATCTATGTTGTCCTGAAGACGGGGGGTGAATTTCTCCAATAAAATCTAATCCCCATTGTTGAAAGGGTTTTTCCGTGGAAACTGGTTTTAAAGGCAGAGGTAACAACTTTCTTTTACCCTCAAATATTCGACATTTGTGACAGCTTGTTACAAATTTCTTTACATCAGAAAATAATGTTGGCCAGTAAAAACCAGCCCTTAAGATCTTGTCTGCAGTGGACTTCCAGTAGAGATGTCCTCCACAATCCCCTGCATGAAATTCATTAAGCACTTTATCAGCTTCATCTTTTAAGAGACAATTCAATAATATTCCTTCATGATTCTTCCAAAATAAAGTGCTATCTAAAATACAATATTTCAAAGATGTCATTTTTAAAAATCTTTGCTTAGTTCTGGACAACCCTGGAGGAGCTTGCAGGTTTAATAAAACATGAATTATATCAGTATACCAGGGTGAATCTAAGAAAGCTTGACTGATCTGAGGAGTCGCCATCTCCGGCTCGTTATCCAGTTCATTGATATCTAAGGCTTGGTAATTGGTTTCTGTCATAAGTTGTGCTAAACCTTGGCCTTTTATCAGTTTAGTTGGCTTAATCTCAATATCATATTCCAAAATGGTAGCTATCCACTTACCTCGTTTACCTTCAATGCCATCTTGAGTCAAAATATCTTTAACTACTGCATTAGGCACATATGCTATCACATGAGAATATAATATGTAAACTCTGAAATCTTTGATTGCTTTTACCAATGCAAAAGCCCGTTTTTCCATAATATTGTACTTTAGAGGTGCATCCCTCAGTGCTTTACTAAAAAATGCTATTGGCTTTTCACACCCTTGGTCATCTTTTTGAAGTAAAACAGCTGCAACAGTATGTTCAGAAGCAAATGAAAAAATAATAAAGTCTCTATCAAATTTAGGACTGGCCAGAACTGGTGTCCTTGTTAAAGCCATTTTAATTTCCTCGAATGATTGTTTGGCTTCTACAGTCCAGTCAATGCTTGAATCTTTCCTCAACATGTTAGTCAGTAATCTAAGTAACTCTGCTAGACTAGAAATAAATCTTCTCAAGAAGTTGATTTTTCCTATAAATGCTTGCAATTCTTTTATGTTTCTAGGGTGGGGTATTTGCAAAATTGCTTGAATTCTTTCAGGATCAATCCTAATGCCATCTTTAGAAATGATATGTCCCAAAAGCTTTCCTTCTTCCAAACCAAACAATGACTTTTTAGGGTTTAAAGAAATTCCATATTTTCTGCACTTTATAAATACTTGCCTTAGGTGACCTAAATGTTCTTGATCTGTTTTAGAGAAAACGGTCAAATCATCTAAGTAAATAACCATAAAATCATGTATCTCTTTAGCAAAAGCAATGTCCATCGCTCTTTGAAAGGTAGCTCCTGCATTCTTGAGTCCAAATGGCATTTTGACATATTTAAACGCACCCCATGGTGTGGTAAATGCTGTTTTATCCTGATCATCAGGATGAACCAGAATCTGGTTGTACCCTGAAAATCCATCCAGTAGTGATATTCTCGAAGATCCCACTACCCTTTGCAGAATGTGATCCATTTTCGGCAGAGGATAGTTTTCTTTTAAAGAAACTTTATTCAAATTCCTTAAATCGACACACAGTCTGATTTCTCCTGTCTTTTTTCTTGTTGGTACCAGGTTAGAGACCCATTCTGAAAATCTGATAGGAGCTATAATCCCTGCTTCAAACATTCTTTTGATTTCTTTTTCAATTGAGGGTAATAAAACAGATTAATTCTCCTAAGCTTTTGTTTAAAAGGTTTCTGGTCTGGCTTCAAAGGTATAGTATGTTGAATGATGGATGTATCATAAGATTTGAGGTCTTCATAACTCCAGGCAAAGACATCCTGGAATTCTTTTAATAGTTCAACATATTTAACCTTCTGATCTTTTGGAAGAGATTTGGACAACTTAACAATTTTTGGATGTTCTGGTGTTCCTAAGTTGCATTCCTCCATATCGGCCTTAACAGGTTCCATTTTAGGTCTGAATGGAATATCATTTGAGTCGAATAGATCTTCCAAAGGTGTTAATCCTTTGGGTAATTGATTATCTTTTAAATTGATGATTTCTGTTTCATCTATGATCTCATCAAATTCCATGTGTTTCAAATTTTGTATGTCTTTTTCAGTGAACGTGGTTGGATGCAGCATATGAATTGCATTTTCTATTGAAATTTCTATTTTTTGTTCTTTTTCTTGATCAAATTCATCAACAGTTATGTCTTCATCTATATTACAGTTAGAAAACTCATTCTGAAGTGTCAAAAAATTGTTGATTTGATTGTTATTCACAAATACTTGCCAATTCAAAAGATTGTCTGGTATTGCAGGCCTGTGCCTTATCTCAGCTGAAAACTGATGATTAGGATCAAAAGGCAACTTGCATGTACTAGCAAACATCGCTAAACTGTGAGCATGCAAGTTTTGTTTCCTGGGAATCTTGGCAAGTTGGGCTTGTAAAAATGTGTTGAGAATCTCTACAACTGTCTCTCGGTATTGTTTCAATCTCATGTCTTTTGTTGCACATTCTCCTTTAATCTGTTGGATGATTAGTTCAGAGTCACCTATGATTGATACCCTAATGCCTCCTAACTTCTTGACATGTTTAAGCCCCAATAAAAGAGCTTCATACTCTGCCATGTTGTTAGTGCATTTGAAATTTAACCTATAAGCATGACCCTCTGCATGATTGTTCTCCACATTATGTAACCAAATCCCAGCTCCTGCCCCTAGTCTGTTTACTGAGCCATCAAACTCTAAATGCCATAGAATTTCATGTTCATAATCTTCATCATTTGTTTTAACGTATTTTCTGACAGGAGCTAGTTGTTTAGTTTTTTTAGGTATTTCTCGGTCATCTGGTGTTTCTTTGTTTTCAGAGATTTCTTCAATTTTAACCGTGGTTTTGTTTATGATTTCCATTTCAGGAGCTTCTATTTCAGTAGGAAGATCTGACTCAGCATTGTATAAAATAAAATAATCCATGTCAGAATGTACAGAATAAACAGGGAAGTTTTCAGGCTTCTCTTGGCTACTCACTAAGTACTTCATCAAAGTTTCTCTATATAATCTTTTAGGCTGACCAAATACTGAAATAGTTGCATAAGACATGTCTAATTGAATAGATCCCCCAAGTTTAGCACCCCAAGACCTAGACAATAACATACCATATTTAGGTGGAATATCAGCAACTACTATGTCCATTAAAACAGACTTAGCAGGGTATTGAACCAAAGTGACACACAGATCTTTAATTAAACCTAAACATTTTACCTGACTGGAATCAAATGAAAACAAATCTTTGTACGGTCTGGTAATATCTAGATTCAATCTTTCCATTACTGCTTTTGGCATCAAGTTGTGAGATGCTCTAGAATCAAGCATTGCATTATGGAGTATCTTGTCATGAACATTCAGGCTTACATAAAATGGAGGAGTTCCTCCACTTTCTGGTTTGCCATTAACCTCAGGCCCAAAAAGAAGTTTGGGTTGATCATCAAGAATATTTACTGAATCATCCAATCCAGTAATGTTAATGTTTAAAGACTTGGAAATCTGATTCCTATAGACATCATGCTTAGCCAATTCTGATAAAGGAACAGCTATCTTGAGTTTGCCTATTTCAGCTTCTAGATTAAAGGGTTTTTCTGTTTGAGCTTTAGTGTTTTGCACAGTTGGATTTTCTCTGTTTACTGGATCTTCAATGTTTTTCTCTTTTTCATGAATGAAGTTTTGTTTTGAAGATGTTTCAGGACTAACTTCTATTGTTTCTTCTGCAGTTCCTACATGAGGAGATGTATTGGATTGCTGTTTGTTGTTTGGTTGGTTGTCAGAGACATCTTCAATTATTGGATTCGAAAAACTGGGAGTTATCCTAGGCAAAATTTGTATTTGGGGAATGTTTTGTACAGGGGGAATGTTTTGTTTACCTTTGACATTTTGTTTTGTGGTTTTCTGTTTATTTTTCTCTGGTACATCTATCCGTCTACTTCTCAAGTTGTACTGCTTATGAACCTCGTAGATTGCCGTGTCATAGCCTTCTTTGAAATCAAAAGTCTCACCTGAATGAGTGTGGAATGTTTCAAGGATATGATTCTCTTGATCATCCTGAGATAGGAAGACTTCTGGTTCATCTTTGTCCTCATTGACATTGTTTATTTCTACATCTTCTGTAGGTTCTTCTGAGGTTGAACCTTCAACAAAGCTTTCTTGGAAAGGTGGTCTAATGTTTTGATCAGGGACATTCTTTCCAATATTTTGGTTCAGATTCCTCCTAAAGTTTGGGTTTCTTGCAACATTCTGGTTATCAGTAGCAGAGTTTCTTTCAATGGTTTCCACTCTATCACCTAATCTTTCCATACCTTTAATGATTACATCCAGCTTCTTTTCAAAAGCTGAAGGTTCTTCCTTCATAGGCATTCTTCTCTCTGCCCTATCTCTGGCTCGTTTTTCTATCAGATTTGCTTCTACACTCACCACTATGCTTTGCATTTCCTCTAATGTTTGTGGAGCTCTTTCCCTAAGAGAATAAGCTATATCAGAGTCAAAACCGTCCGGAAATTTGACCAACACGTTATTAGGTGGGGGTCTTAGGTTCAGAGGAACTGCATGATATGATTCATTGAATCTTATGATGTAATCTTGTACGGTTTCATTTGGTCTTCTTCTTAATTTTTCAAATTCTGATAGGATCTGGAGAGGATCTTTCTTTTTCTCCCATCTGTTCAAAAATGCCCTATACAAAGCTTCTAGGTCAGCAATACTGTTCGGGGCGAGAGCTCTAAACCAAGTTCTAACTTCTCCGGTAAGACTTTGTACGAAAATTCTCATACGGATATCATCAGTATCAATCTCATAAAACTCAAAGTAATCTGTCATCCTTTTGGTGTGTTGTTGAGCTGTGTAGGTACCTGATCCGTCAAAAGGGGTGATCTTACTTTGGTAATCCTGAGGTAAAGCTGGAGGGTTGGCTGGTAACTGTAAAGGGGCATATCGATTAGCCATTGGAAGATAAAGTGGAGTGACAGGAGTAGCCGGTCTAGTAGGAGGAGAAGGTGGTCTTACGGGAGGAGATGGAGGTCTAACAGGAGTTTGAAAAGTGGCTGAGCTTGGAGATGCTTCAGTTATCACAGAAATGTTTGAGCTTTCTTCAAAGGCTTGCTCAGACTGAATGGAGTTATGCAATTCTCTGTCAAGATGATGTGAAACAAATCTATATTGCAAATCTTCAAAGAACAAAGGATCTGGAATTAACCTAGATAATTCAGTCTCAGAAAAATTCACAAACAAAGATGTTTCAAATCTTGCATCAAAAGGAATGTCATCAATATAAATAATTTTCACAGGACAAGATGCAGATCTAGAAAGTGGTCTAGAACTACCTGTACTCTCCTGACTTCCTCTTTCAGAACTTTCTTGACTTCCTTGTCTTCTAAGAATCCTAGGGATCATATTTGGATTTTCAAATATTGGTGGTGGATTGGGGTCAGGGTTTGACCTAGTATGTCGAATCCTTTCTGAAGCCAGTTTTCTTAGAATATGTGTTTTTGGATTTTGGGTTTTAATTGAAAAATAAATACAACTTCTACAAATTCTTTAAGAAATAATGATATGTGATTAAAATTTCCTCAAAGATCTGTTTAAACTAGAGAATCTGATTGAAAAATTTGAAACTAAGATTCAACTTATAAGCTAAATCAGAGATAGACTGAAACAACATTTATTTACTTTTGCATTTGCATAGCAAAAGCAATTTCAAAGGCTACCTGGCTGATCTTCAAACTCTTTCTATAGCTTATAAATCAAACACTAGTATCAATAAAATGATTCAGTCCCCAGTATGGTCGCCACTATGTTATCACTCAGGTTTTCCTAGAAGTTGTGTAAGAGGAAAGTATACCCGAGGTAACCACAAACCAACCTTTTAGATGCAGAATCTAGCCAATCTGCATCCAGAGAGGGCTCTCTCTTTATGATTTATCTTTGTTCTTGAAAGGTGTTAGGCTAGTTATAGATTCAAAGTTTGTTTTGGGAAAATGGTGGAAACCACAAACTAAGGGCAAGGCTAAGAGCTTTCAGTCCATTGGGCTATGGATTCAAAGGATGGCTTTACTGGATTTCTATTCTATGCACAAGATGGTATTACAGGGAAAGATAGCTAGACAGAGAACAATCCTTAAAATTTAAAGTGGGTGGGATGATCTTGAAGGGATGAAAGGCAACTAAGAATCTTTCACCATGTTCAAAAGAAAGAAGAGAAATGACTACAAGCAAAGAGCAATGAAGTATTCTTTGTTATAGTAATCAACAATGATTAAATTAGCGAAACAGGAGCATTTAAGAATTCATGCTTATAACTAATTTAGAAGAAAACATGAAGAATAATTACATTTGAAAACAGAGTACAATTAAGCAAATTCTGTTTCAATCCTTTATGTAAATTATTCAGAAATGGATATGATGGTATTATAAACTAATATAAAATTTCAAACAAAGGGTAGAAACACTTATTGAACTGTAGTCCAACACATGAATCCCGCAACAAGTCCAGTGCTTCAAATCGTCATCCAGTAAGCCACAAGTAAATTTCTCCAAAAGCTTTTATTCCGAAAATCTCAGTGTTACAGCAGAGTAATAGAAGCCACCCCAACACTCTCTTTGAGGGTTTATTTATACACAAAATAATCCTAACAATCTTACACTATCTTAGCCAATAATCCAGGCCGACTTAAAGCATATTTACAAACAAACAAGAGACACATGGTCTCGTAAATAGAATAATGGGTAACGGCTGATGTGTTGTTCCTTTCTTCATGGACGTGCTAGAGATAAGTGCTTAAAATAGGACTCTGTGCTGTCCCTTGCGTATTTCTTTGACTTGTTAAATACTCTTTCTTCTCACGGATACTCTTTAACCTTTCATCTGATACTCTTTCATCTGTCTTTCTGTTTTTACCATTTACTTGATAGTAAAGATAAAATTTCATCCTGAAAACAACTTTTACAGAACTTCCAGCATTTCCTTCCACCATTGATCATCTGGTATCATAGTTCTTCTGAGTTTCCTTAAAGTTTCATCTGCTTCAGTAAGTTTATAAAAAGTGGGTTCGTTCGGAAATAGATACTTTATTTCATGCTCCAGATGAAATAGATTTCTCACTTTTTCATAAATACTTTTCCCAGTTGGTAATGCAGGTTCTGATGAGCTAGTAGAACCTATAGCTGTATTTTTAGCATGAGATTTTATTCTTTTCTCATAGGTTTCCAAGTCTACTATTTGATCCTCTGTGAGCATGGGACTTGGCAATTCACTGTCCAGCAAAGCTTGAAACTTCTCTCTGAAAACGTTGATATCAACCAAAATGTCAATACACTTTCTTTCTAGATTTTGCATGAAAGTCCTCTTGGTGAAAACTCTCTTTGCTTCCAAAACTACACCTGTTCTGTCATCAATTCCTAACAATGCAAGCTGTTGTTTTGTTCTGGAATTCAAAAATTGAATGAGCTGTTGGGCCTGCTCTGGCTTACCTCTTAATTCATGTCTAGTTTTGTTTATTTCCTCTTGTGCTATCTTGACTAATTCATTTTGCTCAAAAATAGCTTGAATTGAGGGCCAAATACCTCTTATTAATTCAATGATGTTGCACCAAAGAATATCATTTATTTCGTTCAGAGGCTTTTCCAGTGAAAGATCTTTTTGCAAAGCCTCAACCAATTTTTCCAATCTTTTTATTTCCCTGAGGTTGTCAGCAGCTGTCTTTTTGGATGTGTCATATTTTTCCTCCAATTTTGTTAATTGCAATTTGGTTTCTTGGAGTTCTGTGACCTTTAGCTGCAAACTCTCCATCTGTTTAATTAAATCCTCAGAATTCAAATTAGAAATGTTTACCTGAGATGGTTGTTCCTGCTGTCCTGTAGTTGTAGTACCTGTTGTTGAAGTCTGCTTGATATTTTCCTGTTCCTGCAATGCTTTTTCCAACTCCTTCTCTGTTTCATTTAGTCGCTCTGTCAAATTCAAGAGAAACTCCATCATTTCTTCTTGTGAATTTCCTTTTATAACTTCCTGTGTCTGAGGGTGCCTCGAGGCTGGTAGTTTCAGCTGTTTTCTGAGTGCAGCTATATCATCCTCTTTCTTTTTTACCAATGCCTCAATACCTTTAATGTCTTTGGGATTGTGACCCAAGCCAATGATGATCTCTTCTAGAGACTTTATCCTATTGTCCTTGGCCTGTGAGGAGGCCCTCTCAATCTTCAATTGTGCAGTAGTATTATTCAAGGAATCTTGCAGCGTTAAAGCTGCCATGGCTTTGTTGGTGAGAGTAGAATAAAACATTTCCCCTGTTTGTCTATGAAGCTCTATCTGATCCAAGGGATGGATATCTTTTGCTAAAACTTCAAAATTTGTTCTGATGTAATCTGTTGCTGAAGTTGGCTTTGGCACCTTTGCTTTGAAGTGGCTCATTTTCATTTTACCTTGTGAAAGATCAAATGCTGACATCAACCTTTGCTGATTGTGAGGAGCCATCTTCATATACTGATCGTATACCTTCATTTTCAATGGTTCATTCTTTGTTTTGATATTAATGAAGGTTTTATTAATGTCTCCAGTATCTGTCTTTGGCGGTCTGAAAGAAGATACTTCAGTGCTTAATTGCTTTTGCATCCCTTTCTGGCTTATGTTTGTTTCACTTGCTGTACCTGTTTGCTGACTATCTTCCCTACCATCATCAAATACTTCATCTATAATCTCTACATCTGGAGGTGGATCAGACTTGTGTTTTTTAGCTTGATAAACTTGTGGGGCTCCTTTTGAAGGTGTGGTATCCGGAGCTAGCCTCTTTTTCCCTATTTCCACATTCAGTGGAGTTTGCATCTCTGGAACTTGGATTTGCTTTGCTGGTGTGTGAGAAGTCTGAGATAGTTCTAGTGCTTTGGAACTCTGTGATTTTTCTGCCATGACCAGGGTTTCAATGACCTGAACTATAGGTTCTTTTCCTTTACCCTTGGGCTCTGCTGCTACTGATGGACTATCTTCCTGTAGAGCTTGTTGTAGAGTGGCTGCTGATGATGTGCCAATGTAGGGTACCTGCATTTGATCATATGTTTCTAGGTCAAATTTTTTCTCAACATCTTTCATAAGTTTATTCAATTTGGCAGCTCCACTTCCCTCTTCAACAAGTGTTCCTTTAACCCATTCATCTTGATTTTCATACTGTTCTATGTCAGGAATTCTGTGATGTACATAAGGAGATGACTTATTTTTTAACCTTCTTTCACAAATGAAACCAAAGGGGTCATATGGGACCCAACGGAAAGATGTTTGGAATTTTCTCTCTAATATAAGTTCTGCTTCTCTCTCAGCTTCTCTAGAATTGCAAATGAAAGGACCTAACTGGCTTTTGATCCTTAACTGTGCTTTCTTCTTTACATTGCAGAAATGGATTACATCTGAGTTATTCATCTGTCTAAAGTATTCCAAAGCAAAAATTCTCATTGGTACATATCTGGGTAACTTGAATGGATGTAATTCACATCCATAAATCCTGATGACTGTATGGTTTTGGTATAAGTACCAATCCCCAAATTTATAACTCTTTGACAATTGCAAGGTCTTTCTAATTTCGGTACTAAGCCCGGGGGGAGAAACTCCTGTTAACAAAGTTGTAGCAGGATGTACAAACTGATCAATGAATTCTGAATAAGAGTAGGGAGAATCAGAGGACAAATGAATGATGGGGGACCAAAAAATAACAGACCTGGGATTACCTTTAGCATCAAGTTTCTGAACAGGGAAAGGGAAACTGTTTGACTGATAAAAGATCATGAGATGATAGATGACTGATGAGTACTTAAAAACCTTTTCAGTATATAGCCTTAAAAATTGATCATGGATTTTGTTGGTAATGAAGGAAGCATAATCATACTTAATCTCAGGAGGCTGCCCAGGGGTAAAGATAGATAGCAGAGCCAGAGTTATCTCATCTACATACTCAATGGTATTGAATCCTAAGACAAAGGATATTACATTCACAATAAGCCTTCCCAATTTGTTGAAAAAGTAAAAACCATAGGGGGGAGTCCCTTTTGGCTGATGCTCAGGTAACATGAAATACTGACACATTGCTTTTAATTTCTCTGGGGTTAACTGTCTGGTTTTCTCAATCAACCCTTCCATGGATAAAGGTGCTAATTCTTGCTCTGGCTCAAAGTGTAACATAGCATTGATAGCCTGAGGTGTGATAGGGAACAGAACACTTTGATCAGGAGCTAATACAGCTCTTTGTGCGGGATCATAATTTGCATGACAGTAATGAATGATTTCAGGGAAAACGTGGACTGTAGGAATAAAATACCTTGGGAGAGTGGATTCCCACAACCCTATAAGATCTTGCCCCTTCGAGTGTTCGTCTCTGCAGCGACAGAAACTCAAACGGGGACTTTCATCAAAATGCAGGTCTTTAATTTGGAAATCTTCATCTATTAGAGGTAAATAGTCTAATTCCCGGTGAGGAGCATTCAATGGAGTGATATTTAAAGCTGTCGGGGCCTCCATTTTTGTTCTTGTGGATTCAAAATGGAGGTTTTCGTTTTTTCTTGCAGACCGGGCGGGATATCTGACAAAAGAGGAAATTGGAACAATTCGCAGGTTTGGGAAGCAAATTCACAGGTTTTAAATCTTTAATGAGGACTCAGAGAGGATTTTTAATCACTTTTTCAGAGAAAAAACAAAGGAAACTAAGCTTGACTTGCAGTCGGGGCGCGAAAAAATAAATACCTGTTTTTAGATGGAAACTGGTTCTTTAACAGGTAATGAACACTGGCGGGGACGTTCTTCAACACGGGCGCAGCTGAATTTCGGAGTAAATTGGTGTATTTGCAGTGGAATTTGAAAATTGCAGCGGGAGCTCTGTCTCTTTCAGAAACTAAAAATAACCGAAAAAACACGAAAATGGCTTATTTACAAGTCAAAAGGGTTTTTGTCTTTTTCGAGGCGATGACGTCATTTGACGTACGGGGTGACGTAGGGAAGTGGGGCCGGCGGTATGCGATAAGTGGTAAGCGGTGAGCCCGCACCGCTTATGGACGAGGGCGGTAAAAGTCGCGGGGGGAGCGATTCCATAGTTTTAACGCCACGTGGAATGCTGACTTTTCAAAAACCGCCCATCCCCCGCTGGTTAACATGCTGGCAAGGGATGGGCAGCGGGATTAACGATCACCGTTGATCAACGAACGGACGATCCAACGGCTGAAAGGGAGGGGAACTTGTGCGATTTCAAAGGTGGGCCCGTTGGGGTTTAAAAAGGTTTTAATGCGTAATCTAATCACCCCGGGGAAAAGTTAATAGGCGGAAATGGTTGTTAATTAGTCCAAATGACTAATTAACCCCAGGTATATAATGAAATGGGTTGTGGCGGAGTTGGTTTAAGAGGAATGCCACGTGGACGGACCACGGTGGCGCAAGACTCCGATGAGTTTTTATCCGTGTTTTTGGTGTTAAACACACATATTGCATGTTTAACGCTTTTTTATATATTTTTTTATTATATGGTAAATTAATCAATACATAACTAATTCACCATAGGGCGGGGATTAATGGTATAACGATATATTTCACCAAAGGGTTTATAAAGCGGGGATTTATTTTCAATGTGCGGGAATATATACTTTGGTAAAACATTATAATAAAGGGTTTTGGGGATATTTATTAGAAAAGGGAGTTATATACTTAGGAAAAGGGATTTCACTAGGGATTTAATATAGTAAAATCAAATGTTAATATGAAAAAGGATAAGGAAAATCAAAACATCTTTGTACATCTAAGAAAGTGATAACTTATGAAGTAAATTGCAACATTTTATCTTCAACACTTAAACTTAGAATAACAAGTTATTTTGAGGAATTTTATGGAATGTTGCATCAGTTTCCTAAGTAAAATAGGATTTTACTTAGGAAAAAGTTAAAGATGGAAGATAACAATGATGGATTATTTCAAGTGCTTAGGTCTTTTGATCATTAGGCCGAGGGTCCGGTCCCTCCAGAAGTCAAGGAAATGCCTTGAGCCCCTTTGATCTCCAATTACCTTAGTAATTTTGGGGAAATTAGTAAAACTCTTGAGGGGGAAAAATGATGGGGGAGGTTAATGAATTTGACTTTGCTTGCTGTGATTTTCCAGTGTATTTTCTGCTTCAGTACTTTTGATGAAAGTAAATGATTAACTAACATGTAGCAGCACCATTCATCAGATAACACTTTGCAGCACCATCTACCTACCCTATCTACTTAACACTACCATTTTCTCTTCTTTATTAGGGTGCATTTAGACTTGCAAACCCTTTTCAATCTTTTCTTTTTACATGATAAATCTATCTATTTCTACTCTTATTACATCCAAGGGCTCAGATTAAACTGTTGAGCACCTTTTATTCACTCTACCTAGCTACTTATCTGCCAAGATTAAACTGTTTGGCTAGATATTTATTCTCTTATCTATAACATGAAATTGAAATATGACTAAGCCAAGTTTAAACAGTTTGACTTATTCATGAATTGTGACAAAATTTTCACAAGCTGCACACAATTGATTTATTACAACAGAGTCAAAATTAGTGGCATTTGGATTTGCACACTTTCCTTGGTCTATTTTTTGCTTGGGGTTCATTTCTTTCTCTTTTTGACCATTTTTATTCTTTTTACCCTTTGATCTTTCTTTGAGGGTATACCCTCTTTACATTTTTTAAATTTTTTGATTTTTTTGGTTTTCAAGAATATGGAACACCTTTGCTCAAGTAAGAAGGTTTGAACATATTCCATACTTCCATCAAGACAATCATGAAAGATGAAACCTATTGATATAGGAGGCTAACACATACCAGATCTAATCTAGATCCTAACCCTCCTAAAACTATTGAACATCCTAAAAAGTTGGTAAGGAAAAAGAATCTCACGGAAAGTAAAGCTAGTAGTAGTTCCTTATCAAGAACAAATTCTTTGCCAGAAATTCTTGTAACGATTGAAGATATGGAGTTTGATTTGTAGTTTTAGAATACTATTTTCTGATCTAAATTAGAGAGTTTTACACCTGAAACTATTTTGGATGAAGTTAAATTGAAACCTTTTCGTAAAGTCCAAAAGTCACACGCTTCATAATCTGATAAAGATAATGTAGAGAAGTTTGAAAAACTTGAAGATCTGGTTAGAATATTAAATAGGACCATTGAAGGTATTAGAATATTAATTAGGACCTCTTCTTATTTTCCAATTCCTACATTTATTCCACCTTCATCTAGCACTCCATTTTCATTCACTCCTTTTTCATATTCGACTCTTATTCTTAACATACAAATTATACATACTACAACATTTCCATATTCTTCTACAACCCCTCCAGCTCCTTCATAAACCATTACTGTAGCATAATCCACAACTCATATTACATTCATGGCAGGATGATATGCTCCTTTGGAATTGCAAGCACCACTACATGACCTACCACAAAACTATGCACAAATAATACAACAATTTGATGGTACAGGTCCTATAACAACACAACAACACATTGATAAAACAAATGACTTTTCTGATCTAGAAGAAATAGATTTCCATGATGTGAAAATGAGGTTGTTTTCAAAAAATGTAATGGTAGAAGTAAATAAATGGTATAGAGTGTTACCAGCTGGAAGTATTGCATATTTGCATCAATTCCATCAAAGTTTTCTTGCTAGATGGAAAGTTAAGAAGAACCCTCTCCAAATTATTTCAGAATATGAAGGTTTAAAGAGGGCCCCAAATCAAAATATACAGGATTATTGTACTAGGTTTAAAAATTTTGATAACTCTATCCTAGCAGCATTAAAAACCCCACCTAGATTGGACTTAATCCATTTTCCAGAAGAATTTGATGTTAATATGGTTTATCAGTTGAGAGAAAGAAACCCAACCACACTTGAAGAGATGAAAAGTAGTGTTGTTAGTGTAGAGGCTAATTTATTAGTCAAAAGAGCTAAGATAAGAACTAAAATAAGGTTCACTATCAAATAATAACCTTCTTCTTCATTAGACTTAAAACTAGACAATCTAGTTAAAACTATGGAAAATCTTATGGAGAGAATAATTGTGGTAGATAGAACACCTCCTAGGGAACCTCAAGGGGGGCCTAAAATTTGAAATCCAAACTTTAGAATACCACAACCTCAGATCAAAATGAGATAACAAAAAGGTCAAGCTGATCAGCAACAGATCGGACCCCCTTTTCAAGAAATTTTTGTTGAAGAAGAATCAGAAACTATGCAAAAACTAGAATAATATCAAATAAATATTTTTGGAGAAGGTGAAACAGACCTTATTTTTCTAAAAAAAGAAGAACAAGACTCATTTCAATCTTCATTACCAGAGGATATGCCTGCAAATTCACAAGATTATCAACAAGGATATCAAAATTATATTATGGAAGTGCATAAGAAATACAACCTACGAAGCAAAAACACAGCATCAAACCTTCCCAAAACTTCACTGAGTGATACACCTTCTACTAGTCAAACAAAGGAATTCAATCAGAAAGAAACACCTCATAAAGAAAGCCCTTAGAGACAAACTCCTAAAAAACAAGAGGTAAGCATTAAGGAAGTGGAAATGTCTCAAACCTCTTTCAATATTGAAAATGAGCTTTCAAAGGTCCAAATCCCAGTTCCATTTCTTGAATTAGTAAGAAAGGATCTCTATGGAATTCAAGTTGTAAAGGCACTACAAATTGAGGAAGGAAATGGCAGTGTTAATGTGACTGATGATCATCCCAAGTTACTATTCAGACCTGAAGTAGATTGTATTCCTCAAGATGGAAGTTTTCATGCATTTTATGTTAGTCTTAACATCCATGATTTTATTGTGCATAATGCCATGTCAGATTCAGGTGCCTCATGCAATCTTATGCTAAAATCAATTATGGAAAAAATAGGCTTAGATATAAAAAGACCTTCAATATTTTGATTGGAATAGAGTAAAATTCTTGGGATTAATCAAATATTTGTGTGTTACTCTCATTCAAATCCCAACCAAAATTTTAGTAATGGACACTGTTGTGGTTGAAATTCCTCCTAAGTATGGCATGCTCTTTTCAAGATCATGAGGAGAAAAATTACAGGGTACATTACAACTGAACATGACATATGAAAAAATTCTTGTTTTTGGCCAAAAAAATAATATTGTATAGGGAAACCTTAATGAAATATATGGTGAGTAGCTAGGACAAACCCAATAATTATCCCATCTACTCTATGCATTCGGATATGGATTATTTTATCTTGCACAATGATATTTGTTTGGCAACAGAAGATCAAGTTGTAGACATCAAACTAGAGGAAAAGGATATTAAATAAGAACAAATGGAAACCCAAGAACAAGTAAAAAAAGATGGGTTATGGAACATGGATTTTGATGGGGAAGTAAGTAAAGAAGGATATGGTATTGGATTATGGATCTCAAATACACAGTAAGGTACAATAAATAAATATTCTTACAAACTGAATTTTGAATGCACAAATAATGTAGCCGAGTATGAAGCTTTGCTATTAGAAGTGCAAAAATTAAAAAGAATGGGAGCAAAGAATATTTCAATTCACGGGGATTCTGAATTTAATCATAAAACAAATCAAGGGTGAATATTTAGCTAAACATCCTAGAATGAGAGTGCATTGGAATGTTGTTTTAGGTTTTTTGCAGTGTTTTCCAGAATACTAACTATCATTAATTCCTAGAGATCAATTTTTTTTTGCTGATGCATTAGCTACTTATATAAGTACTTGCGAAATTCCTTTTAGAGAAAGAAAAAAACTAGAAATTCAGGTCAAACATAGACATGTTATTCCTGATAATGTCAATTACCAGAATTTTTTTTATAATGACAAACAACTTGATAATTTCCTGCAACTAAAAGAGGACTTTGAAAATTTGAACATTGACATAGGAAAAGATAGTGAAGAAAATAAAGAGGGAAAATTTTTCACTCAAAGTGATGAAAACTTTGAGGAATCTAAAATATTGCAATTAAAGAATAATACAATTCCAAGGGGTCTTGTACTGCTTGAATAATTGTTTGATTTTAATGGTATAGCTAGGAAGACTTCAATTCATCCAACTGGATCCGAAGTAGAGGATTGCAATATAGGTACTGAAGAAAATCCTAAAATTGTTAAGCTCTCTAAGTCATTATCTCCTAAAGAAAAACATAAATACATAAAAAAATTTAAACAATACACAAATGTCTTTGCATGGGGATATCAATATTTAAAGGTTTACGACAAAGACATAATTCAACATACCATACCCATAAAAGAGGATAAAAAACATTTTAAACAAAAAATGAGGAGATTTAATCTTATTTTACTTCTTTTGATAGAGAATTAGGTTAAAAAATTGTTTGATGCAAACATTATAGTACCACTCAAATTCTCTAAATGGGTGTCAAATTTGGTACCAGTTAGGAAACATTTTGGTGAAATAAGGTTGTGTGTGGATTTTAGAAACCTAAATAAAGTCTCTCTCAAATAAAACTACCCCTTACCGAATATGGATCATATACTTCAAAGGGTAGTTGGATGAAGTAAGATTTCATTCCTGGATGGTCTTTTTGGTTACAACAAGATTTTAGTACATCCTGATGACCAAGATAAGATAGCTTTTACAACACCTTGGGGAACTTTTATGTATGTCAAAATTTATTTTGGATTGATGAATGCAGGGGCTACTTTCCAAAGATAAATAGATATAGATTTTGTATATGAAAGAGACAGATTCATTGTGATATATTTAGATGACATAAATTTTTTCTCCAAAGTAAATGAGGATCATTTACATGACTTGAAAATTGTTTTTGAAATATGTAGTAAAAATGGCATATCTTTGAATCCAAAGAAAACTTTGTTTGGTTTAGAAGAAGGAAAATTGTTAGGCCATATAATTTCAAATATGGAATTAAAATTTATCCCAATAGAATTGAAGAAATTATGAAAATTGATCCTCCAAGAAACAAAAAGGAAGTGCAATCATTCAGTGGTCGGATAAATTTCCTTAGGAGATTCATACCCAATCTAGTTGAGCTTCTAAGGGCTATAACTAATATGTTGAGAAAATACACTAAAGTAAAATGGAACCTAGAAGAAAAACATTCATTTGATGAAGTAAAACAATCATTGACATGATCTCTTTTGCTAATTAGCCCTGACTTTACAAAAGATTTCATGGTATTTTCTTTTGCATCTGAACACACCATTGTAGTAGTTTTGTTACATAAAAATAGTGAAGGATATGAACAACCTATTTATTTCTTCAGCAAAGCTTTGAGGGATGCCTCATTAAAATACAATATCATAGAGAAACAAACCTTTTCTTTAGTAAAAGAAATCAAATATTTCATAGTTTATATTATACATTCCCATATAATTGCATTTGTCCCAAATATTGTGGTAAAAGATATCCTTACACTATCTAATCTAGATGGGAAAAGAAGCAAATGGATTGCAATTATTCTAGAATATGACATTGAGATAAAACCCACTAAGCTTATAAAAGGTCAAGGATTGGAAAAACTAATGGTTGAGTCCAATTTTCATGCATTATGTTAGTGTCTATGAGTCACCAATGATCAAATGTACTATTTCCATGTGATTGATAGGCTCTTAAGTCAAATTGCTATATTTTCAAATAAAATTTGACATGTCAATTTATTGTCAAATGAGCCTTGAGTCATGTCCTAGGTTTCACTACTACTCCCTCCATTTTCAAGGTCATCAAATGAGAATCTTGGTCATCATTTTTTCCATTAAGTCATTCACATGAATACTTAAATGATTCTAAGTTCCAAATCATGGTTAAGATATGCATTAGGTGTCAACATTTTCTCATGTCATCAAAATCTACATGGGAGTCATGTCATCGCCATTTTCACCATCATGGGAGTTAGTAATTAGGGATAAATTTTTCAAAAAGGTATCAAAGGTACATTCAACCCACATGGAGATGTAACCTTTCCAAACAAATTAATAAAGCTACAGTATAATCACCTCATCAAGTCACCTCTCAAAAGGACATATGATGTCACACCACCACCAAAGCAAAAAATCAAGTTTCAGGCTAATAAAAGACCATCCAAGCACTCAATAACTTCATTTCATCCTCCAAGAGTTCTTATCCACCATTTTGCCTCATCTCAGCCATCATAAGGTCGAAATCCATCAACAAATTCCTCTATTCATCAGCTCATTGCGCTTCTGTTGTGCTTTTGAACAACATTGTGCTTTTTGTTTTAAAGCTCAAAGTAAGGCAAAAACAAGGTCGTTCTTCCTCCAAGCAAGCTTCAAGCACTCCCAAGCAAGTATGTAAGCATTCCTTAGCCCCCTCATGTAGTGTTTTCTTTCTCAAATGGTGAAATTCCTCCCCTAGGGTTTTCACGTTGCGCTTCTGCTGTGTTTCTGGGTTCTCCCATTGTTTTCCACTTTTTCCCCTCCTTCCCTCACCCATTCTAAGAAATTTCACTACCCTTGTATTCCTAACACCCATACCTACCCCCCATAATTTTTCTACAATTTTTCCTACCCCCCCTTCCTTCTCATTCCACCATTTTCCCAAAAATTATAGTTTTTTGCTGCGCTTTTACCCTAGGTATGTGTTTTGAACTTTTCACCCCTTTTTTAACACTCATTTAAATAAATCCCACCTCCATTTTCTTCCTAACATCTATCCCTACCTCCCATAATTTTTTCAGAATTTTTCCTACCCCCCTTCCCTCTCATTTTCATCCTTTGAAATTCATTGCGCTTTTGACTATGTTTTTGGTCATCATTTTCAAAAGACGTCTCTCACCAAATGAAGATTAATTTTGGAAAACCAAAAGAGGTTTTTGTTAATAACATAACAAATCACATTAAACTCCTTCTGTAAATCACATTAACCTCCTTCTGTTTCTACACAGATATCATAGATTGGGAGATATTCAACTTTCTTGGGTGCCTATTTCAGAAAATTAAATTCCCCAATTTTTCTTGTATGTTTTAGTCATCGTTTTGTGGCACAGATTCCGAGCAAATGGAAAGGAATTTCCAAAAACTGAGAGCGGTTTTTCTTCACAACAACCTCTCCCATTTTTGTAAAAAAATTTATGGTTAAAAAGATATCAATTCATCTTTGACCCCTATATTTTTTGCTACTCTTTGGGAAAATTCGCTGTGTTTATGGGATAACTTGACTTCAAGGAAAATATTCAGAGGTTTGGATCAGTGTTTTCTAGTCCTTGATGATTTCATGGTGTAGTATACATTCCCAGATTTCCAACCATACCATTTTCAGCCAAAAGATCCTCCGGGAAGGCCTCCAAATCACCTTCCAAAATTCGTTGAGCTTCTGCTGCCACATGCCACGCTTTTGTAATTTTTCGTTGTGTTTCTGGGTTTGAGGATGTTTCTTGACACGTGGAGGTCAAAAAGTCCAAATGGTTGATGTAACAGCTTTCTCATGAGTTTTTTGATGGTTAATGAGTCTATTTATGGTCATCTTTGTTAAATGATCTTATGTTTAATGACTTGAGACAAAATCTCAACTTATTAGCTAAAAAAGGGGAAGTTGTTTCTAACTCCCCTAGAATTAGGTTATGAGTCATTAGGTGCATTAATTAGTTGCTTTGGATCAAATTTAGACCCCTAGAGGTGGAATCTTATTTTATTTTCTATATGTACTAAAAAAAAATTCATTGTGAGGGTTGGATACTTGGTAATCATAGTGTGGAGCTAGTGCACACCATTTTACAATGATATTGAAGACAATTTCAATAAATAATCTTGAGATTCTTGGGGCATGCTTAATGATAGTGTTTCTTCTTATTTTTATCATCAATTTGAATGTTTATTTCTCCTTACAACCATATGTATGCTTTCATGTGATCATATCATTAGTTTTTAAGCATAATTCATAAGTTTTATGCTATGTTTTGATGAGATCTTCATGTTTGTGTTCCATTTCTTCTGATGAATGAATTCATAGTCATATGTTCATTTTGATCCTTCATTTTTCAACCCTATACCACAATGACAGTATAAATGTGTTACTAAACATACCTACTTTGCATCATTTTCATCTCTGCAATTGATCATTCAAAACCCTGACCTAGTTCCTAGATCTATGATCTTGATCCAGCAAACTTAAATTAAAAATCCTAATCAAATTTTACTGAGCTTATAACTAGCCTAAAATCCTTATTCTCTAGTCATTTCCATTGGTTGTGAGACTGATTTTGAGAGAGCCCTCTTTGACTTGGTAGGGTTGGATACCGAGTCTAAAGTTGATATGTGGTTACCCCTTTAGCTTTCTTTTTCAACCTTGGGAAATTGGAGGGTGCTAACATACTAGATATAAACTTCATAGCTACACTTGATGAACTGGAAGAGCAAGCTACTCCACAGGTATCGGAAGCTTTTTCTACCTCTCCTTGGTATGCAGATATTATTTTTGTATTACAAAATTTAAAAGTTCCTCTTGTTTTAACTAAGACAAAAGCTAGATTTCTAAAGTTAAAATCTATGAAATTTTGCATCTTAGATCAGAATGTGTATTGGAAAGATGTTGGAGGTATTTTTCTAAATTGTTTATTGCGGGATGAAGCAGACAAATTCGTGTAGGAATTCCATCAAGGAGACTATGGAGGACATTTATACTGTAAAACCAAATCTAAAAAAATCCTAAGGGCTGGTTTTTACTGGCCTACCCTGTTTGCAGATGTTCATAAGAAAGTTACCACATGCCACCAGTGCCAAAAATTTTAGGGCAAGAGAAAAAAATTTCCCTTGCCATTCAAACCAATTTCAGTTGAGGCTCCTTTCCAACAATGGGGTCTGGATTATATTGGAGAAATCCATCCAAGATTTTCAGCTCAACATAAATGGATTTTAACAGCCATTGACTACTTTACCAAGTGGATTGTGGCTATTCCAACCAGACAAGCTACAAACACGGTAATCATTTAATTTTTAGAAGGTAATATTCTTTCTAAATTTTGCTGTCCAAATAAGATCATTACTAACTGCTGATGCTTTCAAATCAAAGAGAATGATTGATTTTTGTCACAAATATAACATAAAGTTAGGACACTCTACTGCTTATTACCCATAAGGGAATGGGTTAGCTGAGTCTTCTAATAAGATTTTAGTCAACATCGTAAAGAAACTATTGCAGGAAAATAAAAAGTCCTGGCATAAGAAGTTGATTAATGTCTTATGGGTTGACAGAATTAGCACTAAGAAATATATTAGAATGTCTCCTTTCCAATTGGTATATGGAGTGGATACAATTTTTCCTACCTCCCTGGGAATTCCTATGCTAAAATTGTTACAGGAGCCACAAGTAGTGGAAAATTACTTACAGAGAAGGATAAATCAAACCATACAGTTGCAGCAATCTAAGGAGGAGGTCTATAACAAAACTCAAGAAATTCAGGACAAAATAAAGAAGACCTATGACATAAGGACCAAAGAAGATGATTTTAAATTGAATGATCTAGTTTTAAAGTGGGATGTCAGAAATGAAGACAAAGGCAAGCATGGTAAATTTGACAATTTATGGAAAGGACCCTTCCAAATATAAGTCTATCGAGGAAATAATGCATTCTTTTTTAAGGGCTTGACTGGAGAAGAACTGTTAAGTGGACTTGTCAATGGCAGACTGCTCAAACACTATTTTTCTCAAGAATAAATAAGTTTTCATTCAGATCATTGTGAATATCACTTTATTTTTCTACTACAAGTGTGGGTAGCTAACATCAAAAATTGAAGCCCAAAGAGAAGGCCCTGAGTTTATGATGAGTTGCTGCCATATTTATAATAACAACAGTGAATAATTCAGCTGCAGAATAGGGACAGTATGCCCAATGGATCAGGCTACTAATCTACAGTGTTCTTGGCACCTCACAAGGAGGATGGCATCCCCATTGGAGCCATTGTTAGGATCCTATATTTTATAGGATAAATTGATAAATATTTGTTGATTTGTATAAAGATGTTGTAAATAATATTTCATCTTACAAATTATTTCCAAGGAAAAAGAAAAGAAAAGACAATATAGAAAGAAAAAGAAAATGGGGATATGAAAATATACATTTGTGAAAGAAAAAATGAAAGAAAAGAATTTTAAAAAATGAAAAAATAAATAAGAAAAACCCCAAATAAGTGAGCTAGTCTAAATGCCACTCAAACAAAAAATAAAAAATATGCATAAACTTAGAAAAAATGAGAAATAGGCTTGCTAGTCCAAGTGCAACATTAGAAATAAATTAAATAAGTTTAATTAGATTAATCACACCTTTTAAGTGCAATTAATTTGTGTAATAAAGTGAGGTTTATCAATTTTTTATTAAGTTTGGTTAATTAGTTTAATCACGATTAATTTGATGTAATAAAGCTTTTGAAATGACATTTTTTTATTATATGATGAAGTGTATGCTAGATCTGATGGCAGAAATCAAACCCACCCGAATCAATGGCGGGCTAGCAGTTTCAGAACCCCCCAGCTCATCCGACACTTAATTGAGGGGGGAGGGGGGGGGTTCGAAAAGCGGGTTGGCTTTTCTCGCTCCTCACTACATGGCACCCTTTCATGTTATTCACACCCACCGCCCCTCCCACCTGAAACCACTTACCATCCCACACCCCCTTCGAATTTTTCTCATCCCGCTACTGCGAAAATACTTGACCATTAACATTTCCCCTCCGCTCCATCCCTTTCCCACCATGTATCCCCTCACTGCCACTCTCCTACTGACATGTGTATCTCCCGCTCAGCCCTGCTCCCCTTACTGTTACACTCCCTACCCAACCAAATCTCGCCACGTGTCCTACTCGCTATTCTAACCAATGATTCCGCTCCAATAATGTCTAAACCCCAACGGTTAGACATTTTCTCTATAAAATGACTATTTTCATGTTCTGGTGGCCCCTCCTGCACATTATTCTAAACTGTTCAAAAATCCAAATTTCCACAGCGAACCAGTCGGCCATTAAACCTCCCACGATGACCCATATCAACAAAACCAGAGCCAGTACAACGTCCAATTCATCGAGCATACTTGTCAATCAGCTCCAAATTATCAATCCACCAACCTCCAGTCAACCAAATTCCTGGGTAATAGCACAAATTCTGATCTTTTTCTTTTTCATCATGGCTCCAAAAGGAAAAACCAGAAAATTTGTTGATGAAAACCCTATGCTACCTCCTATCATTGACCTAGACTATCTTCCCCTGGTAGATGAGGAGTATAAGATACTTAAAACTAGTTGTGAATTCGATATTTATGAACTTCACAACTGGTTAAAACAAAATTCCATTAACTAGAGTGATGAATTGGGTTTGTGGGACTCCTTCCTGCCCCATTTCATTTTCCCCCAAACTCATCACTTTCCTGAATTTGTGGCATGGTGTCATTCTAGATATATCCCTAGCCAAAGAGCCATTGTAGCCCAGAATGGTGACATTCTTTTCAACATAACCCCTTAGTCAATTAATCAAATGTTGCAAATTCCTGATTCAATTAATCTAATGTTTTAAAAATCCAAATATTGACTCCCTAAAACCATTATGTGAAGAGTCCCTCATGGATCTTTACAAGAACCTTACCTTCCCCAACAGAGCCAGGATTTTTGAGATTTTCTTACTTGAGGATGCCCAATTAGCTAAGAAAATTCGCCCTTATCCATCCTCCATGTTTCTTGAAATGACCAAGCTTATTATCTCCATAGTTTCTTGTTTACTGGGCTATCAATCTGATTAGTGGGTTGATGAAACCATCATGGGATTCCTGTTGATTTTATCAAAGGATTAAAAACCCTCAATTATTTTCAACTACAATGAGTTTTTAGCAAATGAAATTCATGAACAATTACTTAAGTTTTCTACAGAAGGAAGTTCTAAATATGCTTTAGTTTTAATGTATTTATTCGTATTTCATCAAGCAGACCGTTTTCAATGTACATTACAGAAATAAAATGAACAAGGAGATGCCCAATCTATAAGTCACTGGACTTCCTTGGTAAGGGATCATACCAATGAATTTACCTACAGTGACCATGTTGATCAGTTTTTATATGTAGATTCCTACCTATTTAACAGTGATGTTGAACCAAGGATAGGGCCAGAGATAAAGATATTTCTGCATCTCAGTGAACAAACTAAAATAGGTGATTGGTACTTGTACCAAAACTGCACATAAATCAAAGTGTATGGATGTGAAATTCCTCCATACTGGTTACCCGAGTATGTCCCTATGAGAATATATTCATTAGAATATATCATACAAATGATCAACATGGATTATCTACATTTTGTTGCATCAAAGAAGAAGTCTCAATTTAAAATCAAGACACGGGCTGGACCTTTTATTTGTAACACCAGGGAAGCAGGAAAGGAAGTTGATTTTCTCTTAAAGAAAATGAATTTCAAACTCAATTTCACCTGGTCATATGAGCCCTTTGGCATCATCTCAAAACTCAGAGTAGAGCAGAAGACTACTCCCTATACTACACTCCAAGGTCTGAGATAGAAAATTTCATTAATCAAGAGCAGTGGGAGGAGAATACATTACAGGAGGAAGAAGAGTAGGTTATATCTACAAAAATAGCACAAACTCTGAAACCAAAAGAGAAATAGGATAAAATTACAAGGCAATATATTTATCCTTTAGGCACAGAGATTGGAGCAAAAGATTTATTAATCTACAAGAAAAAGCAGTAGACCAACCCAACATCAGATTTCCTGCATGAAGATGATACATAGGCTACTCTAGTTCTAACTGGTTCTTGTGCTTCTATTTTTCCAAGAACTGAAGATACTTTTAAAGAATCTCAATCCTCCTCGGTCTCTCAAGAGCCTTTAGACACATCTCAAACAGTAGAATTGGTTCATGTCCAGGTTGAACCAAACATTTTTCCAAGTACAAAGAAATTAAGAAGAAAAATGAGATGCTTAAAGCGACCATCTATTCTAAATTCTGGAAATAAACAACAACCTCACAGAATATACTTCTTTTTTCCTTTGACACAAAGAAAGGACAGATGCAGATTGCCTTCCTCCAAGCAGCAGTTCTTGTTCCCAAAACTACAGATGACTACAAGAAATTTGTATTTTCCTTCGACGATGATCAAATTCATCCCATTGATCAAATGAACCTGCATAAAAAAATAGGTGATATGTTGTATTCAACTTTGACAAAAAAGGCAATGACAACTTCCAAATTGCAAACTTCAGTCAACAACATCCAATCTCAGTTAAAACTTGAAAAGATATCCTCTTTGGCCAAATACACAAAGATTAAATCATTGGAGGATCTAGTGATAAAAATAGGATATGATGCATCCATCGCTTCAGTAGGAGTACAGTCTAAATATACATCACAAAAATTGATCAAGGCAATGAAAGTAATAAATATCAAAGGGAAAGAAATTGAAAAGCTGAAAACTCAGCTTAAAAACCTTCAGAAACAGAAGTTAAAAGTTGACAATAAATATGTAGCATAGCTTCAAAAGAGTCACAGACAGACCCAAAGAATTGAACAGCTAGAAAATGAGTCTATTATGGCTCAAACCATTGCACAGGCCAAGCAGGACATATAGGTCGAAATAAATGAAGAAATCACTGAAATTTGGCCCTCTATTGAGATAATTTTTTAGCAAGAGGAGCTAGTATAGAGATCAAAGGAGATCATTGCAAATGTAAAGGACAGTTTGGGACAAACGCTAGGTGAAGCCAATACATTGATAAAGATCCTAAATTCTAAAACGAAGGATGAATTAGAAGAATTTTAAATTACAGACAAGAAAAAAACTGTCCTTGAATTTAAAAGAGTCCTTACTAAAAAGAATATAATGTTTCAATTAGAAAATAAATGCCATAACTTGGAGGCCAGCATTCAGAAATTTCATAGAAAATTTAATGTGTTGAATCAAAAAAGGGTTGTCAAGGCTAAAAGGAATTGGAGATAAGTTATTTAAATTGGAGGATTATCAACATCAATTGTACACCATAGCCAAAAACAAGTAAAAAATTCCCACTATTAAAGGAACCATCACAACAAAAGCCTTCATGGAGGGTTTGGAATTCAACCTGTTCATTAAAAATGAAATAAAACATTTGTTCCTAGTCAAACCAACTTTCTAGAAATATACCGAGGTAAAGGAAACTTACAAGAAGTTAGCTAAATTTTCCATCTCAGATGAGAATATATGGGATAAGTTGTGTAGAATTTTGGAGTAAAAGGAAATTTTACATTTTCAGTAACAAAGTAATAGTTTTTCAGGCCGAGTCGTCACCAGAAAGCCTTGAAGATAGTGCCAACAGCTTCAAGAATTTTTTATTGTCCTATATCCTTGTTCTATTTTTGTAAACAGTTTTTGAGATATTTTGTAAGAAATTAATATTTTAAATCAACATATTTTGTTAAAAATTGTATAAATACTTCATAATTCGAAGTATTATGGGTTGGGACATGTATGAAGAAAATTTTTTTTTATGTAAAGTTGTTCATTGAGCTAAAGGTGATCATTTTAGTAATACAAAAAGTTGTTCCAAGATTCCTCTGTTAGACGAATTGGTGATGTTGTTCTTAATGTGAAATTTTTATTTCTCTATCTTTCCATATGTTTTTCTTATATGTATTGTTTAAAGAAAATTAAGGGTTGAATTTGTTTAATTACACTCTGCTCTATATTATAAACAATATTCATGTTTTCACTTTGATATTAAGTATAGAATTCATCTCAGCATGATCTATATTTAATTGATTCCTAATATTTTCATCTTATTCCCCCCATAAAGCTCCAAAGATCCAATAGTCTGCCTACCTTGCCCTGCTACACTTCATTTGTTATTTCTACACTTGATTTACTTAAGGTTTATGACTCCATTTCCTAATGGCTTATTCTTGAAATTTCAACCAAATCTTTCACAAATCAACCTCTGAACTCAATAACTAGCTTAATACCTTTAATCAACAAATCTAAATCTTAAAGAGAGATCCCTCTCTGAAGCTAGAAGGGCTAGATCTCAGCTTCCAAAGTTTTTTATGGTTACCTCTAGGTTTCTCTCACAGCCTTGGGAAATTGCAGAGTGCTAACAGATGTCATGCCTTAGCCTTCTATGTTCTTTTCATGTGGCTTAGAGTGATGACATGGGCTTGGTTGATAATGGTGTATTGGTGAGGAAGGCTCCACTTGATTATTACACTTCTTGTTGATGAGAAATTGAGTTATTGAGTGAGAAGCACCTTTTTGACTTATACATGGCATATTTAGATAAATGTATTTTCGGATTAATCACATCATTAGGATTTGGTTGACGTTTCGAACCAACTAATGTGGTTCATCCTTGGGACAACGTGAAAAAGCCAATCGGTCTTATTGAATAAATAGTGTGGATGCATCATTGCCCAGTATTAGTTGTAGAAAACTAGTCGTTTAAAAACTAGTTGTTAATGAATTAGTTAATTAGTTAATAGGAAGTAATATTAAATATTATTAATTAAAATTATTGATTAATAAATTTTAAATTAAAATATATTATAATAAAAAGAAAAAATATTTATGTATATTTTAATATAAATTGTTATGTTAGAAATTTAATTAATTATTAATATAATACATAGGTGATTATATAATGTATTAAATAAAAAACACAAAGGATAATATATAAGAAAATATCAAGGGGAATAAAATATAAATAAAGACTGGATAAAAGAAGAAAAAGGTAAAAAAGGAAAATAAAATAAAAATCAAGACCCTAAAAATATATACCAGACAAAGACTAAAAGCAAAAGAAAACCTAATGCAAGGGGTGGGGGGAAATCACCTAGAGAGAGATGTAGTCCAGATCTTACTCAACTTCCAACCATCATCCCTATTGAGATTCTTAGCATGTCGCTCAATCGCAATGGCTTCCCTAAGCTTCCTATGATGGAAATGGTCAACCTTAGCAATGACTTTGGAGTCTTCAATGCATACACCATCATTGATGACTCTAAAGTCATTGCTAAGGTCGACCACTTCCATCATAGGAAGCTTAGGGAAGCCATTGAGATTGAGCGACATGCTAAGAATCTCAATAGGGATCATGGTTGGAAGTTGAGTAAGAGCTGGACTCCAGCACTCTCTAGGTGATTTCCCCCCCTTGCACTAGCTTTTCTTTTTCTTTTATTCTTTGTACGATATATATTTTTAGGGTCTTGATGTTTTTTTTTCCTTTTTCACCTTTTTCTAAATTTATCTGGTATTTATTTATATTTTATCCCCCTTGATATTTTCTTATATATTATCCTTTGTGTTTTTTATTTAATAAATTATATAATCACCTATGTATTATATTAATAAATAATTAAATTTCTAACATAACAATTTATATTAAAATATACATAAATCTCTTTCTTTTTATTATAATATCTTTTAATTTAAAATTTATTAATCAATAATTTTAATTAATAATATTTAATATTCCTTCCTATTAACTAATTAAGTAATTCATTAACGGTTAGTTTTTAAACGGTTAGTTTTTAAATGGCTAGTTTTCTATGGCTAATACTAGGCAATGATGCATCCACACTATTTATTCAATAAGAACGATTGGCTTTTTCACCTTGTCTTGAGGATGAACCACATTATTTGGTTTGAAATGTCAATCAAATCCTAATGATGTGATTAACCTAAAAAGACATTTATCTACTTTATGGATCACAAAATTATCATATCTAACATGGCATATTTTGTGAGAGGCATGCACTTTTAGAGGATGACATCACCCATGGAGGCATTTTTTCTCATATGTGTGGGTTAAAAAGAGGCTTAGTTTTACGCTTTAGAAAAGAAAAAAATATCATTTTAATGCTTTCCTCAACCATTTTTAGGGCTAACATCTAGGGTTTTATTGTGTTTTATGTGTTTTCAGCCATTGAAAAAATGTTGCAACCTACTTGCTAGTTTACTCATTATATAGCCTTTGTTCATTCCTTGTTTATCATTAATTCTAGGCTATTTTGTAATTGACATCATAAATTTTGCTTCTTGTAAATTATGTAGCTTAAAAACCATAATTAATAACAACAATTGGTAATTTAATGGTGCCATTTGTTTGGGAACCTATTTGAGTTTCTCTAGGACTAATTAAGCCCTCTATATTTTACCCATAGGGACCTTTGAACTCGTTACCTTGGAACTACATTTGATGTCAGTCAGAGTCGTACTGTATGAACATTATCTTTGCGTGTTTTGTTTAGTGGAGCTCTTGGAGGGTATTTTCCTGTGAGTACTTGAGTTATCTAATCTATGAGATCCATTAGGGAAGCTTCTTTTGTGGGGATAGTATCCGACGGAAAAAATTGCTATGATGATAACTACAACTAATCCTATTGTTTCCATTAATCTAGAGTGCTTAGTGAGGATTTATACTAAGGTGCTAGATTTTGTGGTAACATCTTTGGCTTCGTTGCAAGAGAGGAGTTGAGTCCTCATGTTTTGAAGTTTGAGCTTTGATATTTTTGGTGAGCACATCTCAAAACATAGATTAAATTGCTCATATGGTGACTCCATTGCAATAAAAAAGTCCCAATTCTTCATTGATATTCAAAGATTTTATGCTTGTATGGTGAAGCAAACATATTTTAGAGGCATTTTAAATTCACCCTAGCGATTACTCAGATCTATATGGTGAAAATTACATGGAATAGAAAATGGATCTTTGGAATTGCATGAAACGTACCTTGCTTTGGATGTTTAGGATGTTCCCAAATATTAAAATTTCCTAACCCAGATTGCTATAAAAACTGGCCCAAATTTGATGGTGATCCTTCTTCAACTATTGATCATGTTGTGAGATTCATAAAATGCACTTTAGAAGTTAATCTAGTTCATGTAGATGCACTTATGAGACTGTTCAATTATTATTTGAAGTAAACTAGAGAGAATGGATTAGGTGCTCTTATGACACAAATACAATATCTTCTATTGAAATGTTTATTGAAAATTTTCTCAAGCTTTGGGGGCCAATATTTCAAAGGAATGAATATACCTTGCAAGACTTGACCAATGACCTTAAAAAAGAAGGTCTTCTTGATCATTTTCAGGACATAGAAGAAGAAACTAATGAATAAGATTACCAAGAGCAGGAAGAATAAGTCCTTCTTTATCATCAAGAATATTATATTGAGGTAGATCGTGTTGAATATCTAGATCCTAGTGAAGATTCTCTTAAAGCTTCTCATATTGAAGGGAATGTCTATGAAAGGAGTATCAGTGAATATGACACTCTTCCCCATGAGCATGAAGAGGTAAGCTATATTCCTTTCAATGCTTTTGGTTATGATATATCTTTGGAAAGCATGGAAAAATAAGGTCCCATTAAACATTTAGAGGTTGAGAATAACGTTAATGATTTTATATATGCGAAGAGAGGAAAATGAAGTACGAATTATTATAATTTTGTTGAAGATCCAATTTATGATACTAATAATTATTCTATAGAATAATTTCCTTTGCAACAACCATTCTTTGTAAGGACATGTTGGGAAGATTCTTGTGACCTCTTCCAGCAATATATAATATGTGGTGATCAGGATTTTGGGCATAATGAGGAGGACATTATTACATATTTGTTTTGAGCCATATTTACCCCATTCTAATATTGATCTTAAATTGTCCTCATATTGAGATTTAGATAATTATCCATGTGACAAGTTAACTTCGGGGTACCCTTTTGAATTTGATATTTGTGAAGAGCAACAAGTGTTTCAAAATGAGGTCCTTTAGTGATCTCTTCCATGTCCCTGAAGTCACAATTTTGAGTTGTCTGTTTGTTTTTGAAATGACTATTGGACACAAATGCTTTGAATTCATATTTTTCTAAAGAAATTTTAAGTTGAAGCGGAAGGTACAACAAACCTTCAAATTTGAGCAAAATATTTCTATGAGCTCTATCCTTCCCTTTTCATCCTTGCTATGGTTGAGAATTTCTAAAACTCTTTCTAGGTTCTTGATGATTCGTTCTCAACCTTTTGAAAATTATATCGAGGGAAGTTAAATAGGTCATATTGATCACCTTTCTAAGATGCTAGGGTTATGTCATGAAAACCTTGCTTGTAGCAAGAGTAAACCATTATTGTTTTATTATAAACCTTCTTGAACCTACCCTTATGGCTTTGATCCTATCCTTGGACATTGTGAGATGATGATTGTTGATCGTGACATTTCCTTGTTTTATTTCATGATTAAGCATAAGGGTAGAGTGTTTGATCTTAATATGATACTATGCTAGCTACATTGGTTATATGACTATACTTAGTCCTTGCTTATAATACATTAGAGTAGGTAGAATTATGTGTCTTTATTTTTTATTTTGCATCCTTGTTTTCTTCTTGCAATTTTTTTTTCATAATTAGATAATTTTATTGTATTTTCATAGTTTGGTTGAAATTTTTATTTTTCCCCATATCATAGGGTGACAATTAGCACCTTGTCCTTTTATTATTGATAGTTTTTTTAGAGTGATACATAGGGCAGGTTTGTGAACACTAGGGATTGTTTGGATTCTCATGCACTCTTCATTCGAGCACATGGATCATGCTCTCTACGATGAGCACATGTCCTCCAGTTGAAGCCATATGTTACCAACCCATGTGGGCATCCCTGGGAGAAAAATGTTCTCCTATTTATTCAAATTTCCAGCTAGCAACACTATGATGATCCACAAATAGATAGCCTCAATGGTATTCCATCCATGCTCTAGTCAATGTTTTATTTCATCTAGCTTAGTCATCAAATGAAATTGGGTTATCTATTATAAGTTACATTAACCATTTTTGTAATCAAGTGATTTTCTTAATGTTTAATGGCATTCTAGTATGGATCACAAGTTGAATTGAATGACAAACTTATTTTGATTATATTCTTGTTTGCATGTTTCACCTTAGTGGTTATCTCTTGTCCCTAGTCGAGTGACACCTCCCGTGAGGCCTTTCCACCATCCAAGAGGGGCACAAATAAGAGGCACTTGTTGATGTTGTGTGTCCATGGTTATCCATACTTCAAAATTTCCATCTATTCCTTATATCCATGTCCCATTTTCAATTTGATTACTATTTGTGACCAATGTTGGCTCCATGTTTTCCTCATTGTTAAGTATGGGCTTGGAAACATTTCCCTAAGTAGTTGATGTAATAGAAAGAAAAGAAAGAACATGATTCATAATGATAAATGCAAAATATTTGTTGGGATATAATAAAGTGCATGGAAAAAATTCTAGTGTGATGTTTATCCCCCCATTAGCCCTCACCCAATTCCTAGCTGACACATGAGCAACCAAAATTAAAGGAACTTTGAATATCCCAACTCTAATGAACAATAAACAACTTCATATTTAAGGGGTCAACGATGCATAAATGAAAGAGCTTGTAACCCAAGTTATGAAAGAAAAATAAAATCAATTAAGAAAAGGTTCACAAGAGGGGTGGTAAAAATAGGTCAAGGAAGGGCGTAACTCAGGTCCCATGATTGCTCCCTCTTCACATTATAATGCTATCAAAATTTCATATTTGGTACAAAGACCGTGGCATCCTCCATGAATTAAACCTCTGCCATATCACTAACCAACTGACCCATTGATTTATGGGTAGGCCTAGCAATTGTTCTTCCCCATAGGGTTAGAAGCACCTAATAAGGCCTTATGATAACCCTCCCATATCTATGTATGGTAACTTGTTTACAAATCATAAGCTAGGAAGACATTGAAGATGATGTTTGTGTGAAGTACTTTGATGACTTTTGCATTAGATATGACCCACTACAATACTCTTATGTTTTTATACCTATAATGAGGATCTCACCTGATTTTGGAGAGTAGGTTTTAGATGCTCACTCCAAAGTATTGTTGCCATCCCCTGAGGGGTTGTATGAGGCTTCTTCAGAGACAACATCTAGCCCCATTTGATGACCACTCCAGGAACTAGATCTAGGATGTTTACCACCTTTTGAGGATCATCGACCTTGGGATATATCCATCATTGTTGAAGGCCCTCTCCCCTTCGTTCAAATCATGAAATGATTTACATATAATACAAGGTGTTTCCTATAAAGATAACGTACCCCAAAGATTAAAGGATGCCCCCAAGCTAATATTACACCTTCTTGATATACCTTTCTCTCTTTTTGAGTTGATGATGATGACTTAAGACCTCTCTCTAGGGGATGGTACACTTCTCTAGATGATAATGTCATGCCCTAGCCTTGTACATCCCCTTCAAGTGACTTGGAGTGATGACATGGACTTGGTTGATTGTGACGTATTGATGAGGAGTGTTTTGCTTGAAGATTGGATACCTTGTTAATGAGGAGATGGGCTATTGAGTGAGGAGCAGCTTTTTTACCCATCCATGGCATTTTTTGATGGAGACGTGTACTTTTAGAGGATGATGTCAGCCATGGATGCCTTTTCACTCACACATGTGGTATAAAAAGAGGCTTAATTTTATGTTTTTTCATTGAGATAACTATCTTTGAGGTCATATTTTGACCTACTTTACTTGTAGTCACATATTTTATTATTTTATAGGACCTTTAGTCAATTATTGGACTATATCGACCTAGTTGCCTTCATATAAATTGAGGGAGGTTGATTTAGAGTTGAACCATTGTAACACACTCACTCACACATTTGGAGAGTGTGTACTAGTGTCTATTTTCCCTTGAACACAATGGAGCATTACTTGACCGATTTGTCATAGGGAAAATATTGTGATTGGAAGGAATTTTCTCTTGAATGATAAATGTGATTCTATGTTTATTTTTAGTTTATTGTATCTTCTTCCATTTTTTAAATGTTGTATAATTAGGGTTTCACTAAAAATTTTACCATATGCATTGAATCTTTTAAGGAAAAATTATTGTCAAGTCTCCATCAAGGAACCTTATTATTGTTTCCTTGTTTATTTATCTCCAATTGATCAAAAGTTGCTAGGGTTTTGATGAAGAGAAACCTCATTGTAACCTTTTCTCTCTTGTAACTCTTTTCCAATTGGTCGTCAACCATAGACCTCGCCTTTGACTCCATATGCTCAGGATTGATAGAGGCACTAGTCCATTAATGCACCAATAATTTTTAATAAGCCCTTTTTTATTTAGAGCAATCTACCAACTATTGAAAAGATTGAGTTTCAATTATTAGTGATGTAATCCTTCTTCTTAAAGCTCTATGAATTTCAGTAGTTAGAAATAATGAACATCTCCTAGAATTCTCATGATCCATTTTGATACTCTGACATAACACCCAAAATAAACCCTTTATCTCCACTCATAGCATTCATACTAGCATGCCTATTTTTGCAGTCCAATACTGTCAGAAATAAAGATGGAGGATGGAATGATAACCTTTAACAAGTTAAAGTTGATGGGATTAGGGGTCCTATGGAACAACATGCACCTCCAAAGAAAAGAAACAAACAACTCAGACAAGTAATGTGAACTAGATACTAGAGGGCCACATCAACAAATGCAACCCAAACTATACAAACGCAAGTTTCCAAGACAGCTAGATTCATGACCCCACAATTCAGAGTTATAAATAAAGCCAAATCCTCATGTATCAAAGTCACAAATCCTAAATCAAAAAAATATTCATAGCTACGATCCCATAAAGATAGAATGAAAGAACCAAAATCTAATTTAGAGACCCAATTCAAATCAGGTTGAAGCATAATCATGAACCACAAACCAATGAAATACCACAAATTTTCAAGAAATAGACCAAGACCAAGAGTCGTCATCCCACCCATAGGAGGATACAAAATTTAGTGTTTTTTATGAACCTAAGCTTGCATTAATCTTTGAGTATGTGAGGGTACTATAGATTGATTGCATTTTGGTCATTGTGTATGTTAATCAACCAGTCCATGCATGATGGCATGACAAATGTTTAGCATGCAAGAGTACTTCTTGAAAATGTATTAATACTTAGGGGATGGGATAAAAAGTGCCTCCTCTTTTTAACTTTAATTTTCCACATTCTAAAAGGTAAGCCTTGTTCGATAGACTATATGCTTAATGATTGAGTGACCAACGGATGTGATAGAACTCAACACTATTGAACTCAATGACATATTTCCTAAGTCTTTCGATTATTCTTGTTATGGTGTCATTACTTGGAAAGTGGACTTTTAACATCAATTGAATGATTAGATCCAAGTCCCCTGTGATGATTATTTTTCTTATGTGATTTTCATTAATAATACTCAACTCCTATAAAAAGCTAATGCCTTTGCTTGATTGTTTGAAGCTTACTTACTCCCCACTCAAATGTATTTTATGTGTTTATCCCTTGCACCTGCCACCCTTAATTAGTAGGTCATTTTTCACCCCTTAGTATAAAATGTTAAATGTATGAACTCAAATTTTTATTGTTGTACTTTTTCCATAATATTAATTAGTTAAATACATTTTGTAGGGAAATATTTTAGTGGCAATAGAATTTTTTTTTTTCAAAGACAAACTTGTAGGGAAATTCAAGGGATGCTTCCCCACATTTGTGAAAGGATTCTTTTTTTATTGTCAATATAGACTAGTGCACCTCGCCCAAGGGGGTTTTAACTAGGAACCTACTGTCATGGAACTAGCCAAATGTATAGTAACAATTGTGACAACTGATTAAGTTAACCCCTTCAACTTTGTCATGCTTTTCTTATCTATATTTTAAATAAGATATTTAATATCTTAGATGAGAGGGTAATATAATTTGACAAATAGTAAGCTAAATATATGTGAACACTATGGTGTAGGGATCCAAATTGGATTATTATATTGTTTTCCATCCATCTCAATGCTTTCAGAGTGGGAAAAATGGAGGAATTAGCTCACATGACCATTTTTACTGAAAGGACCCAGTTCGAAAAATTAGGTATGAAACCTTTCGAGAGAAATTTGAAGCATCAAACAACATTTTTTGGGGGATTAAAACTTTGTTGCTTAAGAACACATTTTTTTTTGCTATTATACACACATAAACCTTCCCAATTGTGTAAGAATATCCTCCATCAGAGTTTGTATGCAAAGGTTATGCCATTCAGAAGTTGACCTTCTTGTTTTGACCACCATAATTTCAGAGGATGTCATTTCAACCCTCATTACTCATGGAAAATGGGCTAGCGATGTGATCATGATGAAGAAGACTTTGGAAGTGTCCATATTGTAACTCTAGTTAAGAGTTGAAGAGGCCAAAATTAACCACTATTAGGCTATTGGGTTGGGTTATAATCGAGTGGCTATGAGGAAAAGGGGTTCCATTCTATCGGAGTGCATTTTGTTCCATAGGTGAGCAGAGTTTCCAAGAGTGGACAGGGAGAGAGAAAAGAGAGAGGATTTGTGCACTATCGCAACCCTTGGGCCACATGCCTCACTTATTTGTCCTTACATCCATTTTACATTCAGATAAAGAGAGCGGAGTGGCCTTACTTTGTCGCTGGGTTTTCTCCCAAAAGGGTTTCCTAAGTTATATCTTGTATTAATTTGTGGTTTGTGAGTTTTTTTTTTGTTCTCTATTTTCCGCATAACCAAAATTTGCATGCATACACAATAAGCAATAATTTATAGATCCAAAAATATAAGTGTAGATTTTGGATTTTAAGCATAATTTTATCAGATACATTGTGACGAACTATCCAGTGGAATATCCAAGACAATTTACGAATCATGTAGGTTGAGGTTTGGGTCAAGAACCTAGGCATGGAATTTCTTTCATATGTGATAAGGTTAGTTAGGAATGCTATTATGTCCTGTTGAAGCACCATAACTAAGTTGTTCACAATATATTAGCCATAATGGGGTGATTCATTATAAACAACAACTTCACTCAATGGAAGCTTGATGTGCTTAAACATTAAAGTGCATATCAATTTTTGTGATTGGTGAAGGCATTGATATGATGACGTGGTAAATTCAAACTCAAATACAAAGTGCACCAATCTTACTTTAATATATTAGTTGAGTCACTTTAATATAGGAAAAAATAGAAAATTAATAAAGAGGCAAGTCCAAAACAAATAACAATCATATGCAAGGAAAGATACAAAAGAATAAATTGTAAGAAATGGAATGATAAAAAAGTGTAAGAAAATTTGTATTGCTCGTGTTATTAAAATAATTGTAGAGAGCTTTGATAGTGAGTGATTAAGACTCAAAATTTGAAGATTATTTAAAAATGCAATAAGAAATATCTATACAAACAAAGAGATAAGATCACCGTTAATGAGGCATTTTCAAAGCTGGCTTGAGAGACAACAAACCCCTATGATTATTGGAATTAGTTGATTGTTTCTATAATTGGCATGGTCTTAATCAAATTTAATAATTATAAAGGCACATGGTCATATTGATTCAACTATAAGATCATATTAACAAGGTTGAATCTAGACATGAGATGGTATGATAGAATGCATGTGGATATATAAAAGGAACTATGTGGATGAAACAGTAACTTAAGGTTTATGGGACACTGGAAATCAAGTGCAAAATGTAAAAATGTAACATGAGAAAACACCATGTGAGGTAAGAGTTAGTCACACTAAATCCAAAACAATGAAACTTGAAGAGCACAAATTTTCTTTCATGTTGAGGATTAATAAGGGTATCTCACAAGGAAAAATGGTTCTAATGCCTAGTATCAAGAGTCCTCACTAAGAATAAATTGCCCATGTTTCGTTGGATGTAGAACTGTTAGTCCATAATGTCCTTATCGTAATATAAGTGGATAGTAAAATGGAAATTTTTATAGCATTGTTTACTAGGTGAGGAAACTCTTGTTGCACTTAAGCATGAAATATGTGTATATGTAAGAAACTAACATGTATTTGTTGGGTATGTGTTATATTCTTTCCACGATTAGTCACACACGTGAGGGTGCTAGAACCCTCTGTATGTTGCGCCAGGCGTAGCAAGGGGGTCACAGGGGGGGCAGCAGCCCCCCCTGTTCGAGGTTCGGGGCAGCACCCCCTGTTCGAGGTTCGGGGCAGCGCCCCAGGAAAAAAAATTTGGACCCTATTTTTCGGTGGGCGGACCTGCCCATGGTATTTTGCATGGGTTTGCAGATGGTTTTGGGGCATGATGGTTTTCAGCCCCTGGTATTTTGTAGATCCAGTCAAGGGAACTACGGTTATGTTCTAATCCAGGGTTAATGGATTGGGGTTTATGTATGCTTCGACATGTATATATATGTGTTGTAACACTAAAATGAATATAATGAAAAATCATATTGGTAGTCCCGATTTGGGATCTAGGGGAAAATCTCTGTGTATATCTGTTTGATGTTTTATGCTCTCGCTATTGTTTATTTTCTATTTTTAAGATTCGTTTGCAGATAATTTTTTTACGGGGTTAAAACCTACATTTGGCATCAGAGTTGTTTAAGCTTCAAGGGGACGCCTTTGCTGTTGAGGGGTTTTTTGCTCAGGCCTATGGTAGACCCTGTTCAGTGGGAGATCTTCGGGATCGATTCTTGCGGTGAAAGAAGATGGTGAGCAGTGGAAAGATAGAGATCGAGAAATTTAATGGTCAGAGTTTTGAGTTGTGGAAGCTCAAGGTGGAGGATCTGTTGGTGGATAAAGATCAGTGGATCATGGTAGATACGGGTACTAAACCAACGACAATGTCAGATGAAGACTGGAAGAAGATGGATCAGAAGGCAAGGAGCACAATATGGTTGTGTGTCTCAAATTCAGTATTGTTGAATGTATCTAGGGAAGCTACAGTGAAGGCTTTGTGGGATAAGCTAGGGACTTTGTACTAATCTAAGTCTCCGGTGAATAAATTGTTCCTGTGGAAAAAGTTGTATAACCTGAGGATGAAGGATGGAGACTCAGTGATAGAGCATCTGAATGCCTTCAATGTTATGGTAATTCAGTTTTTATCTTTTGATACTAAAATCTCAGATGAAGAAAAGGGCATCAGTATGTTGTTTTCTACACCAGATTCGTGGGAAAATATAGTTATTGCAATAGGTATCAATACAACTACCTTGAATGTTGATGACATTGTCTCAGCCTTGTTGTCGGAGGAAATGATACGAAGAAATATGGAGGGACAGAATGGAGATGCCTTATCTATACGAGGAAGGTCCCAGAACAGAAACAAGAATAAGTTTTGGAGTGGGAGATCTAAATCTCCAGGAAATTTTGTAAAGGTGTGCTGGAAATGCAGAAAGGAAGGGCACTACAAAAAGGACTGCAGATCTAAAACTCCTGAGAAAGGAAAGGGATCTGATGATGCCTCTTCTGTAGAGGAAAAAACCACCTCAGATGAAGCTGAGGATTTGTATTTAGCTTCTTCCTCAAATATACATGTATATCATGAGGCATGTTTGATTGACTCAAGTGCATCCTTTCACTTCACTCCCTATAAGGAGTGGTTCTGTGAGTATGAGAAGAATGATGGTGGTGGTGTCTACTTAGGGGATGATAGGAAGGCCAAAATCGTCGGACGTGGAAAATTCAAGTTGAAGCTGCAAGGTGGAAGGATTATAACACTTCTTGGTGTTCTACATATTCCTGCATTGGCCAGAAATCTGATTTCTGTAAGCAAGATGGATGATGCAGGTGTAAAAACAGTGTTCGAGAAAGATACCTGCAAGATGGTTCGTGGAGAACTGGTATTAATGCAGGGAGTTCAGATTGGAACTCTGTACAAGCTTTAGGGTAGCAATGTTATTAATGGGTGCAACAGTTTTGTGGTTCCTGAAAGTGGAGCGAAAATCCTAGCGGTCTCTGGAGAAAATACCATGCTATGGCATAAAAGACTTGGACATATTGGAGAGAAGGGCCTTCAGATATTGCATGGAAATGGTATGGTAGAAGGTATGTCTAATTTCTTTCTGGATTTTAATTTTTGTGAAAATTGTGTATATGGGAAGCAGAATCGGGTGAGTTTTCCGTCTGGTGCTAAGAGGGCGAACAAGATATTAGAGCCTGTGCATAGTGATGTTTTTGGACCTCTGTCGGTTCCATCACTGGGAAAGTCTGTGTACCATGTTTCATTCATAGATGAAATATCAAGGAATACATGGATATATTTCTTGAGGAAGAAATTTGAAGTCTTTGACAGATTTAAAGAATTTAAGGCTCTAGTGGAAAACCAAATAGAGAAGAAGATAAAGGTGTTGAGGACAGATAATGGTGGAGAGTTCTTCAAGAAGGAATTTGAAGAGTTCTATAAGAAGTGTGGTATAGCACGACAAAATACTAATCCATACACACCTAAGTAAAACTGAGCTGCAGAATTAATGAACAAAATGCTGATGGAAAAGGAAAGAAGCATGCTAAGTGGTACCAGGTTAGGACAGGAATTCTAGGAAAAGGCAGTGGAGATTGCATGTTACCTGGTTAACAAATCACCTTCATCAGAGTTGGAGGATAAGAACACGTGAGGTCTAGACTAGTAAGAAAACCTCTCTTTCACATCTGAGGGTATTTGGATGTGATGCATATGTACATGTTCCAAAGGAGAAAAGGACCAAGTTGGATAATAAATTTGAAAGGTGCATATTTAATGGGTTTAAGGATGGCTTAAAAGGTTACAAGCTTTGGAACCTAGAAACAAGGAAGGTTGTGTACAGCCGAGATGTGGTGTTTAGAGAAGTGAAAGATGTTGTTAAACATGAAGTCCTACCTGAGAAGATAGAGTTTGAGCTAAATGATGATGAATCAGACTCTACAACAGAAGAAGATTCAGAAGAGGAAGAGCCACAAACTCCAGCTATGAGAAGATCAGTTCGGGAAAGAAGGCAACCAGAAAGGTATAGTCCATCCGCTTTCTGTTCAAATTTTTCTTTAACTATCACTGATGATGATCCCAGAACCGTTAGGGAGGCAGTGGATTCAGAGGATGGAAAACTCTAGAAGGAGGCCATGGTTGATGAAATGACATCCTTGCACAAAAATGAGGCATGGAATTTGGTGGAGTTTCCGGCTGGAAGGAAGCCCATTGGGAGAAAATGGGTTGTTAAGAAGAAGATGAATGTAAAAGGAAAGGTGGAGAAATACAAAGCTCGGTTGGTAGCAAAAGTTTATTCCCAGGTTTCGGGAATTGATTTTGGTGATATTTTTTTCTCTTATTGCCAAGGTTACTTCTATTAGATTACTTTTATTTGTTGCTACTGCGTTTGATTTTGAGGTAGAACAGATGGATGTGAAGACAAAATTTCTTCACGAGGATCTAGAAGAGGAGATATACATGAAGAAACCTGAAGGCTTTGCGGTGAAGGGTAAGAAATAACTGGTATGCAGGTTAAAAAAGTCTATGTATGGGTTAAAACAGTCACCAAGGATGTGGTATCAGAAATTTGATACCTATATACGGGGACTTGGCTTCACCAGAAGCAAAGAGGATCACTATGTTTATTTTAAATCAATTGGTGACCGTGTTATTTATTTGGTCTTGTATGTGGATGATATGTTTCTGATTGGAAATGACAAATAAATTATCCAAGATTTGAAGACCCAACTGTTCACCAAATTCGACATGAAGGAACTTGGTGCTACAAACTATATTTTGGGCATGGAAATTAAGAGATATCGGGCAAAGAGGAAGCTCTGATTAAACCAGAGGAAGTATGTCGAGACTATATTGCAGAGGTTCAATATTTAGGATAGTAAACCGGTGAAGGTTCCTATTCCTGTAGGTTTAAAGTTGTCTGTTGAATAGTGTCCCAAGGCACAAGAAGAAGAGGAGGATATGTCCTGTGTTCCATATGCAAGTGTAGTGGGTAGCCTGATGTATGCAATGGTCTGTACTAGACCGGACATTGCACATGCAGTGGGAGTATTGAGCAGGTTTATGTAAAAACCAGGGAAGGAGAATTAGACAGCATTGAAGCGAGTTTTCATATATTTGTGTGGCACTAGTGATTATGGTTTGTGCTACCAGGGAAGACCGGGATTGGACAGAGTTTTGGAAATTCGTGGTTTTGTTGATGCAGACTGGGTTGGAGATCTGGACCAAAGAAGATCTACAAGTGGGTATATGTTTAGCCTGTTTGGAGGTGCAGTCAGTTGGATGAGTAAAAGACAATCTGTAGTGTCTCTTTCAAATATAGAGGCAGAATACATAGCAGCCACTCATGCAAGCAAGGAAGCAATTCAGTTGCATATATTGTGTTCAAGTATGGGGTTGGTGCAACGGGATATAAGGATAGATTGTGATAACCAAAGTGAATTTCTTGGCTAAGAACCCTGCTTATCATTCAAAGAAAAAGCACATTGATGTCCAATATCACTTTGTGAGAGATATGGTTGAGGATAAAAGGGTATTATTGGTAAAGGTGGACACTTTGAAGAATGTTGCAAATGCATTAACGAAGTCTGTGAGCACTCAGAAGTTCTCTTGGTGTAGAGAAATAATGGGTGTTGCAGAGTTGGGCTAATGACTAAGCTCTCCTGTGGACCCATGCAGAAATAAAAAAACAAGAGGGAGAATGTTGGGTATGTGTTATATTATTTCCACGACCGGTCGCACGCGCGGGGGGGTTAGCCCCCTTGTATGTTGCGTCGGGCACAGCAAGGGGGTCATAGGGGCGGCGGCCCCCCCAGTTCGAGGTCTGGGGCAACAGCCCGGAAAAAAATAAATAAATAAAAATAAAATAAAAAAATAAAAATAAAAATAAAAAATAAAAAATAAATAAAAAATAAAAAAATAAAAAATAAAAAATAAATATAAATAAAATAAAAATAAATAAATAATAAAATAATAATAAAATAATAAAATAAAATAAAAATAAAAAATAAAAAATAAAAAATTGGACCCTATTTTTCGATGGGTGGACCCGCCCATGGTTTTGTGCATGGGTTTGCACATGGTTTTGGGACATGATGGTTTTCGGCCCCTGGTATTCTGTAGATCCGGTCAAGGGAACTACGGTTATGTCTAATCCAGGGTTAATGGATTGGGGTTTATGTATGCTTCGGCATGTATATATGTGTTGTAACACTAAAAGGAATATAATGAAAAATCAAGTTGGTAGTCCCGATTTTGGATCCAGGGGAAAATATCTGTATATATTTGTTTCATGTTTTATGCTCTGGCTATTGTTTATTTTCTATTTTTAAGATCTGTTTGCAGATAATTTCTGTACAGGGTTAAAACCTATAGTATTTACAATAAATAAGATTTTGGTGGCCTTATTATGTATGCAACATATCATTTGGTTAATGTCATATTAAGAAGGAACTCATGGGCTAAACTCTAGATCAATATCAATTGGAGGATTCAATTATGTTGTGCTCTTCTAAAGTATTAGAGCATTGAGAGGGCGTGAGAGGTTCACAATAAAAAAATGGATGAATATTGAGGCATGTATGAAAATCAAACTTGAATATATTACCGCCACATTACTCAATGATAGTGTATGGACCATATCATAGTGGAATAATATTACAATGAGGGTCTTAAATATGTCTTTCAAAATATGAACTAAACTCTATCCCTAATCAAAAAGCTATGTGGGACACAATATATATCATATCATTATTTGTTCTTAATATAGGTGTGTCACAAAATTTCATAAATTTCTCTCTCAATGTTCCAAGTGTGATTAATGAGCTTGGTTGTCTCTTTTTGTGTAGATGTAGAAGCAACTACATTAGGATGAGCTAGATAAGAGATGCCCATCTGTGTTAAATATTAGAAGCCAAGCAAATCTCAAAGAATCTTCATTGCATCATACTATGTTGAACACGATTATCGGTATGTTGTGAGAATACAAAGTTCTCATCCCAAGTGTGAAGGTGGTTATGATTATACATTCTAAGAAAATGGTCAAAAGTTCAATTGAAAACATTAGTTTTTCTATCAATAGGAGGATGAAAATTTTAGATAATGTAATCATTATGTTTAAAAGGACTTAAAGAGAAATATTGTTAGACCATTTATAAAGACTTAGGTTCTTTGCGTTGATGATGGATATGGGAAATTTAAATTGACATAGATGTGTGCAAATAAGTGATTCATGACATAAGTGGTGAACTTAGTCTTCTTAAAATAAATCGTGAGTGTGTCTTCAAGAACTGATTGACCACAAAAATATCATCATTATTATGAAGTGTAGTCAAAAAACCTATTATACCTTGATTTTGACCCCTAGATCATGCGAGATAGTTAATGTATATATTTATTGATAACTTTTCTAGAAGCCTAAACATATGTAGTTTGATGTTTAAAGCATGACATGATAAATGAACTCGTCATTGGATGGGTAACCATTCATAATGTGTATTTTGGTTTTGTATGCAAGTAGATTTTAATCATTTTAATAAAACCACTAAAATTTTGCAAGTATAAAAGGGGTTACGAGCTTGTGAGAGAGGAAGAAAGGGGGGGCTAAGAGATAAAAAGTAATGTTTTATTGTTGTATATTTTATCCTAAGTCCTCCAACTTTTTCTCGTGATATTTAATTGACTAACTTTTGGAGTCAATAGTCCAAATGAAGATGTGTGGACTTTTTGAGCTGCCATGTGGTGCTAATGCATGCATGAAATATATGTTCCTTGATTTTCACCATGTGGGTCTTTCTCAATTCATTTATCTCCATTCTTCGTATCCATAGCCTCTCATTCCTATGCATTTTTCTGTTAGAGTTTTTTCCATATATGGTAATACCATGTCCAAAGTTGTTTGTGAATGGAGAAAGGAACAAAGATTATCGACAACCACAAATCCATATTTCCCAGTAAAAGAGATTTTGTTGATTTCATTGGGCACTAAAGGGAAAGGGGATTACTTGATGGACTACATTAGCAATAAGGAAACACATTTCCTAATGTTCTGCGTGGATAATAGGGTATATTGTGGTTAGTTGAAGATGAATTGTTATGTCTAGGAAAACTACAATGTCATTTTCCTTGTCTTAGACTTCCAAGTTGAATTCTTTAAGAGTTTAGAGCCAATCTACAAAAGATCACCCTTGTGGTCCCATAGCCCCATATTGGGAGTCGCTTCTACACCAAACTGCCTAGATTGGGTGGAAAATATTTCACTTGTATCCAATTGGTGGTGAATTCTATAAAATCTAAGTATTTATTCTAGGATGCTTGGATCTTATGAAGGCTTTGTCTTTCTTTTATAATTAATTTGGTGGTGTTTTCCATTCACATATGGGAATAAAATTGAAATTTCTACAAGAAATCTATTAGTATAGTTGGGTAAAAGGAATTATGTTAATACCCCAAGGTATTACCTCAATCAATAATTACTAATGGTGTCAAGCATTTGGCTAGTTCAAGGTAGCCAGTGCCTAGTGTGAATCCCTGTGGGTTAGGTGCATTAGTCTATATCAATAGGTTCACTAGGATTGCCATCTAGGAATATGGGGAAGCATCCCTTACATTGCCTCCTAAGGTCTTTCTTTGTTTCTTCTTCTTCATCTTCTTCTTTTTATTTTGAAAATGTTAATATTGTGTTCATATTTCTAATTGTGTTCATATATGTTTATATATGTTTGTGCATGTGTGGGAACACACACGCACACACAAATATGTGTGTCTATGTTAATAAATCTTGTATTTACTTTTCAATACAAACCATCAAATTCCCCTAGGCATAGATGAAAAATGGGAGTGTAGAATCCTTACCTCATTGGTCAGTTTAGTAATGGCACATGTGACACAACCTTTGATATACTTCCCCATGTCATGCCTAGGTGAGGTTAGTATAAGTATTGTGTAACATGGTAAAAATATTATAGATGACAAAATATCCTATCATGTTAAAGTAATAAGGATTTTAGATCATTTTTTCATGTGTGCCCCACTTGGATGCATATATTTTTGAGTTAGAGAAACAAGTTATTAAATTGATAAAGATATAAATACAAGCCTCCTCATAGAATATTTGCATGTATCTAAACAAATGCTAGATATGCATCATAATGTTTGGTCCAATTGTGTGTTTGATGTTCATGGGTGTTTGGAATGGTCAACATTGCATGAATGCTTGAATACTCAAACAATTAGCCACATAGTTGGATTTGTTTCACTTATTTTTTATTCAATGTATGGAATTATTCTAGGTTTTTCAATTGCTTCAATTGGCGAATGATTTGTAAATTTCTATGTGTTTATGTAAACTACAAAGGCTTGTTGTTAGAATGAATAATACTTCCTTTTCCAAGGATATTATCTTGTCTTTTCTTGATATATTAGACAATTTCTTAGAGATTTGACTCATAGTTTGAATGATGTTGGAAAACGTCCAATAAGGACTCATAATGGTGTCTAATTGGGTTTCTATACCCTTGGAGGATAACATTGAGGAATATTTTAAGGCATCATTATGTATCTCAAAAGGTTTATGAAGATTATTCAAATCCTAGCCTAGACCACAATCTACATTTCAATCCTTCAAAGGCCCATTGATGATTAGTATTCCATGTAAAGATTAACTTATGTCATTCTCATAACAGAGATTGGAGGTGGTGCATGATGTGGGAGAAGTTGAACACAACTCTCTTGAATCCTTGAGAGGAGAGGAGATTTTATAGTCATAGAAGCAATTCCAAGACACCGCAAGGTGGGCATAATTGATTATCGCTTCACACATATGCATCCACACAAGACATAACATGAGGGAGAATGGGAAGGCTTAGTAAGCAAACATTCTCAACCCAAAACTAATCCACCATTTTCTTGGTAGGAGACACCTCTCCCTTTTGGTTTCCCCTATTGGCACAAGTATAATGGTATGTTGGAATTATATGTTGTTGTGGACCAACCCTCACAACCAATGTGGGATAACACATAATATTGGTTGTGGTAGGTAATTCTTTAATGATTTGTACCTTCTTGGAATTCGCACGCATTCTTATGCTATAAAAAATGAAGTCAAGGTATTGAATGTGCTTCATGGAAAAGTCACATTTCTCTAGGTTAGCAAAGAGCTCATGGTTGCACAAATTATTTAGAACCATTGCAACATGTTAGAGGTGTAATTCTTCTTATGGCCTACTAAAGCATGATTAAACTACCACATGGTGACATGCTTGGTCAAATTTTTCCCTTTTGAAAAAAATTATAGATATGTCATGGTATTTCCATATTTTTCAATAAGGATATAAGATAAATAAGTTTTTCGAGCAAGAATGCTCCAATAACTAAATCATTCTTGTGTTAGACTTTGTAACGAAGTGAAAATTTATAAGGATCCTTAAATATGTTCGAGTATACATCCAAAAATATTAATGACTATTTCTTTTAATTTGAATGGGCTACGCAACAATGAAAGTTTGAATATGTGTAACAAAGTTTTGTATAATGATTGATAAAATAGTCAATGTAAGAAATTTGTGTGTATGACAAAATATTTTGCGACATACAATTTACCTCAAGAACTCATAATAATTTTTCTTTGATGTCAAATATTTCAATTTATGGTGATAATTCATAAATTCCATGTCACTCCCATAGGGTTTTCTTAACATCACATTTCAAATATCCATACATGAAACATCAATGTTATATTATCCTTCTAGGGTTAGATAGTGTATTACAAAGCGCATTGACTAGCAGTGTAGATTTATTTCCCTTGGTGGATCCATTTAATGTTGTAGGGTTGTGGTTAGGGTCGAGTCACCAATTTGAGTCATTGTATAATAACTACATAAACTGAATTATTTTCATTTCCATTGTTGACAAAAAAATGGAGGGGTTGTTGACGTACCCACATTTAGCAATAAAATAGTTGTTGGTGAGCTTCCTTTAAATCAAATGTTCTTGATAAAGTAGTTTGTGTGATTTATGAGAACAATGGTGTCAAAGGAGTTGGTGTAGAAATGATGATAATATTGCTTGTGTCATGACCATGTGTAGGGAAATTTGAAAATTGTGATTTAAAAAAATTGACAGAAATGACATTTGTCTTCTAATGGATGGACTTCTTGTAAGTGTCACAGTAGTTATTGGCGCCTTCTTGCATTTTTTGTTGGTGATGATACATTTGATATTCCTTTATTTATACTTTTGATCAATTGTGTTATGCAAATTTAACTATACAGTAATGTGCTTCATTTTAGACTACCTGTCATCATTGTTGGCAGTGTGCTAGTGGCAGCGTTGATTACTAGAAGGATTAGGGAATTTCTTGGACTTGTTCTTTTGCCACAATTGTTGCATAAATTTGTGTGCATCTTCAAGTGTATTCATGATCAGGAACTTTGACTTCTAATTGAAAAATTGGTTCAAATTGGTCAATACTTAACAATGGGGTTTTTTTCCTCATTTCTAATGTTTATATGAGCCATAAGGGTGTGGATGTCATTTGTGAACTCATTAACATATTTCTCAAAATTGCTAGTGTATTTTCTTCCACTTACCTTCATCATACCTCAATGTGTAGTGTTTATCATGCATTTCCTACAAAGTAATCCCTTATAGTGATTGGATCACCATGCTCCTCACATTAAACTAATTGTGAGATTCCCACTCATCTTTTAGTGAGAGATATATTCATGGTTTTGAGATTTATCTTTTCTATGTCACTAATGTTTTTTGAATCAAATCGTGTCTATAAAGCACTAAAATACTCTTTAACGGATTTAGCATTGGTCTTCCCTTTGAATAATGGAATGTTATGGTTGATCTTGACCTTGAAGGGGTTCCAATCACCAAATGAGCTTGATCCATGCTATTTGGATGTTTTGAGGTGTAGTATGGGGCACCATTCCTTGAGATATAAATGCAAACTAGTGCAATATATCTTCACATTGCTTTCAAAGAGTCTCATTGTTCATACTTTGCACAATGTTGGTTTTAGGTGTGGCTAGACATATGGAATTTCCTCTTGTTATATTTCAATGTGTAAAATGCATTGAAGAGTGATTTTTTAGAGAGTAGGATCAACCTTGTTCTTTTTCACTCTTACTACATTCATGATACATTCACTTTCCTTCATTTATGAAAGTTGAGAGGAACTATAAAAATGTAATAACCAAGTATTTAAAGTCATAAATCATATGATTAGAGTTTCCTGTGTATGATACCAATGATACAACATTGAAATTATATATTTTGAGCTCTAATACCTTTGATCCAAGTAAGTGTTAGAAATTATATATTTTGAGCTCTAATACCTCTAATCCAAGTAAGGGTTATGATAAGATATTTGGGCTCATGCATCCTTGCAATATATGAGAGGAATGGTTGGGAATGTAAATTATGTTATGTTTTGGCAATTTAATCGTGTTGGATATGAAGGATACTCACAACATGGTGGTGAATTATTGTAAACAACTTGACATATTAAATGTTTTATATAACCCATCACACAAAAGGAATTTTCTTAGTTATACATTTTTCCTTGACACAAAAGAAAAAGTTATATAGAGTGGAAAAATTAAAGTGTTGTAAGGAAATAAATGTTGCTCAAAATATACCAAAATATGTCAATAGTTGTTGAAATCTTAACACAATAAGTGAGTAAACCAGATGAAAAATGTGTATGAGATAATACATATTTATCTTATGGAAGAGATAGTATCACCATGTACAAGGTACTTACAAAGCCATCAAGAGACATAACAAAATCCATTTATTCTTGAAAATTAGTGAGTTGTTTTTAATGCATATGTGAACTTGATAACTTTAATTATAGAAAATGATGAACATGTTTATTAATTTGATTATAAATTCACGTGATAATGCTAGATAATTTGAAATTGAAATGACATAATCAAATGTTTGCTAATTTTTTAGGACCACTGTGTGATTTAAAAGTTGATATAAGATTGATGGCATAGTAAAAGTTAAGGTTGGCTAGCAAAATTGATAATTAAAGCAAACATGGTGAGAGGAGGGAGTTGTTCATATGTGAAGGCATTACAAAGAAATGTGAGTCATAAATAAATTTGAAGAAGACATATTTACTAGCATTTGCACTGAGAGGTGCAAAGTAACGTCGAGAAGTGGGGAATCTGGAAAACAATAATTAAGTGAAATATATGGAAATATTAGTTTCTATATATCTTTTAAAGAATGTAATAGGAGGTTAAATTTAAAAATAAAGTTACACTAACATAAAGTAACACTAACATAATTGTCCCATAATAATGGCATAGTAATGATGGTACCCTTCTTCTTCGTGCTCCCTTCTCATCCTATGCTTTACTATATGACATTTTAGAAGTGGATAAAATACCAAGGTGGGATAAGAATAAAAAAATGACAAATATGAAGAGAGAAAATGAAGGAAAGGAAACCCTTTGCACTCAAGAATCATACAAAATGGAAAAAAAAATGGAAAAACAAAAAAAACAAACAAACAAACAAACAATAATAACAAAAAAACAAACAAACTTGAGAAAGAGATGCTCTTTTGAATATAACACTAGGCTCACATGCATCTCTTGCCAAATTTGCCTACTCTATGTGAAGTTCCATGGAAATTAAGGTGTCTTTTTTCATTGTGTAAAGACAATTTATCAAGTAATGCTCAAGTCATTTTGATGCAGGGGCATCCGGACAAATTTGAATTAACGAATCTGAAGCTGGGTATGTGAACAGTCATGCAGATTTGAGGTGAAATTTGTTTAAAACCAATGCTAAAGCTTATGTAACTGATCTACCATGTGCACCTGCCATGTGTGCGGTTGAGGAGATGAAGAGTTTATGAACGCTTGGGAGAGACTTTTGTGGATCTTAAATGGTTCATGATCTCTTGTAAACATATATAACCGCAAGTCTGTAATGTGCGAGAGGGGGTGAATTCAATGTAGTTATATGAGACTATGCGTGCTGAGGCTGAAATGCCTTAGTTGTATGTGAATCTCATATCTAAAATATATATTGTGTTGTTGATTTCTGTGTGTTAGTGATGGTTATTATTGATTTAAATTCCATGAATTCATGTCGCGATTTCAAGTGGGTTATTGACCATCGATCCTTACAGGCAATTTAACATTTACATAATGCTATAGTGTAGACGCAGATGATGGCGGTCAATTGTATTGAGCTCGGTGGATAATTTTAATGCATATGAATCGAATGTATATTGGCCCTGCATGAAGGTTTCAATGGAGTTCGATGAGATTCTGACCCTTTTGGTAGAGGACGCAGGCAATATTTATTGAGCATATTTAAATCTTTCATTGAGACTCTTTGCTTAAGTCGATAACGTTTGAGATCCGATCTTAATTCCGACTACAACACAGTTGGAATCTGAACGCTAACTTTTCAATTGAACGTTGTTTGTCCAAATCGGTATCAGGTAAGATCGATCACAGCATTAATGGGTGATAAGTCGAGGTATGGCCAACATTTTGATAATTATGTATTAAATAATTGAGGTATGAATATGTGGCCCAGCATTGGTTAAAGTGTTCATGCCGGAGGTTAAATTAGTCCCTCTGATGGATTTATATCATAAGCGTGAAGCTTGGATGGTTGTACGAAGGCCTTGAAATATTTATTCATAGTATGCTATGGAAAGTTAACCTTTCATTTACGCATTTTACTTCCAAGGGAATTCAAGCTTGGTTTAAATGAATTTGAGGAATTTCTTCGGGAGCTTTACCCAAAGTAACGATAAGGTTTCAAACTGTAGACCAGCAGGTGCATTGGAAGAGGCGCAGCAGAGGCGAAGTGGGCCCATAACCCACGGTTCCCAGGATCGAAGTATCGATCTTTGTGAATCTGCAACTTGATACAGTTGAGTTTGCAGGTTCATTTTGATTAATGGAAGGCGACCCTACTCCAATAGCGGATTTCGCTTTTCATCAAGTGGTATCAGAGAGGGGAAATGATTTCCTGTGGAGAAGAAGTTCGCGTACAGAGGAAGAAGAGGTACAGTTTGTGAAAAATTGTAAGCTGGTGATATTCTTTTGTGAAGGTAGCAGCAAAGGAAGGTGAGAAGATTGCAGCAGCCTAGAGTAGGAGTACTCAACTGGTTCCACAAGAGCGAACCAAAGAGATGCCGAGAGCCGGAGCTCAGGAGAGAAGCTTGGTGAGGTATCTGGTAGCAAGGAGACTTGCTATTGCAGAGGTTTTGTTGCAGCTCACAAAGGACAATTCCGCAGAGGATGCGGGTGAGAATTGTTCAGGAGATGTTGCTACAGGAAGATCATGAAGAGCAGTTCCACATATGACGTGGTTAGACTTGCTTGCAGCTGGAGAAGACATATGACCGGGAGGTCATAAAAATTTTTGCCTCAGGAGTCTGATGCAGGGGCATCCGGACAACTTTGAATTAAGTCCAATCTGAAGTTGGGTATGTGAACAGTCATGCAGATTTGAGGCAAAATTTGTTTAAAACCGATGCTAAAGCTTATGTAACTGATCTACCATGTGCGCCTGCCATGTGTGCGGTTGAGGATATGAAGAGTTTATGAACGCTTGGGAGAGACTTTTGTGGATCTTAAACGGTTCACGATCTCTTGTAAACATATATAATCGCAAGTTTGTAATGTGCAAGAGGGGGCGAATTCAATGTAGTTATATGAGAATCTGCATGCTGAGGCTGAAATGCCTTAGTTGTATGTGAATTTCGTATCTAATAGATATATTGTTCTGTTGATTTTTGTGTGTTAGTGATGGTTATTATTTATTTAAATGCCATGAATTCATGTCGTGATTTCAAGTGGGTTATTGACCATCGATCCTTACAGGATCGATGGCAATTTAACATTTACATAATGCTATAGTGTAGACGCAGATGATGGCGGTCAATTGTATTGAGCCCGGTGGATAATTTTAATGCATATGAATCGAATGTATATTGGCCCTGTGTGAAGGTTTCAATGGAGTTCGAAAATATTCTGACCCTTTTGGTAGAGGACGCAGGCAATGTTTATTGAGCATATTTAAATCTTTCATTGAGACTCTTTGCTTAAGTCGATAACGTTTGAGATCCAATCTTAATTCCGACTACAACACAGTTGGAATCTGAACGCTAACTAGTCAATTTAACGCTATTTGTCCAAATTGGTATTAGGTAAGATCGATCACAGCATTAATGGGTGATAAGTCGAGGTATGGCCAGCGTTTTGATAATTATGTATTAAATAATTGAGGTATGAATATGTGGCCCAGCATTGGTTAAAGTGTTCATGCCTAAGGTTAAATTAGTCCCTCTGATGGATTTATATCATAAGCGCGAAGCTTGGATGGCTGTACGAAGGCCTTGAAATATTTATTCATAGTATGCTATGGAAAGTTAACCTTTCATTTACGCATTTTACTTCCAAGGGAATTCAAGCTTGGTTTAAATGAATTTGAGGAATTGCTTCGGGAGCTTTACCCAAAGTAACGATAAGGTTTCAAAATGTATACCAGCAAGTGCATTGGAAGAGGCGCAGCAGAGGCGAAGTGGGCCCATAACCCACAAGTCCCAGGATCAAAGTATCGGTCTTTATGAATCTGCAACTTGATACAGTTGAGTTTGCAGGTTCATTTTGATTAATGGAAGGCGAACCTACTCCAATAGCGGATTTCGCTTTTCATCACATTTTATAAGTTAAAATAAAATAAGAAGCTCATAAAAGTAATACTCCTTTAGCAGCCAATTTTTCCTTAAGACTAGGTGATAATTTGAGAGATCTAAACCCACTCAAATTTGTATTAAGTTATATAAGTATGACTGCAACCCATAAACATTATTAATACACCTGTAACAATTACTACAACAAACACTCAACACAAAAACAACTATTGACCACATTATTTTATGGTTGTAATAATATGCTTATTATTAGAACAATTTAGATCTCAAATTTTCTTTCATTTTTTTAATAAAACCTTAACAACATTATCTTATTCATAATAATGATGATGAGAAGAGTGATAGTTGATTTTCATTTTATTTTTTTAAATTCATTTTTTTCATCATAAATTCAAAGCAAAAAATTAACATTAAATCAACTTTGTTTTAAAATGTTTCCCTAAATTTAATTTTTAGTTATTATTTATAAAATTGTATCTTGCTTAATTTCTCTATTATACTTCATGTTTTTAATTATTAGTTGGTGAAGCAAACAACAAACAGCAAAGTTAACGTAAGTGAAGCGCTAACCGCTGTGGAACTTTGTGTTTATCTTCTCAGACAAGGATACTACAACAGTGACATTACAATTCTGACAATGTATAAGGGCCAGATGAATGTTGAAATTCAAGGAGACCTGAACAATCATTTTTTTTAGGCAAATTGAGAATGAGACGGGAAATGATACCCCTCCAACTACTCCTCGAGTTTGTTCCATGGATAAATATCAGGGGGAGAATGCAACATTATCATATTATCTCTGGTTAGAAGCAATAAGAATTTGGGAATTGGAGGGTCCAGAGGAAATTTTGGTTTTTCTCAAGTAGAAAACAATTTTTGTGTGGCACTATCGAAAGCCAATATTGGGCTCTACATTCTTCGCAATGCAAAGCTTCTGGGCTCTAAAATTAATTTGTGCGACTCAATTATTCAGGAATTAAATAGTTCCAATTCCATTGGGTCGGCACTAACACTGGCCTGCAAAAACCATCCACAAACAAAAACCAAAGTCTCTATAACCGAAGATTTCAGGCGAGTGGAGGATGAAGGGTGCAGCAGACCTTGTGAATATCAGTTAAAATGCAGCCATGCTTGTCCAAGGAGGTGCCATCCATCTGACCATGACTCCATTGTCTGCCCCAAGACTTATCCACATAAATTTGAGGCTACATGCAATCATCAATGCACCAAAATCTATCATTTCCCCACAGATTGTCCTCCTTTCCAGGTGCCCGTGTCCAAGATTATTCCTAGATGTGGCCACTGTATAACTCTTCCTTGCTCCATTGTTGTCGAGGGAGCCATCTGCAACGAACTGTATCTTGTTCAACTTAGTTACGGTCATCCATGTAAACTAAAATGTGGAAGACCTTGCGGACCCTGTAATGTAAAGGTCTTCGTGAGCTAGCATACATCATATCATCACTGCAAGGAAAATGCAAGCAATTGGAAGTTTATTTTTACCGAGCTAAAAATATGAGTCGATCTTGGGCAAATTAAAATTATAATAACTACATGGGAGGGATGCTCCACCAAAATAAAATAAGTTCACAATTCCAGACTCCACGACGTTGTTCATGTGAATAATCTGAAATATAGCCAGGAGGCGGATGGCTTCCTCGGTTGTGGAGAAAACAAAGATAGCGATGCGCACGGAAGGATGATGAATCCCATGGCCTACTTGACAAATTTGCAGGTTGATTAGACCACTATCAAAATATGGGAAAAATAGAAAAAAAAAACAGTGAGATAAAACTAAAAATAAAACTCACATAATTCATTTCGGGCCTGCACACATGTACCAGCTACATCCATGGTCTGAATGAATCGCTAGGAGATTTGATCCTATGACCTCTCAATTTGGGAGTACTTCCGAGCAGGTACTCAACCAATTGAGCTAACCCTTGGGACTCTTTTTTTTTGAAGTGTTATGGTTATATTAGTTTGAATTCTAATTTTTTATTATATTTGGATTTACTTAATTCACATTTATTTGTTTTATTATATTTTAATTTGCTTATAGTAGTGAGGATTTTTGCTTATGCTTGTGAAAAATATTCTCAAACAATTAGTATCTTGCATGATTATCTATTTATCTCCGTGAAATGTAGATATGGGGTCCAATTATTGTTTTTCCTTCTCAATCTTGATTCTAGTTTCTTTTTAAAATCCATGTATTCACTACGCTACTTTGATATTTGATTTTAATTATCTACGAAAATCCTAGGTTGGAGACAATTCTTGCGATAGTTTATTTGCACCATCTGGTGACTTTGATCCTAGTCAATCTCTCCTTATGAGTTTTGAACCTCAATCTTAACGGAAACTAAGCAACACACAAACCAACAAGTTAACATTTTATGGGTATAATTTTGATTCTATCATTCTTAAATCAATAATAAATGAAAGAGAATGAAAAAATCTTAGAACATGGAAACTAAAAATAAACAAATCAACAAATCAAATATACTCAAGCAAAATTATTTTATTATATTATTTATAAAAAATTGGTGTTCTTTTTTCAAAAATATGTATTATTTATATTAAAATTTGGTTAGTTACAATTGTATAGTAATATTATACAAGTATAAAAAAGTAAATTTATTATTTAACAAATAAATTTTTCTTTTTAATCATTGATCTAATTTAAATGTTTTAAAATTATATTTATCTAAATGATTTAATTGATGGACAAATTTTTTGGGTAAATTACAATAAAGAAGTTATAATGATATTACTACATCTTATCATAATTATTTTATATTAAAAGGATCATATTAATGCATTAGCTTGAGCAAGCAATGAAGGATATCCATTTTTTATATAAATTGCATTCGTGTTACAATATTACCAACTTTTTGTTATAAAAAACTAAACCTGGCTTTCAAAATAGCATGCTTATTGTTCCTTTCTATGAAAATTAAAATATTTTTCCTTACTATCCAAGATCTTCAATTGTATTTTTAAGGGGAGAGGAATCATTTTGAAGTCTTTAAAGCTCTTGCACCGCAAGATAACCCCAAAGCTTTCTACTTGATCACCAACTACTAACAACAACAAAAACATAAAACATGAAACAAAATCCTAGTCTCTATACATTTACGTTGACATTAACTCTTCATCCCATCCAAATTACCATAATAAAATATATTACATGTGGAGTGAGGAATGAATGTACTCTTGCTTATGGGATTTTTATTTTCAATTTTGCATTTTTTTATCTTTAATTTTCTCATTTTAGTTATGAGTTCAATGAAAATTTAAGTAGTGCATGTATCGGACCAATGATAATTGTAAAATATTTAATGATGATGATAATAGTAGATTCTTCCACAACTATAACAATATCTTTATTTTCTAATAAATTATTGGCCATAACTCCAATCCCCTCTACATAAGATTATAGAATTTTCCATAAATATAACATTATTTTTTAATAAAAAAATAAATATTTATTTTATTGTTTCGTAAGAACTTCCATGTTTATATAAACTTTAAATCCAATATTAAAATAAAGAAAACAAATTATTTTTTAAATAAAAGCCAATCCTTGTATAAACTTTTAAAGTCAATCATACTTTAATATATATTCGTCTTTTCTTTTATAAACTTTAAATTTTAATGATTGATATTACAAATTTAAAATTTAATTAATACTTAAAAAATAACCAAATTCAATATTAAACTAAAGCAAACACATTATTTTTTCAAGTTTATATATATATGTATGTTTATTCTAATTAACTTGTTTAAGTTTAGTTATATATTTTTTTATGTTAGGTTTATTTTAATCAATGTGTGTGATAAATGTTTTTTCCCAAATAATTAAAGAAACTATTCTAAAGAATTAAGAAGCTATTTAATTGAAGTTAATTATTTAAAGAAGTTATTCATTTTGTTAATTTAATTGAACAAAATAAGTTATTTAATTATTTCAAATTTGTGACTTTTTCAAATTTACATTTATTAAGAAAATAAAAAAATGCATTTATTAAGGAAAAAAAAAATCTAATATGAATATGATAAGACTCTAGAATTTTAATGTATGCTTCGATTAATTGTATACTTTGTTAAGAGTACCAAAATAATATGATAAGACTCTAGAATTTTAATGTATGCTTAGATTGATTGTATATTTTGTTAAGAGTACTCAAGAAAATAATGTTGCTTCTCTGCTTACTCCTACAGAAGCTTTGATGCAAATACACAATTGACTATTCAACTAGAGATTGTTGTGGTTAGATTTAAGGTGCACAATTGAACCACAAGATCGCTTTTAAAAGGTTTAAACGAAGAAGCCCAAGTATCTGAAGTATTCACTATGCTACTTTGATATTTGATTTTTAATTATCTACGAAAATCCTAGGTTGGAGACAATTCTTGGGATAGTTTATTTGCACCAATGGTGACTTTGATCCTAGTCAATCTTTCCTTATGAGTTTTGAACCTCAATCTTAATGGAAACTAAGCACCACACAAACCAACAAGTTAACATTTTATGGGTATAATTTTGATTCTATCATTCTTAAATCAATAATAAATGAAAGAGAATGAAAAAGTCTTAGAACATGGAAAATAAAAATAAAAATAGAAAATAGAAAATCAAATATACTCAAGCAAAATTATTTTATTATATTAATTATAAAAAATTGGTGATCTTTTTCCAAAAATATGTATTATTTATATAAAAATTTAGTTAGTTAAAATTGTATAGTAATGTAATACAAGTATAAAAAAAGTAAATTTATTATTTAACAAATAAAATTTTCTTTTTAATCATTGATCTAATTTAGATGTTTTAAAATTATATTTATCTAAATGATTTGATTGATGGACGAATTTTTTTGGGTAAATTACAATAAAGAAGTTATAATGATATTACTACATCTTATCATTATTATTTTATATTAAAAAGATCTTATTAATGCATCAGCGTGAGGAAGCAATGAAGGATATCCATTTTTTATATAAATTGCACTAGTGTTATAATATTACCAACTTTTTGTTATAGAAAACTAAACATGGCTTTCAAAATAGCATGCTTATTGTTCCTTTCTATGAAAATTAAAATATTTTTCCTTACTCTCCAAGATCTTCAATTGTATTTTTAAGGGGAGAGAAATCATTTTGAAGTCTTTAAAGCTCTTGCACCGCAAGATAACCCCAAAGCTTTCTACTTGATCACCAACTACTAACAAAAAAAAAACTTAAAACATGAAACAAAATCCTAGTCTCTATACATTTATGTTGACATTAACTCTTCATCCCATCCAAATTACCATAATAAAATATATTACATGTGGAGTGAGGAATGAATGTACTCTTGCTTATGGGATTGTTATTTTCAATTTTGCATTTTTTTTATCTTTAATTTTCTCATTTGAATTATGAGTTCAATGAAAATTTAAGTAGTGCATGTATTGGACCAATAATAATTGTAAAATATTTGATGATGATGATAATAGTAGAGTCTTCCACAACTATAACATTATTTTTATTTTCTAATAAATTATTGGCCATAACTCCAATCCCCTATACATAAAATTATAGAATTTTCCACAAATATAATATTATTTTTTAATAAAAAAAAAAATATATATTTATTTTATTGTTTTGTAAGAATTTCCATATTTATATAAACTTTAAATCCAATATTAAAATAAAGAAAACAAATTATTTTTTAAATGAAAGTCAATTCTTGTATAAATTTTTAAAGTCAGTCATACTTCAATATATATTCTCTGGTTATCAAGAATGATTCCATACATCTTTCTTTTGTAAACTTTAAATTTTGATGATTAATATTACGAATTTAAAATTTAATTAATATATAAAAAATAACCAAATCCAAAATTCAATATTAAACTAAATCAAACACATTATTTTTAAAGTTTTAATATATATATATATATATATATATATATATATATATATATATATATATATATATATATATATATATATATATATATATATATTATTTATTTATTTATTTATTTATTTATGTTATAAATGTTTATTTTAATTAATTTGTTTAAGTTTAGTTATATATTTTCTTTATTTTATGTTTATTTTAATCAATGTGTGTTAAATGTTTTTTTCTAAATAATTAAAGGAACTACTCTAAAGAATTAAGGAAGTTATTTAATTGAAGTTCATTATTTAAAGAAGTTATTCATTTTGTTAATTTAATTGAACAAAATAAGTTACTCAATCATTTCAAATTTGTGCCTTTTTCAAATTTACATTTATTAAGAAAATAAAAAAATGCATTTATTAAGAAAATAAAAAAAAATCTAGTATGAATATGATAAGACTCTAGAATTTTAATGTATGCTTCAATTAATTGCATACTTTGTTAAGAGTACCAAAATAATATGACAAGACTCTAGAATTTTAATGTATGCTTAGATTGATTGTATATTTTGTTAAGAGTATCCAAGAAAATAGTGTTGCTTCTCTGTTTACCTCTACAGAAACTTTGATGCAAATACACAATTGACTATTCAACTAGAGATTGTTGCGGTTAGATTTAAGGCACACAATTGAACCACAAGATCTTTTAAAAGTTTTAAATGAAGAAGCACAAGTATCTGAAGTATGCTTCAATTTCCATTTTTTCTCAAAGCCTCTCAAGTATAATTACACCTTCTTCTTCTTTTCGCAAGTATAATTACACCATTAAAAAAAAACAACAACAACAACAATAACAATCATCTATTTTTTTCACAATCTGATCATGCTGCTAGTAGGTGCCCATAAGCTCTGTTTATAAAGGAAATTTTAGTTATTAGTTCACATACACAAAAAATAATAATAATAATAATAATAATAAATAAATAAATAAAAATAAAATAAAATAATAAATAAATAAATAAATAAAAATTTTGAAATAGGTCGGATGTGCATTTATTTCTACAAGCTTCAATGTGGCTTGGGCGATTGCAGCTTCCTAAGTAGTGCTATTGAAAAAATCATAGTTGGATAACATCCCTATACAAAATCGAAAACTAAACATTTTCCTTGCCAAAATCTTTCCCTTCAGATACAGACCGAACTTCATACCTCTAAATTTTTCAAATATAATTACTAATACAGAACATGCATTTGCGACCTTCAAAATGATCGACTAATTGGGTTATACAATTTATTCATTCTCTGCATCTTAATTCTTAAACGGGCTCTGGTAATCAACGCATATAATTAAAACCCCATTCAGTCTCTAGAGCTTAACAATGAGGGAGGGCGCACTTTTGTCCTTCCATCAATCCCTTGGGCTTCGGTTCGCAACGTGTGGGAAAACGCTCACACATGGGAGCCAGCGACTGAAGATTGCATTTAATAATGGTGTCCATGAATAGGTACATATCATTGGGGTATTCCCCTCTAGCACGTCAAGCATGTACGACTCAATCACCAGTGTCTCGTCCTTCCTCTCCAAGTTGCGGACCTCATGAAAGCAACGAATCGGGCACCGGTCCTACAAGGGTTTCATGTTTGTGGTGACAAGATTCAGCAGGCAATTTGTTGTTGTTAGTGGTGGTTTTGGAGGCGATAGAGGTGGGTAGATAGCTAAGACTGAATATGCTCAGAAAAATCCGGGGACCTGAAGATTTATCGAATACGAATGCAGTTTGTGTGACTCTCGATTTTAACTCGGGACAATGAAGGGTGACTGGTTGTGGTTGTGGTGGTGTCTGTGGGTTTTTTTTTGCCTTTCTTACTCGGTCGATGGCGCCACTGATTCGACATATGCTCAGGTGATGGCTAAAATGGTGAAGCCTCTGAAGGTTGATAGCTCGTGGACGAACAATGATCCATGCAACGGGTGGAAGGGGGTTTCTTGCTCAGACAACAAAATGACTGGGATCAACATTCAAGAGCTGAATTTGGAAGGGGCATTGCCGACGGATTTCAACAAGCTAAGCACCCTAACCTCGATCAGCATGTCGTTGCCCAATTTCAGCGGATTGTCAAATTTTCAATCGGTGTTTCTTGGGAGCAATGCGTTTGATTCCATACCGGAGGATTTCTTCGACGGTCTCACGAATCTACAAAAATTTGCGATATAGGATAATAGCTTGTTGGAACCATGGGCGATCCCGGCAGGGCTTGCGAATGTCATGGCTCTCACTTCGTTTAGTGTCTAGCTACCAGAGTTTTTGGGCGATGGAACAATAGTAGGGTTACAAATGCTAATGATGGCTTACAATAGTATGAATGTGTTGACGAGCAAAATTTTACTACCGACAACAAGGGGGGTCTCCCCGGTGAAAGGTTCCAATTAGACCTCACACCATTTGGGATAGGAGCCCCATTCGGTATGTGGGCCCGGCTGCCGCCATAACTGTTTCCACTCTTGGTTGTTGGATGAGAAGATGACGGAGCAGAGGCGAGGGTGAAATGACCAATCAACGAAGAAAAATCAGCCCAATATTAACGAACCATAAACAAAGATACCAGAAAGTCTAAGCAGCAAAAATAAAAGGGGGATATGCCGTAACTGGGATCAGTTAGCCAAAAACCAGTCAAACATATATGAAAGAAAACATGCCAGAAGTTAACTGCAAAGTAGTTCACAATAGACTACCATCATGGCAAGGACAAATAAACACTAATCCAAAATCAGACATACATACAACCATTGAGAAATACTTCATAACCGATGACATGCATGAAAGCAAACATACCACATAATGAAGTACTAGACAGCTAGTATTGTCACCACAAACAAGCACGTGAATCAGTGCCGGGAAGGAGAATATATTATTAATGATGCTGCAACGTCGAATACATGTTTACAACTTGTTAAAACCCAATAGTGGAACATGGGTTGTTCATCTCAGAACATGATGCAAAACCCTAGCCTCACTACCCCTTTTTCCTACTTGATACCAAGAGTTGAGTGCCTTTAGCTCTCTCGCAACAATTCCTCTATCATACTGGCTTTCACTGTCGAGCTAAAATTCCCTTTCCTTTTCCCGAAGTTCTATGTATAGGCTGAGATGAATTTTGATTTTCCCTGGACTCTTGGTCTTCCTGACTGTTTGGTTGGTTTGTGACTTAGGGAAAACTATGACCTTTGACCCCAAGCAATCTGCGACCTGCAACCCCGAGCAATTCGCGACTTGCGACCTCGGGCAATCTGCGACTTACGACCTGTAGCAATCTGTGACTTGCGACCTCGGCCAATCCGCGACTTACGACCTATGGCCATCCGTGACTTGCGACCTCGGCCAATCCGTGACTTGCAGCCTCGGGAAATCCGCGACTTGCGACCTCAATCCATCTGCGACTTGCGACCTGGAGTTTCATCCCTTCTACCTTTCTCTTTTGGAGATGTTAGAACCTTGCTCTCCAAGGGAAAGCCTTAGCTCTCGCCATATGTGTTGAAGATTGCAACAAGAAACAGTGAAGGAGGCATCCTGAAACATCATTCCTGATCCTAGTTGGAAAGTGATCACCTAAACTAGGTGGGGCCCACACAAGTGATTTTTGTCGCAAAGTCTATTTTTAGACTATGTCTATTTTTAGACATATGGATCATGTTCTATAAGTTGCGGAATGCTATTTGTGGATGGTTGGTCAAGTTGGAAAAATAGATGGACTTCTATTTTTAGACATATTGGGCGGAATCTATTTTTAGATTTCCAGTCTAAAAATAGATATGTCGAATATTATTAGCTCTTAATAATATTTGGACTCTAAACATTATCTTATTCTCTTGGAGCACTTCGCTTAAGCGTGCTGCATGTGGGTACGTACTCATGTAAGGAATTACACTATTCCTAAGGGTTAAGTGGAGCTATTGCATGGAGTACTTCAGCTTAGAACTCAATGTGACAGAGATTGGTGGGAGTTGTGAGAAGTAGTTGGTGAGTTAAATTAAATGCCAGGATCACAATTGACATAAATATTTAGTCGTATTCCTTATCTAGTCTAACCCATTGATACACTAGTGAGAGTGGTGTGAATTAATTATTAATTAATTCACTAAATAATAACTCATTAATAAACCGAAGAATACAACAGCTAACTACAAGGCATGGCAGTCGAAGGAGACCCACAAGAGATAAAAGAAAGGGTGAGATGGACTATCCGTTGTGACTACTAGTGATGCATTGATTGCATCTACATATACATTGGAGATGCCAATGAGAATTACGCAGTCAAGGAGAGTGGGAATGCATCGAATTGGTCTTTGTAATCAACTTGGATTGCACAGTGGAGGAAGGATATCAGGGGGCAGAATCAATGCATGGATTTGCAGATTTCTTCATGATTAGTGTGTGACAATTGTATTGTATTGAGAGCTTGATGTACTAAGCTTTGTATGAGATTGTCACATGATCTCCATGATACATAATATATGATAGTTGGGGTTTTTAGCTTCAGGCTTTCCTGTTAAACAACTGTGTTATGTGTGTTTTTGGCTTCGTTTTCCATGTACTGCAATTGTTGATTAAATTTCCGAAAGAATTATAGTGGAAGGATTCTGTATTTAGCAAGAAGATATATATTGTTAGATCAGGAGAGTCTGGATATATACATGCATATTGTATATAATTTCTACAATCTGAACCAGTAGCTTCTATCTGCTGGTGATGCCATTGTCGTGCTAAGGGAATTTCCATAAGTCGATAAGTGGGAGAGTGATGTTTTCATTTTGAGCGAGATCTTAAGTATTTGTATAACGAGGGTTTCTTTGTCAGCTTGAATCCAGGTTGTGCCACTTCTGGGGAAGTGAGGGATTCTTTGTCAGGTCGTCATCATAATCTCCTCATATTACCTGCACAAGAAAACATTAAATTAGCCATGCCTAACACATTAAATTAGCCACAATTTTTATATATATATATATATATATATATATATATATATATATATATATATATATATATATATATATATATATTGAGGCAGCAGAAAATTGCAGATGCATAAAGGGAACATCAAAAAGGAAATTCGGGGATTTTAACAACTATCTGTGACCCCTGCATAGTCCTATTTTGTAGGAAATGTCTAAAAAATTTGTGTATATCTACTATAAGCTGGCACGAAGAAAGAACTTGAAATGCCAATCGATGTCCATCATTCAAAAGGCATGTACAGTTAGCTCTTACTTCACGTTTCTTCTCAATGGAGACGATGCTGAAACCAAGGAAGCTCTCATGTGTTGCTAAGTGTTGGGATGGGCTACGATGTGTGAATCCAACAACGCATTGCGAGGTTGCAACCTAACGATGATTTCGATGATAATCCAGAAATAATGGATTGTTGCTCAAAGGGGACATGGCCTGTGTTAAGTTTAACCCAACACGGGAACTTATTCTTGTCCCAAGATATAGCCATTCCTTTACCTGTTTCTTCCCACTGAAATTCCCCTTTCTTTTTTTATTTGCATAAATATTGGTGATGATTAAAAAACATGCAATGTCTTTGAGGGATTGGCCTCTTTACCCGAAAATGGGTAAGACATTATGTCGCGTATCTCGTTATGTATATGGCGCGCTGCAGCCACAACATCCTCCCAAACCAATTCATTACAACCAGAGTAATTTTCTAATGTCGTCCTAACAACAAAGGCACTTTCAAACAAGGCTGAAACTCTCTTGAAATTATCCGTCCTTTAGGGGCGTGTTTAGCATCGTACCCCATCTCTGACAGGAATTGATTTGGTGTGAGGTCGTAACAATGGCATGGAGGTTGCAACCGTGGCGTGGAGGTCACAACAGTGGCGTGGATGTCGCAACTGTGGCGTGGGGGTCGCGTAGTCGGAGATTCGCACCGGGCGTGTATTCTCTTAGGTGCGACCTTGCGACTCGGGAGAGGTCGTAGAGTCGCAATAATGGTTAAGTCGCAACCCTGGAGTTCTGAGAGGATTTGCGACTATGCGACCAAAAAAAGATGCGACTTCTGAAGGTCACATAATTGTCATTCAGAAGAGTCGCATCTTCCGTTCACTTCCCCGGAGACTCGAAATGCGACTTTGCGACTCATACAGAGGTCTCTTGTCTATGTCCCAAGCTGAAATAATGCAGATTCCATCTCTGCCGATCGTCTGCGTGAGCTTGTTGAAATTGAATTTGTAAACATTGGGGTGACATCCGCCCCTATGTTCAACATTCATCGGAGTTTATTCGAAACCCACCTTAACTTCGAATGGCATCTCTTGTCAGCGCCAATTGTTGTAGTTTTAAATTTTTGAGTTCGGTCGCACTCCCCATTAGTAGTCAGATTCCTTAAGTCAGTGTCATCGCCTGCTATGGTTGCGACAAGAACGGCTTACCTTTCTTCTATGGCCACAACCAGCGATCACAACCTTCTCATCCAAGGGCTTCGACGTCATTACTATAATGGGCTACTCGCGACTTGGACTAGCTGAATCCATAATCTGTGTTCGCTCTTCAATGGTGGGAAGAGTGATACCAAACGGACTTATTAGTGTTTATTCATCATCGATCGAACTCAAGAACCGTTTCAGTATTTCTCTATTTGAGAACGAGTTCCTGTTTCTGGATTGTTTTGAGCCATCAAAGGTTTTGGAAATTTGATCTTCGAGATGTGATGCGTTTCTCACCGAGGCACGAAATTTTAGGATGGATCACTTCACCTTTATTCCCAGATCCACGTGGTCCTGGATGGCGTTGCACCTTTTCGAAATAGCTTTGTCTAACTCTGCGTGTTTGATCCGGCTTAGTATGGGCGGTTTATTGTTTGTGCGAGGGCCATTTTTAAAACATATGGCTTGCAACAACTCTCCTTTGAGGTGCGCAACTGGCACTGGATTCAATTCCACACACAATGCCTATACGCATGTGGCCTCACTCTTGTTGCACTTACCTCATTCGAGCGTTTTGATCTTTCTTGAACATCCCTCAAACCAAAAGTAACGGAAAGACATAATGTAATTAGAATCCAGTTGATCTCAGGAATATATACTCTCCCATGTATTTTATCTGACGTGTGCACCACCTTCGCCCTAGGAAAGCAACCAAGTGTCGAACATTGGTTAATGATTGAAAACGTCCCTGTGATCATTTCTTAGCTTGCCACTCTAATCATAGGCCATCTATCAGTTTCTGGCACTGAAAATAAATAGCTAATTGGATTAGCACATTGACGATGTTGTGAAATGTAAGTAGCCTGACCCATGTAAGTTAAAATCAAGATAAACCATAAAAGTGAAAGCGATCTTTGTTGATAATTGTGAAAGGTGCCCAAGATCTATGAACATTGCTTCTGAACCTATGATACATAACAGAATGCCACCCAAAGACTTCCATCCTCTAGACCGGGTGCTCCTCATAAACTTGTACACAGTGTATGGAGAGAGTGCGAGATAAATTTCCGGGTTCCAGTGAATAATGTGATACAAACCGAGTGCACTGATATATAGAAGCAAAATCATAAGAATTGGGGCAAAGATGAAACCTATCCGATGTGTCCCATAGTGTTGCAGTGCGAAAAGGAAAACCACTATACAACATGAAATAGGAACCAATACATATTCATGTAGGTGTTCCGTCACAACAAATTCAAAGCAAGAGACTGCAGAATACACAAGAATGGTTGGTGTTAGCACACCATATTCAATAACCATACATGTGCCCAGAAAAGCCACAACCAGCAGCGCAGACTGAAGGCTTTTATGCTTTTCAAGAATCTTTCTTATTCTTGACCCCTTCCTTGTGTCAGGAGGAAGTTCCATTTTATATGTCGAAAGTTCCTCATCAGCAGTTTGGCGTTTTGGCAGCAGGCTAACTTTGGCGTGCCTGCATAATAGAGAATACAATGCAAAAGCCCCACCTTCTCCATTGTCATCAGCTTTTAATACTATAAAGACATACTTGAATAAAGGCACCAAAGTTAATGTCCAGAAGACGAAGGACAATGCTCCAAGTATCTCTTCATTTTTTCAGAGTGCTAAATGTCTTCAACAAAAGTACTATTGAAGACATAGAGTGGAGAGATACTTAAATCGCCATGGACAACACCAAGACTTTGATATGCCAAGGTCATAACGCTCTTTCAAGATTCTTATATTTCCCAATCAAATGAGTCTAAGTATCTGATGTGTATCAGTGAAGAATTTTGTTGCATCAACAATCATGAACAGTTCTTCCCTTGATCCTTTATTTGAGTAAACATACACCACACCATCCTCCATTTGAAAATAATGTTCACTTGCTCCTCCTTCTCACTTGTCGGCGTATTCTGGTCCTCCGCCTTGTCGAGGTCTTCAATTGTAGACTTAGCTCTCATCCCCATATGGACAGGGTATGAACGTGTCATGTTCTGCAACTTCGCCCTTTTGTTTTAGTTTTAGTTTCTTTCCCTCGATGTGGTGATTACATTGTTGGGTATATCATTCGTGGGATTGACCCGCATGAAACATTATAATATCAATTAGTTCACAGTCAACTTTTAGAGAATGATGCCCCCCAACTAATTTATATGAGCTTGGTGAAGTACCCAAACAGCATGCCTAAACGATCCATGATGAAAGGGCTTCTAATGAATATACTTAATGCACAGAGAAGTTTCCATTCGAGTGTATGCATGATGATCTCCCTACACATGGCATGGCTACAGCAAAATAATCTCGTCATGATGGTGAGAAGGTTCAATGACTACAGGCCAGGTCAAAACCCTAATGGCTAAGCGAGCAGGAGGACTCGAAATTTTAAATATACCCAAAATTTTGGGTGGTGTTGTAGTGGCTACAATAGAATGGGTTGATCTGGACATCGTTCAATGCCTCGTCGAATTTGCAGGTATTGTGGATGAATAACTAAAACGGCGGGCTACTCAGTATATCTATTGCGACTGTGGGCACCATGAATCAGCTCATGCAAGCCTAGTTGAACGACAGGAATAGCTTACGATCAAGCTGAAGTAACCCATCACATACTTCTTTGTATATCTCAAACAAGCTAGAATTCCCAGGATGGTGGAATGGCAAGGACGACCATGACGGTGGAGAAATCCACGACGGGCAGGACGAATATTGCTTAAACTCACCCAAACTTTTGTCTGCACATGTCAACATATAATTGGTTAGAAGGGCGAAAGGAAGCTTTATGATTGGGTGGGGTGAACAATGTTTTCCCACCCAATATCATAAAGAAAACGTGCCTCTGTCGTAAATATTGCGTTAAGAGCTCATAATGACTTTCACAAACCGAAAGACGCTAAGACACCTATCATTTTTAAAAAGCTATTATTAATACATGCAACACCTTAAAAAATTTATTATTTATATGTAATTAATTTTCTTAGAAATGGTGGAAAAATATGAATTTTTAAAAAAATATTTTATTAAGAGAATATTAATGAAGTAAAGACTATATTTAAAAAGGTTGGGCAATTTAATATATCTTATTAATTAACCTACGATTTAAAAACTAAAGGTAATAATTTTAGACTTAAAATTTAAATAGTTTGATTATATACTCTCTTTTTTTACTTGAATAGGGTGACTATTTGAATAAAAAATGATATAAAATTCATGACACGATAGAAAAATTAAGGATGGGTAACAAATGTGATGATTAAAACAAATATGACAATAAGAGGGAGTTTTTTTTTTATGGAATATATATATATATATATATATATGAGGGAGTTTTTTTTATGGAATATATACATATAGAAGAGGGAGTTTTTTTAATGATGATATGATGATATGGTGATAAGAGGGAGTATATCTATATAGAAAATGACACATAATGTTATTCATTAAAGAAGAATGAAATTACATTTGTTCATATGTGAAAATGCATTCTAGAGATACATATTGTGAGAATAGATATTATCATCCTAAAGAAAACCCAATGGATCAACATTGACCATTTTAGATGGAGATTTTATAACAACATTATAGACAAACATTTTAAAAACCTAGGGTATATGTAAGAAACAACACCTAGGCCACAAAGAAGAAAACTTGTGAAGTAGAAGACAGAGTTGAAACCCCCAAAGAAGAGTTGACCGAAACCCGTCTAGAAAACAAACAATACAGGGCACGGAGGCTCACATACATAACCCCTAATGCAGGGCCACATGCAACATAATACAAACACCCAAGAACGAGCATTGAACATTAAGGTTGTTTGAATGAAAGGCCCCAGGAACAAAACAGAAGAATCCTGCAACAACAAAAAATGACTCTAGAGAATAAGTGATGACAACAACGGAGAAAAATCGAACGAAAACAGTAGACCGTTCCATAATCCAGACATTAGAAAATAGGGTCATAAATCCCATCCAAATCGGTGACAAACTCTACTCAAGCACCAAAATACACAACACTGAAGAAGGTCCATGGGCGGCAGCAACACGAAACAGGGTGACGATAAACCCCAAGCAAATCCCAGGCCCCAGAGCAGAAGCATCAACAACAACAAAGAAAACTCGATGAAAACCAAACCCAAGCACGCACCATGACACAGATAGAGAACCCATGAACAACACCAACAAAAGAGGAGGACCTTGGCAGCTCAAATCAAATGGAGGCATGAACCATAAGGTCGATGCAGCTAGGGTTCTAATTACCCCACCCTCTGCTCCCTCAACTCGCCCTCTATACCTCCGATGATCTTTGTTAAAAGATAACTAAAGTAAGAAAAAAATTATTTATTCATAAAAATTGTAAAGGAGAATGAAACTGTCTATCCTAAAAGCAAATGGAGGTTTAAAACATTTGAGAAACAAATTTGTCTTAGTAAATTGTAAATTAATTATTGACACTATGATAATAGAATATATTCATATCATCTCAGATATACTAGTTATTAATATTGTATATTTGGTAAGTTCTAAAATAAATATATATCATATATTATGTTAATAATAAATATGTATAATATTATTATCCCTGCCCCATGCATGTATTACACATTGGGTTTTTTGTTGAATGTCTATTAGTTCAGTCAAATATGACAATTTTTTTTTCAATTTTACAAAGTGCAACTTAAAAAAATATTTATGTGTTTTCTGCAAAATATTTTATTTGTATTTATCTTTCATTTGATTGGTTGTTAATTTGGACATGTTATTGAGAAGGGAACAAAAAATGAAATGGAAAAACCCTAGCAGAGCTTTGCACCAAGCTGACCTCCATGACCTAGGGTTTGTTGGTTCTGGTGACGGCTGCCCTTGGAAATCCTTCTCCCCCACTGAGATCTACGACAACATGATACTCAGACAGCCACAAGCTTTCTAATGACCGACTCTAGTGGGGGGGTTGTTGCTCCCCCTCCCCCCCCATAGGCCAGTCTCCAACAAGGACGGCGGCATGGGCTGAAAACACCAATCAACACAACTCTGGCTCGTCTCTAGAAAATACAGGGGCGACACCCATAGCACAGAAGGAAAATACCCAAGCTGTAGCAGATGCGACCATGAAATCTACCACTTGCATACCAAAAGAAACAAAGAAAGCAGTGATTGAACTCCCTGAGCATCGCATCAATGGAAGAATTCAATTCATGAAAGATCATGCATTGATAGTCAAGTTCATGGGCTTCTGGCCCACGGAAAAAGCGCTGAGAGGATGGATAGCCTCGAAATGGAAACTCAAAGGACACATAGAACTGCAACTGTATGCAAAAGGCTTCTTCAACATTCTCTTCACCTGCTCTGAAGAAAAGGACAGGATCATGGATGAAGGGTCGTACTTCTTCAACATTGCAGGCCTATAGCTAAGACCATGGATTGAACGCTTCAACCCAGATAAACAAGATCTAAGCTAGGCACCGGTCTGGATCCGGCTTTACTCTCTCACTCGGGACTACTAGGACAAACTCACCCTTTGAGACATAGGCAATTCCCTAGGGGAGTTCGTCAAGATTGCAGAAGAAACCAAAATTAATCGATATGCAGCCTACGCCTACATCTGTGTCTACGTGAATCTAGTCGAACCGCTGCCAGGCGAGGTAAATATTTTGCATGAAGAATTTGAATGGACTCAAACTGTTGATTATGAACATATTCCCTTCAGATGTAGGAAATGTCATCAACATGGGCATCTCTTTAGAGATTGTCCCCTAAACAGGAAAGAAAAAGCAGAAAAGGATACCAAAAAATAGGAAACAGAAGGATTCACGAAGGTAGCAAGTAAAAAAAGACACAACAAGAGAGTTACCCTGTAGTAGAACAAAAAAGCACCAACAATCAGCAACAACTTCGCAGCCCTTAATCAGCTAGGAAAAAATGAAACAATACCAGTCAATGAGGTAGGAAGCACCTCCACAGCACAGGTCCAATCCTCTATGGCTCAGCAACACAAGCTTCCACTGTAAACCTTCTTAAAATATCCTAATTCCAATACTGAAGCGGACAACGATCAAATAAAGGGCAAAGAACCGATAATGGAAACGATCCCAGAGGCGATGGAAGAAGAACCATAAAGCATAGATCTATAAGGACTGGATCTTGCAGGGCTAGAAGAAGCCTACACCAACAAGGATTACACTTCAATCCCAGAGCAGTAAATCAAAAAAATGGAGGAAATATTAGCCAGGGCACAGCAACTCCCCTCTCTATTGAATCCTTAGTTAAACTAAGAGCGGGGGGGGGTGAATCAGTTTAACACATACATGAGTTGTTTAAAACTTTTCATTAAGCTTATTTACAACTTAATTTTATAACCAACTTAATATGTGAACAGTCTTAATACGAAACAGCAAGTATTAAGATAATGTTACACCAAACTTATTATGAGAGCAGCAAGCATTAAGCAGATTGAGTAGAAAATTTTTGTAATCTAAGCTTCTGTGATCCATAATATAAATTAGTAGAAATTATTTCGGTAATAATCACATGCAATGGAACGTGGTCGACGCATTTCAAACCAACCACACTGGTTGGTTCGAAACACGTCGACCACATTCCATTGCATGTGATTATTACCGAAAGAATTTCAACTAATTTAATGAGTAAAACATATCAACACATAGGCAACACACACAGAGATAGCAGATATAAGTGGAAACCCATAAAGGGAGAAAACCACATCTTATTATTTTTGTGATGCAAAGGAAAGCTCCAACTCCCCCTCACCACTGATTTTCTGCAGGCTTCAACCTACAGGAGGCTTCAACCTCAGTCAGCTACAACTGACATCTATCAAGCTTCAACTTGATAGGGAAGCTCCAACTTCCTCATTCAATCAAAAGAAAATATTTTCTGATTTATCTCACATATCAGCTCTGTTCTGTAGCATCTCTTTCTACTCTTCTTTTTCTTATCTTCTCTGCCTCAATTATTCATACTCTGCATTCTCTAACCTCTCTCTACATATCAATGTGATATGCTTTATACAGTTTGCCTCATAATAGTTCGTATTCCACAGGAATTCAAAGTGAATAGCCCTGACTCTTTGCATTCTGCCTCCTCACTTCTTTTTCCAGCTCATTTAGAAAATCTCAGCAATTTATACAACTTTCAGTTTTACAGTGGAGTTTTATTTCCTACGGAGACTTGCCAGTGCATCACAAACAATATAAACCAATCAAAAACGTATACATTCAGTTACAATGTGGATTACAAATCAACCCATTCAGTTTTGGATCACCGTGTGTTTGTCTTTTCTGTGACTGTGTTTGTCTTTTTCGGCTCTGCTTGCTCTCCATTTCACTGTCGTGGTGTAACTGCTGCATATATGTAACAATGCTTTTTATATAACGCCATTCAATTCAGCTTGGGTTAAGATTCTCAGAATTTTTGTAGGGGGGGTCCCACACTACACATAATATCCTCTGTCAACATTATATTAAGTCTTTGACTCAGACTTAAACCCAACACTAATATATGTAGTAATATAACCTTTCGGGCTCCAGAGTTATTTTAACTCGCCTTGTTTATAATGATATAATGCATTGTTTAAAGTTTGGGTTACCTCTTCGTCAATCCGCAACATAGTCGGGGTCCACAGTTAATATATATAAACAATTCAACCATTCAGCCTTTTCTCCAATGGTTAATCACTAACCATTAACGCGATACTCCAACTTGGCCCACCACAACTTGTATCCACATATACAATGTTTTATATGCCTTTAATTAAACACGCAAGTGTTATAGCCTTTCAACCATGGCTTATAACATTAACCCAACACTTCATAACGTATTGCATTCACGAGCATGTAACTTAATTTTAGGCCACATATTAAACTCAAAACTTCATGTAACTATACTTGGGCCCACAGTATCCCTTTGCACTCACAATACAGTTTATATAATCCCCGACGCATATGGAAGGCCTTTCAGACTTTATACTACAACTATGAATTAAAATAACCTTCGGGCCCACACTGCTTTGTTATTTACCTTCTGCATGTTTATTAACTTTCATAATACACATAATACACAGGATTTCGTATAATACTTGGCGTAGATTAAGTCCCAGCGCTAACCTTTATAATGTTTGGGCCCCACAGGTTACAACTCTTCTCAGGTTACAACTCTTCTCAACCGAGGTTTGACTTTGGTGTATGAATCAACCACCAGCATATTGTAGCATGAAACACTTATAATAATATGTTTGTCATATACATGTAACCCAGACCTAAATATAAGGCCAGCGCCAACACACAACGTTTGGGCCCACATATTAACAAACCTCACGCATTCGACGGCAGGTGGACTGTCGCGTTCAAATCAATGATCCGACGGACAGAATGCAATTTCGCGTTTTTTATTGGTCCAAGTTTTAATGCTTCAAAATGACGTGAAATTTGTGGTTTTCAAATACTGCCCAAATACACATGTCTTGCTCCGACGTATATCGCATTTTTATTTCGAAATCCGTTTACCACTTTTAAAAGGTCTGAACCCGCTGGTTTCTCATCTTCGGGTTTACTGTACACGCTCACGGTTTCGCTCTTGACTCCGGGTTCCAGTTCTCATAATTTTTAGCTCTTATTAAAAGAATTCCACTTTCGCTCCTATTTCCTCTTGCGTTCTCGACATTACAATACAGTGCTTCCATATGTTGAACGCCTGACTCCATTAGGTTTTCACTGTGTAATTTCGGATCCTCTTGGTTCTGCGCCCTTACTGTTTCACCTCTATTATTCTCTGTCTCTGTTATTTTCTGTCTCCACCTTTGTTATTCTCTGTCTCTGTCTCTGTTTCACTGTGCTCTCTGTAACCTTTCTCTGCTGCTCGACTTTTTCATATCACTTCTCTGCCTCTGTATTCTGTACTCTGTCTCAACATCCTCTTCTTTTACTTCCTTGCTTCTTTTGCTGTTGCTCGACCCTCTCTGCATCTTGCTGCCTCTTTTTCTCTCTCTCTTCTATGTTGTCTCCTTTGCCATCTCCTATGCCATCAATGACAACATTTCCAATAGTCTCCCCCTTTGGAATGTATGGCAATACACTTCCTTTGCTTGCCTTTTAGGACCCTTTCTTCTGTTGCTTACTTTTCCTCCCCCTTTGACATCAATGGAAAAGGGTTGCTCATTTCACAGTGTGCTTTAAATCTCGTCCATGTTGCTCTGATCTTGAGGATCTGTTTCATGCTCTGTTTAGTTTCTCTGGCCTTTTTGTAACTCTCTTTGTCAACTAATCCCCCCTGGAATGATGTCTTCTTTGCTTTTCTCTCCCTGGGATGAAGCTTTCTTTTTCTGTCAGAGAGTAGTATCTGAAGACACTACCCCTAGTTTGTTTCTCAGATATTCGAATGGCTCTCTAGAAAGAGGTTTTGTGAATATATCTGTTGTTGGTTCTTTTGTTGGCACATATTCCAACTTTACTACCTTCTATGCTACTTGTTCTCTTAGGAAATGGTACTTGATTGGGATGTGTTTAGTCTTTGAATGAAGTACAGGATTTTTTGATATACTTATTGCACTTGTATTATCACATTTGATAGAGATAGGTTCATCAATGCTTACCTTCATGTCTTGGAGGATTTGTTTCATCCACATGACTTGTGTGCAACATGCTGCTGCTGCTATGTATTCTGCTTCTGCTGTAGATATAGAGATAGATGTTTGTTTCTTGCTTAGCCATTCCACCAGACTTTTTCCCAAGTAGAATGCACCTCCACTTGTGCTTTTCCTGTCATCCACACAGCTGGCCCAATCTGCATCTGTATATGCTGTCAAAGTGAAACTCTTGCCTTTTGGATACCATAGCCCATACTGTACAGTTCCTTGTAGATATCTCAATATTCTTTTGACTTCTAGAAGGTGATTTTGCTTTGGTGTTGCTTGATATCTAGCCACAAGTCCTACTACCAACATGATGTTTGGTCTCGATGTTGTTAGGTACAGCAGACTTCCTATCATGGATCTATAAATTCTTTGATCTATATCAGCAGATCCATCATCAACACATAGCTTGCATCCAGTGATCATGGGGGTTGACACAGGTTTGCAGTCTTCCATTTTGAACTTTTTCAACATCTCTTTTAAGTATTTTTCCTGTGAGATGAATGTACCGTGTTCTTTTGCTGAATTTGAAGTCCTAAGTAGAAGGTGAGCTCTCCAATCATAGACATCTCAAACTCTGATTTCATCTCTTTAGAAAATTATTTTGCTAGCTCATCTTTGTTGCTTCCAAACATAATGTCATCAACATATACTACAACAATTAGGAGTTCATTTTCATGGGCTTTTATGTATAGATTGTTATCTACTCCTCTCTTAAAGCCTTGTTTTTGCAAGTACTTATCCAGCCTTGAGTACTAAGCATGAGGAGCTTGTTTCAGTCCATATAGAGCCTTCTTTAGTCTGCACACATAGTTTTTTTTATCTGTTAGTGAGAATCCTTCTGGTTGTTCCATGTAGACTTCTTCTTCTAGATCTCCATTCAGGAAGGCAGATTTCACATCCATTTGATATACCTTGAAGTCATGGTAGCATGCAAAGGCCAGAAACATTCTGATAACTTCCATTCTGGTTACAGGGGCAAATGTTTCATCGTAATCAAGACCTTCAATTTGTGAATATCCCTTGCAAACAAGTCTGGCTTTATTCCTGATTACTTGTCCTTGCTCATTCATTTTATTCTTGAATACCCATTTTGAGCCTATGACATTTTTCTCACTGGGGCTAGGAACTAATTCCTAGGTATTGTTCTTCTCAATTTGGTCCAATTCTTCATTCATAGCATTCACACAATACTTGTCCTTGCTGGCTTCTTCAAACTTCTTTGGATCTATTTGTGATAGCATAGCTATGTATACCTCTTATGTCTGTTCAGTTAGCTGCCTTCTTGTCTGGACTCCTACACTCTTGGCCCCAATGATTTGATCTTCTGGATGGTTCTTTTGAGTGTATCTTGAGGGGGATTTCGAGCTTAGTTCAGCATCTTCTGTTGTCTTGCTTATTTCATCATCATCTTGGTTCTCTTCTTCATAGTCTTCTGGAGGATTGCTGCAACCTGTACTTCTTTTCTTGTTTGGCAGTTCTTCATCAAATTTTACATCAATGCTTTCCACAATTTTTCGAAGAGTTTTGTTGTAGCACCTGTAACCTTTACTCTTGGAAGCATATCCTAAAAATATCCCTTCATCTGCTCTTGCATCAAACTTCCCTAGATTTTCATCATTATTCTTTATGTAACACTTGCTTCCAAAGACTCTAAAATGCTTGATTGAAGCTGGTTTACCATGCCATAGTTCACAGGGAGTCTTGTCACTGCTTGGCCTTAAATGAGCTTTGTTAAGGATATGCACAGTTGTGTGTACTGCTTCTGCCCAGAAGGTTTGAGGAATGTTACTCTCTTGCATCATGGCTCTGGAAATTTGTTGTAGAGACATGTTTTGTCTCTCTGCCACTCCATTCTGTTGAGGTGTCCCTGCAATAGTAAATTGTTGCTTTATCCCATGTTCATTGCATAGGTCTGCAAAGTCATAGTCTGTGAATTCACCTCCTATGTCTGATCTGATGCACTTTAGCTTGCATCCTGTTTGATTTTCTGCAAATGCCTTGAATAGTTTGAATTTCTCAAGTGCTTCCTATTTATATTTGAGAAATGCAACTCATGTCATTCTTGAGAAATCATCTATGATCAGCATGAAGTAGGATTCTCCACTTGGTGTTTTAGTTCTTGAAGGTCCACACAAGTCCATGTGTACAAGCTGAAGTGGCCTACTTGTTGATAGCTCATCTTTGGTCTTAAAGGATGTCCAGGTCTGTTTGCCCAATTGGCAAGATTTGCATATGGTATTTGAAGGCCTTTTTATTGTTGGCATATCTCGGACTGCTTTCTTCTTGCTCAGTCTGATGATATGGTCGAAGTTGAGATGTCCCAATCTCCTGTGCCATAACCATGACTCCTCCAGTTTTCTAAGGTGGCATGCTTCATTCTCTTCTTTTACTATGTAGACATTACTCTCAGTTCGAACACCTTTGATCGGAGTCTTTCCTGAGGTGCTTGATCTGACTTCACAGTCTTGTGCTCTAAAAATAACTTCACAGCCTTTGTCACACATTTGACTGACACTTAGCATATTTGCTTTCAGCCCATCCACAAATAGTACATCTTGGGCCTTTCCTCTGCCATTATCTAGGCTGACTATTCCTTTTCCTTTGATTTTTCCTGCTTTATCATTGCCAAAAGTGACATTTCCAGATTTCTTTTCATCAAAGGTTATAAACTTGATTCTATCTCTAGTCATATGTTTTGAGCAGCCACTATCCAAATACCATTGGCTTTTCAGGTCTTGAGCAGTTAGAGCTAGGTCACATTTATTCACCTTCTTTTTCCACTAGAAGCATCCTTTTGTTTGGTACCTTTTGTGAGATGATGAACCACATTCTCTAAGAGGACATTTGGAAGGCATACGTCCAATTTTATTGCATACACAACATTTGATCATGGTTTTTGTAGAATTGTGAGTATGAGTAAAATCTCCATGATTCATAAACCTCCTTGAGGTGTTGAACATCAATATTTGTCCATATTTTCTGCACTCAATGATTTTATGGCCAAATTCCTTACAATAAAAACAGTAACCATAGAAACAATTTGCATACCTGATGTGAGGTTGTCTTCTCCATTTGTTTGCTTGAGACAATCTCTTCACTGTTTGCATCCTTTGCTAGTTTGAATTACTCCTCCTTGTATGACAGTATGTAGCAATATGTCCCAGCTTGTGGCAGGCATAACAGGTGGCATTTTTCAGAGGAGGGAAGAATCTCCTTTGATGGCTTCCAAATTTGACATACTCATGGGTATATGAGCCTTTTTCTGTTGGCTGAGTATTTATTTCATTATTTGTTATTAGAGGTTCCTTCTGGTTTCTGTCTCCTTTATTGCATGTTTCTTCTTTTGTAGAAATCATTTGAGCTGCTTCATCAGCCTTATTCGCTTTTACAAAAATAATATTTTTGTTTTCCTTTTCTTTGCCTTTACTTGATTCTCCTTCATAGCCTATCCCATTTTTTATCAGAGGAGATCTTTGAGCATCCAGGATTTCGTTCAACTTACCAGAGCTTGTCATTTGAGAAGATTTTATAGACACTTTCCTTTGGGCATTTTCTAATTTCTTCCTCAAACATACTGCTTCTTCTTCCAACTTCTCTTGTTCCTTATTTTTATCCTTGATTTGCTTAAGTAACATGTCTTCTATCTTCTTGGCTTCTTCAAGCTCTACTTTCAGCTGCATGAGGACTTCTGAATTTTGTTCTTCTCTTACATACTTGAGGAGAATGTCTTTTTGTTTTCTTCACTTCAGTTTGAGTTTGTCAATCTCCTCCAGAGCACTTCTTAGCTCCCCCTCAAGATCAACTTCACCTTCTTCTTCTTCATCTTCTATATGGAGTCCTTCAAGTTCTTCTATGGCCATCAATAAAAATTCAGAGGTTCCTTCCTCACTTGAGGGTTCATCTGAGTCTTCAGATGCACTGTTGTCTTGTTGAGCATAGAAAGATTTTCTATTGAATTTCTTTCCTTTCTGCCAGTTCTTTGATGTAGTTTTCTCTGATTCTTGAGCGTGATTCCTTGCTTTCTTATGAGGACACTTAGCAGCATAGTGTCCAACTCTTCCACAGTTAAAGCATTTGAATGGAAGTTTACCTTTATATTTACCTGAGCCTCTATCCAGTTTCTTGACAAATTTGGCCTCTTCTTCATCAAAGCAGGAGCATATATCTTCCTTTTCTTCTTTCTTCTTTTCTGTTTTAAAAGTTGCCTCCCTCGCACTTGGCTTCTTCTGTGGGAGTCTCATCTCATAGGCTGTTAGATTTCCAAGTCACTAGTTCATGGTCAAGGTTTCCCAATCAGCTGTTTCTTCTATGGCAGAAACCTTGGGGTTAACGCTGGGTGGAAGAGATCTCAAAATCTTTTGAACAATCACAGCTTCTTTTATGGTTTCCCCTAGAGCTTTCATGTTATTTACTATTTTTGCAACCCTTAAAAAGAAGCTGGAAATATCTTCATCATCATTCATTTTTAAATTTTCAAATTGGGTTCTATAGACTTGAATTTTGGCAGTCTTCACCTTCTTGTCTCCCTCATGGATGTTCTCTAGAGTGTCCCACATCTCTTTGGCAGTCTTTTTGTGCATTACTTTGACAAATTCTGCCTCACACAGTCCATTTAGGATTGCATTCATGGCCTTTGCATTGGCTACAAAATCTTGTTTAGCTTCTTTCTCTGAGTCAGTTGCCTTTGGGGCATATCCAAATTCCACAGTAGCCCAAACTTCTATTCCTAGAGACATTATGTATGCTCTCATTTTGATTTTCCAGAAGGCATAATTAGCACCAGTGAAAAAAGGGGCTTTATTGGTTGAGCTTCCTTCTTGACTAGCCATCTTGGGGACCTAGGATCTCCTTTCAGTTGTCAAACTGGTCCAAAAGGAACCGACTCTGATACCAATTGTTGAATCCTTAGTTAAACTGAGAGGGGGGGGGTGAATCAGTTTAACACATACATGAGTTTTTTAAAACTTTTCATTAAGCTTATTTACAACTTAATTTTATAACCAACTTAATATGTGAACAGACTTAATATGAAACAGCAAGTATTAAGATAATGTTACACCAAGCTTATTATGAGAGCAGCAAGCATTAAGCAGATTTAGTAGAACATATCAACACATAGGCAACACACACAGAGACAACAGATATAAGTGGAAACCCATAAAGGGAGAAAACCACATCTTATTATTGTTGTGATGCAAAGGCAAGCTCCAACTCCCCCTCACCACTGATTTTCTACAGGCTTCAACCTACAGGAGGCTCCAACCTAAGTCAGCTACAACTGACATCTATCAAGCTTCAACTTGATAGGGAAGCTCCAACTTCCTCATTCAATCAAAAGAAAATATTTGTTGATTTACCTCAGATATCAGCTTTTTTCTGTAACATCTCTTTCTGCTCCTCTTTTTCTTATCTTCTCTGCCTCAATTCTTCATACTCCGCATTCTCTAACCTCTCTCTGCATATCAATGTGATATGCTTTATACAGTTTGCCTCATAACAGTTTGTATTCCACAGGAATTCAAATTGAATAGCCCTGACACTTTGCATTCTACCCCCTCACTTCTTTTTCCAGCTCATTCAGAAAATCTCAGCAATTTATACAACTTTCAGTTTTACAGTGGAGTTTTATTTCCTACGGAGACTTGTCAGTGCATCACAAACAATATAAACCAATAAAAAACGTATAAATTCAGTTACAATGTGGATTACAAATCAACCCATTCAGTTTTGGATCACCGTGTATTTGTCTTTTATGTGATTGTGTCTGTCTTTTTCGACTATGCTTGCTCTCCAGTTCACTTCCGTGGTGTAACTGCTGCATATATGTAACAGTGGTTTTTATATAACGCCATTCAATTCTTGGCGTAATAATAAAGTCGTTTTTAACACATAAAATGCCTGTTCAATATAACGCAAATGCCTCTCGGAGCCATAATAAAAGACCCTTTAATACATAAAATTCCCTTCCGGGCCCACCATCCGAAATTTTCTTATGCTCCGATGCGATGAGCCTTCTCCAGAGTTTTTTGATTGCGATTGATCGCAATCGCAAGCTTTATTAACATGTTCCACTGTGTTGGCTTGTTCCGATGTGATGGTTCACCGTTCATTGCACTTCACTGCGCCGATGCGATTGGAGTTCTCCGATGCGATTGACAAAGGCCCCACCATGTAGTCAAACAGCTCATATCCGTCATCCATCCTTCAGCAAATCCGATGGCTGTCATCTGATTGCTTAATCGCAATCGGAACTTTCAGTTGTATGTTACTCTTTCACCTTTGATGCGATGAATTGCTCCAATGCGCTTTAAGGCGGAACTCAAATGAGACTCACCGTTTATAAATGAATCGGGTCCACTATCTCAATCAGAAATTTTGTCAACACGTTCCGCTGCCATACTTTTCTCCGATGCGATTCGTGATTCGGGTCCCACCATATACTAATTTGTTTGTTTTAAGCCCAAACAATAGAACCCTTTGTTCTTTTAAGATTCTCAGAATTTTTGTACGGGGGGTCCCACACTACACATATAATATCCTCCGTCAACATTATATTAAGTCTTTGACTCAGACTTAAACCCGGCACTAATATATGTAGTAATATAACCTTTCGGGCTCCAAAGTTATTTTAACTCGCCTTGTTTATAATGATATAATAAATTGTCTAAAGTTTGGGTTACCTCTTCGTTAATCCGCAACATAGTCGAGGACCACAGTTAATATATATAAACAATTCAACCATTCAGCATTTTCTCCAGTGGTTAATCACTAACCATTAATGCGATACTCCAACTAGGCCCACCGCAACTTGTATCCATATATACAATGTTTTATATGCCTTTAATTAAACACGCAAGCGTTTATAGCCTTTCAACCATGGCTTATAACATTAACCCAACACTTCATAATGTATTGCATTCACGGGCATGTAACTTACTTTTAGGCCACATATTAAACTCAAAACTTCATGTAACTATACTTGGGCCCACAATATCCCTTTGCACTCACAATGCAGTTTATATAATCCCCGACGCATATGGAAGGCCTTTCAGACTTTATAGTACAACTATGAATTAAAATAACCTTCGGGCCCACACTACTTTGTTATTTACCTTCCGCCTATTTATTAACTTTCATAATACACATAATACACAGGATTTAATATAATACTTGGCGTAGATTAAGTCCCAGCGCTAACCTTTATAATGTTCGGGCCCCACAGGTTACAACTCTTCTCAACCAAGGTTTGACTTTGGTGTATGAATCGACCACCAGCATATTGTAGTGTGAAACACTTACAATAATATGTTTGCCATATACATGTAACCCAGACCTAAATATAAGGCTAGCACCAACACACAATGTTCAGGCCCATATATTAACAAACCTCACGCATCCGACAGTAGGTGGAGTGTCGCATTCAAATCAATGATTCGACGGACAGAATGCAATTTCGCATTTTTTATTGGTCCGAGTTTTAATGCTTCAAAATGACGCGAAATTCACGGTTTTCAAATACCGCCCAAATACACGTGTCATGCTCTGACGTATATCGTGTTTTTATTTTGAACTTCGTTTACCACTTTTAAAAGGTCCGAACCCACTGGTTTCTCATCTCCGGGTTTACTGTACACGCTCACAGTTCCGCTCTTGACTCCGGGTTCCAGTTCTCATAATTTGTAACTCTTATTAAAAGAATTCCGCTTTCGCTCCTGCTTCCTCTTGTGTTCTCTACATTACAATACAGTGCTTCCATATGTTGAACGCCCAACTCCATTAGGTTTTCACTGTGTAATTTCGGTTCCTCTTGGTTCTGCGCCCTTACTGTTTCACCTCTGTTATTCTCTATCTCTGTTATTCTCTGTCTCCACCTCTGTTATTCTCTGTCTTTGTCTCTATATTCTCTGTCTCTGTTTCACTGTGCTCTCTGTAACCTTTCTTCGCTGCTTGACCGTTTCATCTCACAGCTCTGCCTCTGTATTTTGTACTATGTCTCAGCATCCTCTTCTTTTACTGCCTTGCTTCTTTTGCTGCTGCTCGACCCTCTCTGCATCTTGCTACCTCTTTCTCTCTCTCTCTTCTATGTTGTCTCCTTTTCCATCTCCTTTGCCATCAATAACAACATTTCCAACATTCTCTGGGCATACAGGGAGGAACGCTAATCAACACCCAGTACTTCGCAAAAGAGTCCTGAAAAAGAGGAAGGAAAACATATCTGCAACGCACTATAGAAGTGGGGAAAGAAATGGTGAATTCAGGACGTTTCCCCAAGCTAACTATATTCTATGCCCTCACCTCCAAATATATCCCATGAAGCTCATCTCATGGAATATCAGAGGGATCAATAGCCCCACGAAGCACAGGATCTTAAAAAAAATGATCTCGGAGGAACATCTTGCAATCTTCTACATGCAAGAAACCAAATGTACCAACTCCACTCTAGAAACCATTTTCAAAAAGATATGGAAAGGTTGCAATACTATAGCGGTTGATGAAAATGGGGCGTTTGGAGGACTTGCCATCATCTGGAACCCTCAAATCATCACATTAGAGAATTTTCAGGCCAACATAAACTTCATTCAAGGTAATTTTCACCTGATTGGTACATACATTCATGGATTGCTCACCAATGTCTATGCACCTCAAAATGTGCAACAAAAATTGATGCTTCTAAGAAATATAGAGGAAATCAATCTACAGTGATCCCATCCCCTCTGGCTACTGGGAGGAGATTTCAACATGATAACCAATCTTCAGGAAAATAAGGGTGGAAGGTTGCATCTAGAATCTGACAGTAATGGATTCAAATAATTCAACCAAAGTAACAACCTCATTGATCTTTAGACCTCCAATGGAATCTTTACATGGAACAACAAAAGAGGAGGTACCCAATAGGCTGGATAGATTCCTCATCACCAACGATCTTATCCACCTAAGTGGAAATATGGACACTACCATCATCCCAGCAGCTGGATCTGATCATTGGCCGATACAACTCCAATGGCTCCAACCAGGTAAGCATGCTCCCAAACCCTTCCACTTTGAACATTGCTGGTTCAGGCACCCACAGTTCAAGGAACTAGTGTCAAATTGGTGGTCTTCCATAGAACCCCCTCAAGGCACCGAAATGCTCCAGTTCCAAACAAAACTGAAACTTCTCAAAAGACATCTGAAATCCTGGAACAAAACAACATTCGGAAACATATTCACAGAGAAGAAAGACATGAAGGACAAAATGAAGACTCTACAACAGAACATCATCCAAAACGGATGCACAGATGAGACGACGCACAAGGAGCAACGCCTGACAATACAATTGGAGGAAAGAAGGAACCAAGAAGAAGCCCTTTAGAGACAAAAATCCATAATCAACTGGCTCAAATAGGGAGAAATAAATACCAAATTCTTCCACCGTTCCACCATACAACACTGGATGTACAACAGAATTGCTGTCATCAAGAACCAAACAGGGGAAAGGTTGGAAACACAAGAAGCCATCATGGAGGAGTTACGCAATCACTTCAGGGACATTCTCCATGAACCCAACCACCAGAGACAGGAAGCCATTGGGTAAATCACCCAACACATCCCAAAGCTGATAACATAAGATCACAACAGGATGCTACTCACTACGACCGCCTTAGCGAAGGTGGAACAAGCAGTCTTCCAACTGAAAGCGGGGAAAGCTCCAGGGCCTGATGGATTCACCACAAAATTATTTCACTTATTCTGGGACATCATCCAAAACGAATTCTGGGAAGTTGTGGAGGAATCTAGGTCCACTCACTGGCTGTTACTAGCGCTAAATGCCACCTTCATCACTCTGGTTCCTAAAGAAGACAAAGCGGCCTCTCATAGTAAATACAGACCTATAGCTCTTTGCAATGTCATTTATAAAATCATCTCCAAAGTCATAGCTAACTAGCTGAAGAAGCTCCTACCCCTCATCATCTCCCCAGAGAAAACTGGGTATGTGGAAGGAAGATAGATCCCGGATGGCATCATCTTAACTCATGAGGTCATTCACTCCCTCAAAACCACCAAAAAACCAGGTATGCTTCTCAAAATTTACCTTTCCAAAGCTTTTGACAGACTAAATTGGGACTACATAAAAAATATCCTTGCAGCTTTTGGCTTCAGTCATACCTGGATCAGATGGATTATGAGCCTCATCACCTCTCCCTTTCACTCCATACTGGTCAATGGTATCCCCTCTGCCACCTTCAATCCCTCTATAGGCATAATACAAGGGGATCCACTTTCGCCCTTCATCTTCATCATCATGGCTGAAGGCTTGGGCTGCCTGATCAAAAACTCTATTCAAACAGGGGCTCTGCTTGGTTTACCTCTCCATAACCTTCCCCCATCCGCTCATCAGCAATTTGTGGATGACAAATTGATCATGGGCTACCCCTCAGTCCAGGAAGCCCGCACCCTCAAAGTCGTTCTTGACTCCATCTCTGAAGCCTCTGTTACAGAGATCAACCAGGACAAATCTTAGATTTTTTCTTCCACACCCCCCCTCAAACCCAACACAATATTTATCATATCCTAGGCTTCTATGTTGCCCCTCTTCACACCAAATACCTGGGAGCTCCACTAACTGACTCTACCATCAATCACTCCTCCTGGAGAGCTCTGCTTGACAAAATGGAAACCTGTCTCTCCAACTGGACTCACCGCACTCTTAACATTTCCAGTCGTCTGGTCCTCATCTAGTATGTCTTGCAATCTCTCCCCATTTACCTCTTCTCAGTTCTTGTTGCACCCAAATGGGTCCTTAAACTATGTGCAACCTGCAACGGCAATTCCTCTGGGGAGGTACAAAAGGCAAGAACAAATGGGCCTTAGTCAACTGGAAGGATGTGTGCACCCCAAAAAATCAGGGAGGTCTGGGTCTTTAGGATCCTGAACATAGCAATAGCATCATGGGAGCCAGCATCTGGTGGAAATGGGTCTCCAATCCCAAAACCCCTTGGGCCAACCTATGTGCAGCCAAGTATACGCAGTATTAGCCAAAGGAAGATCTCATTAGATACAACTTAGAATTGTCGTGCTCCCAAGTCTGGAAAGAAACTAGTCATCAAAAGGATATTATCCAAAACCACAGCTTCTGGGAGCTGCAAGATGGAAACCAAGCCAGATTCTGGGAGGATTCCTGGCAACAGATGCCAAGCCTTTGCTCCATCTTCTGCATACCTCTTTGGAATGTTGTGCTCCAAAGTAGGCAACAACAAAAGGCTCAAGACTTCTAGATCGAAGACATTTCACAAGGCTACAAGCAATGGATTCACACCAGCAGATGGCAAGCAAATTGGAACAGTGAAATCCAAACAGGTATCTGGGAGGAGCTCCGCACAAAGAGAAAAATCCAGATCAAAACAGGGCCTAACATCTTCCACTGGGGGCACATGCCAAACGACACTTACTCAACCAGGTAAGCCTACAATATCCTCCATCAGCAGGATCCAGACCAGTCGAAAACATCTGGAAAAAGATCTGGAAGGCTAACTTATGGCCCAAAATAGCCATGTTCATGTGGCTGCTCAGTAAACGACGCATCCTAACATGGGAGAATCTCTTGATATGCGGGTTTGCAGGGCCCTCCATATGTCCTCTCTGTCAGGTCAACTCGAAAACCATCGACCGCCTATTGGACCAATGTCCTCATGCCAACTCTCTATGGGACATAATTGTTGTCCTATACCATCGATCCAACCGCGCTAGAGGAAACATCATTCAAACCATCAGTAATTGGCAGGAAAGTCCCTTTACAGTAACATGTTGAATAGATTATGGCAAATCACTCCGGGCATCCTCACATGGAATATCTGGAAGGAGCGAAACAGTCGCATATTCAAGGATAAAGCTTCTACACCTGATCAGCTTTGGGATAGGATTCACAGCAACCTCACTGAAACTCTGGCTTTAAATGCGTGGAGTAAGGAGGACTTACCCATCATGGCAGCTGAGTGTCACATCTGGAACAAAAGGCAAATGAGTCTCAATACTCCCATGGAAATCACTCCCAGAAGTGTAGGCAAATCTCGTACCCCATAAACTTGGTCACCTCCCCTCATGGGCTTCTTCAAATGAAATTTTGATGGGGCTTCTAAAGGTAACCCAGGAATAGCAGGTTTCGAAGGTGTCATTAGGAACACTAGGGGAGATCCTCTCAGAATCCACTATGGGAATATTGGATGGGACAACAACAACTCTATTTAGCTGGAAGGAATGATACAGGGTATTAAAATTGCCCTAGAATTCCATTACTTCCCCCTGGAAGTGGAAGGGGGCTTGCAAATAATAACTATGGCAGCCACCCATATCCTTCAAGGCACTGCATCTTCGAAAGTTTCCAACATATGGAGACTTGCTCATAAGCTCAAGACGCTAGAACTTATGCTTCACAATCACCGAGCCATCACTTTCGGTCATGTACGCAAGAAGACCAATGTTGTTGCGGACCTACTTACCAACAAAGGGGTGGAAAGCAACTTTGTTCTGCACCATTCCACCCTTGAGCAGACTGAAGATGAGGCACTTAGATAGAACTGTCTCACCCTCATTCAGAAAGATCAGCTTCCCTCGGATGCGGGTGACATGCTTGACACGAGTGAACATCAATTCCAACTAATACAGACTGCAGGAATCTCCAACGCAATTCTTCACCTGCAGCGAATCCAATTACCGTTAACTCCTTGCATGCTCCTCGCAGAACCAGAGATAACGTAGATCGAACATGCCTTGCATCACCTGACCCTGATCATCACCTTGCCCATACCACCATTAATGTCCATGATGTTTAATCAGCAATTCAGCCATGCCAGCCATGCCTACCCCTCTATGCCTGCTCATTTTCTTGAGCTCCACACGCAGTACTATGCGAATATCATTCATTGCCTCTCTGACAAACTTCATCCTCAGTCTTATATATCCTCCTGTCCTCTTCTCCTCTCCTCCCTCATCTTCTCCCTGTTGCATTTAGCTCTCCTCCTTATGATATGGAAGCTCACTTATTCCAACCAGTTACGAAGTCTCAGTCCCGAAGTGGAGCTGCACAGTCCCCCTCTGCTTGTTGCTCTGCATCCTACGCACTTGTCCCCCAACCTCCGCAGCCTTTCCCGCCCCTGTGTCACCCCCGCCTCCCCTCCCAAGTGCAAAATGGCCCCCAAGATGCGCCAACGCACTATTCGCGGTGGCTAGAGAGGGGTTCTTCTGGGTCGTTACCATCGCGGCGAGGATAACCACCTCGAAAGGATTGAAGGCTCCTCGTCCAACACCCATGACAGCCATCATTCCGCCCCCGAGCAGCGAGCAGAATCCTCCAGGAAACCTGCGCAAAGGGGAAGTCGAGGCGCGAGGAGGTCCACCTCCTCTCCTAGAGCTCCCTCTCTGCATAGCATTCAGGCACCCTTGAACAGTCCTGCATAGGTTGATGAGGATACATACATATGGATTATGGATTCCGACGGTGTCTAGATGAAGGTTCCTAAAGGAGTAGACCCGGACACCCCTATCCTCTGCGCTCCTGCAAATCTCCCCAAGCGAACTACTGCTGAACTAGAAGCTGTTGTGGAAGCGACTGTTGCGCAGGTCCCTGCCTGTCCCATCAACGAGGAGAATCCCAATTGCAGTGATGATGAGGATGAATAGTGTCTGCGCAGTTGTTCAGTTTTATTCTGGTTTTTGTCATCTGTGCCCGCAGGGCTTTACTGTTATGTTCTACTCTCTAGCTCCTAGATGTATCAGCGCTACTGCGCACAATGTAATACTCATTTTAAAGTTTTTCCTGGGCCAGCCCCCTCCCCCGTGGCAGCCCATAAATAGTGTAACAAAGGTAGGGATTGGTTAAGAGCAGCTTACTAACCCTGCCTGTAAAATATGTATTTATGTTTTCGAAAGTAATAGATTAGCACAACTTACCCAAAAAAAAAAAATGGACACGTTATTGTCTAGTGCCTTAAATAACAAGCCAAGAGTACATAGGTCATATCAGATTATATTTTTGAAATTATACTACATCAAAAGTATATTAAAAAAAAAGAGCAAGCCATTGAATAATTTAACCTATTTGATATAGATGTATTTACAGTACAATGATGGAACCAATCAGGGGAGGAGATGCACTTATCCTAAAAGCTGAAAGGACGAGAAATAGGAAGTGCGTGGCATATGGTGTCGAGTCCACAACCACCAATAATAACCATGTTTTTATTAAAGATGTTATGTGGTGCCTTTTGACAAGAGTCTCTCTCAATTCGTAGATCAAATGATGGAGACTATTTTCTATTGAAGTGTCAAACAAAACAAAGAAACCAATTTGACTTTTGGTGTATTAGCTAAATACTTTCCTTTGGTGTGTTGGCCAGAAATACGTTTTCACTTCTATTATACTCGCTAAATACTTGTGTTTGGTGTGTTAGTTAACTTTTTATTATTTTTATGCATAAAGGTTTAGTGTGTGGTTTACTATTCATGGTCTTATTATCCCTTCTTTTGGGCAAGTATTATGCATTGGGCATTTGGGAATTTGCTGATTGTTTATTAATTTAGCAATATGAAATAATTTTCAATTTAACAAAGTATAACGTTAAATAAAATTCCATTTTCTGCAATATATTTTATTGACATTTAAAATTTATTCTATAACAATAAAATATATACACCTTTACAAATTGGTATGGAAACATATATTTATTGTAAAAAAAATTATGCTTACAATTTCTATAATTTGTTTTTAATAATATTTAAATTTTATTAAATTATAATCAACTTATCAAAATTAGTTTTACATTGCAATAAATTTATTATAAATTTTTAATTGTATTTTACTTCCCAACTTTATTATACCACCTGTCACAAGCAAGATATGTTGCATTGAGTTTTGCATTGACTAGGTATTCATGTAATTTGCACAATTGTGCAATATTATTCTTTATTAGGATTGAACAGGAAAAGCATATTATTATACATATGTCATTTACATGTATTATAATTAACATGAAAAATGTCTATAATAATTTTGTAAGCTAATTTTGCGATCTCCATAATAAATGAAATTTTAAAAATTAACTTCTTTATATTTTCAAATTTATATGTTTATCGTCACTAAATATGTTTATCGTTCTATATTTACTTAATATAGTTATAACATTTAATATTTCAAAGATCATTTAATATTTTTTCTACATCCAAAACAAATGAGATACTACAAGTAATTATTTATAAATAATACATTGTATTATTTCTTAATTTTAAGTTAAGATGTATATTAAATTATAATTTTCAAGATTCCGAAATAATTGAAATAAATCCTGTGCCAAAGATACATTTTACAACTACATTTACAAATCATAGTTGCTAATTTTTTTAATATATGGCAATAATGATATAGTTTTATTGTTTTTTTACGAAGGGGCACGGAGAAGCTACTATGTAGCACTTGTTATATTTTATTGTATATTAATGTATATAACGTTGTTAATTTTGTTTCACTAGATTAGGAGTTTTAAATAAAAATATATAATTGAAATAACTTTTAACTTTTTCCATTAGTTATAAGTTGTTTTGCATTTTTTTCCAATTTAATGATTTGCTAATTTTTTTTTGCCTTTTCCTTTACTTTTTTATATTTTCAATTTAGTTAAGCAATGAGACTTCAATTCTTTTCTTCTCTTTTTTTTTCTTTTTAAAGCTAAGCACTTTGTATTACGTCAAATGAATATTACATAGGCCAAAAAAAAATAGCTGCTAGTCTGCCTGAAGGAAAACCAGACTATTGTCATAAACCAGAGCCTTGAAGTTGCTAAAATCTCATTTAACTAGAGCATATTGTAAATAGAAACTTATGAAAACATACCGGTTGTGCTAGACCTTGAGATACATAGACATAAGAAAGCAAAAAAGGCTACTAGTGTTGTAAGCAAAAAAAACCAAAAAACCAAAGAGTCATAAAAACTATTGGGAAAAATCTCTAGGCATCCACGCTAGAAGGTCGCTACTTTCATCCGAGGAGACGAAGATGTTGGGTGATCTCCTGGATAGAATGGTCAACTTGCGGTCCTTATAGTCAATTTTTTCCTACATCTATGCCAATTTGATAGAATTCTCCTGTTGAGTCCTCTAGTGCCTCTATATGCGGCCAGCAATATTCAGATGGTGTTTAACCTTATGTCAGCTTCATGTCGTGATTGATTAAATGATAGAAGTGCATACAATGCGCCAAGTATAATGATAACCGCAACCCCCTTTCATGTGAGCTGACATTATATCGAGGCGAAAAATGCTCCCTCATAGATACCCTCCTTGAGGAAAGACTCCAATTCTTTTCATCAATAAAATGGTAAAAAAAAACTTATATATCACAAATAAAAATATATATTTACTTAATATTTTACATTAGCAGTCAAAGCATAAATATCAACGATGACTCCATTACTATAATCCTTGCTTTCAACAAAGACAAATAACTAAGATATTTAAAAAATAAATAAAATTTATAAACATTCTTTTTTAAAATTTGTTTTATGGGAGAAGGGGAATTTTCAGAATTGTGCGTGCATATGCCAACCCACCCCATTTCCTCTCGTCCTCACTTAGCACTATCTACTTGCGTTCCCTATGGACCATCATAATGAGCACGAGTTTTATGTCGAATTGCGGATCAGTGAGAAATAGGTTGCAAAGCCATAAGCAATGGATTTATAACCTACCATTGATTATAATGGGTCACAAGTGACACATAAAAGATGAAGCATAGGGCGGGGTAAGAGGTGCAATTTTGAGAAGCACCCTCACTCTAAAATGGATTTTTTTTAATTTTTTTATTTTCTTTACATTTTGTTTTTATTGGAAAAAAACATAATTTAGTTGTTAAATTAATGGTGAGAACAACCATTTTTGCTTGTTATCTACAAATGCAGGTTGACCGTTGAATCATTATCATCATTCAAGAAAAACCACGCCATCTAGAATGACTTATTGGTGGTTTCTGACGAGGCAGGCTTTCACTCTTACCATATGCCTTTTGGTCGCGGGTCTTTAATCTGATTCTTTATGTCTAAAGAAGACAAACTCTTAGCAAAGCAGAAACAGTTTTACGATATACTCCATACACAAATTTTCTTTCAAATTTATTTCTTAATAGTAATTTTTAAATTATAATTTATTTATCATTAGTTTTATTTTTATTTGTTTAAACATGGTATTATAAGTGTTTTTTCAAATAATAATTTTGTTTTTGTTTTTAAAAAAAAAATTTAGGTTTTTTTTAAAAGTTATTTTGAAGTTATTTTATTAATTTTTTCTTTTAAATTTGGTATATTTCAAGTTGTTGATAATTTTATGAGTGGAATTTTCAAACTAAATACATAGCTATACTCGACAATATTTGAAGTTTATTTTTATTTTTATTTTATTTTAATTCTAAACAAGTGTAATATGTAGTGTCGTTGCTTAGTACCTGCCTCTTATGCAAAAATTAATTGATAACAATTAATAAATGCTTGAATATATATATATATATATATATATATATATATATATATATATATATATATATATATATATATATATATATATATATATTGTAACACACCGACAAATAAATAATCTATGTTAGAATTTATATGTCAAAAAAATCAAATTGATATGAAGTATCATAATCGCGCGGCAAATCATTCATGTGTAATAAAATATCTAATATAAAAAATTACAATCTCTAGTATATTAAAATAAAAAAATTAGTTACACAAAGACTTAAGTGTGAGTGCAAAAGATACCTATTTTTATTTTATATTTTTAAGGTATGTTTAAATTTTTATTTTATATATAGTTATTTATGTTTAAAATTGTGAAGATAAGCCCACGATCGAGGTGAGAGGACATTGTGATCCACCTAGGGATCATGACAATGATCATTCACATGAAAGGTAAAGCAAGTGGGTGGGCTTCCTGGCGCCACCACACGCTTCGAGTTAAGTGTGAGAGGAGATGGGGACGATGGGTGTCAGATGGAAGGTAGTGTGCGGTTAACTTCACTCTTCATGTGGTGTTTGCTCCATTCTGCATCCAGGCTCCAGTTGAATGGTATGTGTTTCATTGCGCCCTGTGGGAGATAACAGGTACTTCACACTGGTTCGGAAAGCTGAAGAGTCGAAAGATCCAAGCGGGAGACGGTATCGCCTTCTAGTATGTATCCTTGGCCTACTGGGATAAGGGAATGGAGGATCCATATAATTTAATGAGGAAATATAGGAAGGGATGGAGGAGAATTATGTTATAGTTGTATAGACTGTTGGTTTATTTGTATTTACCTGTCTTTGTTGTGAAGTTGTCTATTTTCTATGGCACCCTCTTATTAAGAATGGGAATGTACAAATTTTAATGGTTTGTGTTTGAAGTTGGTCGGTTCCATGACTTGCTCCATCTCTGAGTGCCACCATGGCAAACCAAAGAGAGCACACGTCAATTGTGTCTTCAGAAACAATGGAAATTTGACTCTGTTGAGGGATTGTTGGTTGAGTTTGTCGTCAATCCTATGATGCAGCTCGGAAATAAAGGAAATCGGGGGTAAATGCACTCAGAAAAACTAGGGTTTGAGAGCCAATAGGAAGGGAAAGCAGTGCCCAGATCTGCACGGCATACCATGCAGAGAAGCATTACTAAACAATGGCTTGGTTGGCTCAATACAGGTCTGCCTCACCCTTATGCACCGGCTCCTGCATGGAGGGTCTCTTCTATGGTGTGGACGCGCACAGTCCTGAAGGTGAAGTGTGGCAGGTTGAAAGTAGGTATGGGGAAGGTCCCTGGTAATGGCAAGAGGGGGTGAGGTGGTCGTGGTGGCACTCAATAAGAGGCAAACAAGAAATGTAAGTGGGCTTCTACTAGTAGACCCTGGAAGAGAGGTAGAAGCTCTGATGCAGAGAACGTGCAGACCATACTGCATGCATTTAGTGTTGGGACTCTGCCAAGTCAAAACTATGATATCAGCGTGAGAAGCAAAATTGAAAACAAAAGAAGCAGCAGAGCCATCTGCCGAGGAATGGGAGAATTTGATTACGGACCTAGGGAACACTCGGGGGCAGCTTACCATGTGCACACAAACAGTACATCTATATTGGCTGATGAAATGCATCATGGTGAAAGCCATCACTGAAGTTCAGGTAGGAGAAGGGCATATGAAGGAAAAGATGAACCCCAAGGAAATCCAGAAACAGTTGCAATCTATTCAACTCAAGTTGCACCATCAATGTGTCTCGTGGGGCAGAATTGAGAGACAACTACAGAGCATGCACCAATTTGAAATGTCAGGTTCGAGTGCTAAAGATATAGTACTGATAGAGTCGTCTGAAGACTAGCTACCTGCAAGATGTGTTCACCCTTATTTTGTTATGATGTTGTTGACAGATAGCTTTTATTTTAGTAGTTTTATGTTTACTAGTTAACAGAATTACAAGCATGCTTGGCCTGGACGGACATACTTAAAATTTTCATGTTTTGGATGGGCTATAAAGCAGTTCGGTGGCCAACAGACCTAGTTTCCTCAATGCAGGTTGAGGCCATCGAACAATATATATTTGTAACTTATTTTTATGATTAATAAAAAAGAAAAGGATCTCGCCACACTTACAAAAAAAAAAGTGAAGACAAAAGATAAAATCTTATTATACTTGTCGCAGGCATGGTATTACGCATTAAGCCTTTGACTGCTTATTAATTTGTCTTTAACCAAAAATCTATGTCGCTTATCCATAATTTAACCTTGGGAATTCATTTTTTTATTTTTTGTCATTATTTAAATTTATTTATTTGTAAGGTGATTGGTTAAGGTCTTATTATGGATTGTTTAGTAACTTCTATTTCTATTAGTTACTAATTTTTCGTTTTTAGTTTTATTTCCTTTTTATTCAACTTTTTTATTTGTTTTTCCCTTTTTTCTATTATTTTCATTTTCAAGAATTATAGTTTTTTCTCCATATTTTCAATTTAAGATGGTGAATTTTAAAGAGGAAAAATTAATTAAAAAACCCAATATATATTATGATCATGATTAACATCCACTAAGACCAATGTGGTCTATCGGACTCAAGAAAAGAAAAAAAATCTAATTGTGATTCTTCAAAATCTTGTTTCTATGATAAATATATAAAGGAAAGAAGTGCTCCAAAATCTTATATATATATATATATATAAGTTTTGTTACTTTTTAATTTGACTTACACTTTTTCTTGTCTTTTTCTTTTTCTTTTTCTTTTCTCTATTTTCAATTCCAATTATATTAATCATAATTTTTTTCTTCTTTCCACAACTTTTATAATTAATAAATGTTATAATAATTACGTCGAAAGGCGTTTTCTCTATGGAGTTGGATGGGCAAACACTGTTCAACCCAGCCAATCTCCTCACTCCATTTTCGTCGTTCCCTCCCATCAAAATTGAACACGTGGAAATCACTTTTTCGTTGTCGTCAGTCCCTTCGTCCAGTACATGGTTCTTCGAGTATGTAAAGCAAAGGGAGCTTTTATTTACCCTGTACTAGACTTCCGCCATCTCCTACATTAGCTAATCTCCCAACCCTATGAGCTCGTAGCCATTAGTAACATAGAATACCAACACATTATCATCATACACCAGTGTTGGGAAAGAGGTTAAAAGGCTTGGCATGCATCACGTAGTCCCTGGATATGGAGATTGTATGCTTGCACCTATTCCCATTGTCAATGATCCAAAATTTCCAGGTCTTGAACGTGAGCTTCCTAGACTATTGCAATGGAACATTGTATATGATTTATTGTTGATGTTGTAATTGCAGCTATTGAGGGGAAAGTTTGAAAACCATCTATTGCACTAATATCATTTTTTCTTTCATTGAAAGCTACATTTGAAGCAATCGATTCATGGAAGAGATACCTACAACATTTTTCAATTTAAAGAATATGGGGACATTAAGAGGCGGGTTTTTTTTTGTCCTTTGATCCCAAGCCAATTGAGGTAAAGTGCCTAGACTTGCCAGTCAGTTGCATTATGCATGCGACATGATAAAGTGGGTATACTTTGCTTGACTATGGGAGCAACAAGAGAAGTAGCGGCAACCATTCGGGCGTCTGTTGTCACAGGAAATCAAGCCAATTGAATGACAAAAAACAGAGCACAGGAGAATAGAATTAGTGCCACTACTCCATAGCCTACATTTCTCATATTGAGGCATAGTAAAACTTGTGGATAGAGTGAAAAGATGGCACTGGTTTGCTAGAGTTTGGGGATGTTTCTTACATACTGGAAGATAGGTAAATACCAGTTCTTTAGACATGTAGTTTGAAGCAACAACGAGCAAGCTTCGCAAGGTAAGAAGAAGAAAAAGTCAGGAAACTCCTCGGTGCTGGAAGGATTCGCTCGTTTCCAAAAGTCACAATTCTGCGAAGAGGGCATTGGATATATGTAAGGTGGTATGATTTGTGTGAGTAACTAGAGTGGATGGGAGAAAGTTGAAAATTTTTCCAGGTAGCCACAGATTTGGGAGATGAAATTTTCACATTAAGGTGTCAAGTAAATAGTGAAGATATTTGCAGATATCAACGGAAACATGATAAGTATTGATTTTGAGTCTTTACTAAATTCACACTAGAGGATTAATAATAGAAGCTCTCCAATATGAACTTTTCCTTTGATATAGGTTGTATGTTGACTATGGGTTTTATCATCGTTGCTCTCATATTACTCTTGAATCTTGTTATGGACATCTCCATAATGATCGTAGTGACAAAATGCTCTGCACATGGGGTGAGGAGCTGCCCAGCAATGATGAGGTTACTTTAAAATAAAGTATTGGTTGGAACTGTCACTCGTGTTAGCTTTGGATCAGCCTTCGTTGGTGTCATTTTTGTGCTTGTTGTGCTAAAAATCAAACTGAATGATATTAAGAAAGCCATCCTTGAGTTTTGATCTATGGCTTATAGTCTTCACAGGAGATCTGACTCCAAAATTCAAATTATCATGCATTAAATGGATCTTTGGTGGTTGGTAGATTTGGAGCAGAACCTAAACTGCCCATCCTTGGGGTATAAAGCGACAACAATCGAAAAGGACTATAGATCAACCTGAGCTAGGGACTTATCGTAAATATAACTAGAAAATGATAGCATAATTTTTGCACTCCTAGAAGTAAGGGAACTAGATTCAGAGACATCACCATCTTCATTGTCAGATTTATAAGGTTGACGAATGAATTCACAAATCCTGCGAAACAGAAATACAAAGCAGGCAACGAAGGATGGAACTTCGCTAATCAAGAAACAACCCCAGAAGCTTTTCACACCTAGTTGATTGGATTCGAGTTGATAGTCATCTGAGGTGCATCCACTTTGAATTAACGATTTATAATGAATTCTCTGAAGCTCACCAGTCTCTAATAGGGTTAGAATTGTTGTTGACATGTCAATTTCCAACTGTGAACCCTTTGGGAAGGCATGTTAGCAGAAAAAAATTGAAATATTTCAAAATAGAAGTCATTAAATTTGTAAATAAAAAAAGAAAGCCCATATCAAAAGGACAAGTCTTAATAGTTTATGAGAAATCTCAACCGAAAATAGGAGCATCTAGTAAAGTAGTGTTTGCTTACAAAACCCCATTCACTTCTAGTAAATCGTTGACCAGCAATTGCAAATATGCATTGAGTTGATAGAAAGTATTAGGCATGAGGAAGCTCATCTGCAATTGCATCCACCCCTCTGTTGAGATTGCAACAAGATGATGAGCTTAGTGGAAAGAAGTCGCCTTCACTAAGTGGGCTCGCAGGCTATTTTTGGCGCAAAGTCTATTTTTAGACATATGGATCATGTTCTATGAGTTGTAGGATGTTATTTGTGGATGGTTGGTCAAGTCGGAAAAAATAGATGGACTTCTATTTTTAGACATATTGGGCGGAATCTATTTTTAGATTGCTAGTCTAAAAATAGATATGTCGAATATTATTAGCTCGTAATAATATTTGGACTATAAACATTATCTTATTCTCTTCGAGCACTTCAGTTAAGTGCACAGATGTGGCACAGGAGCTGACAGAAGGAATTACACTATTCCTGAGGGTTAAGTGGAGCTATTGCATGGATACTTCAGTTAGAACTCATGTGACAGAGTTTGGTGGAGTTGATTGAGGAGTTAATGGAGTTGTGTTCAGTTTAACTAATCTAAACATAGTTGAGCTATTTGTATCTAGTTTAACTTATTGATACAATTAGTGAGAGTGGTATGAATTAATTATTAATTAATTCACTAATTATAAACTCATTAATCAACTAAAGAATACATCAGTTAACTTCAGTGCATGGACAGTTTCAGTGGAGACCAGTGCAGAGATAGGTGAAAGAGCAGGTTAACTATCAATTGTGACTATACTGTTGCATATTTGCAACAACCAGTGATTGGAGGAGCCAATGAGGATTGCGTAGTACAAGCCAGGTGGTTCAAGTTATTTAATGAGCCATCCTACAACATTTATTACGCAATAGAGGCTGGCTATCAGGTGGCAGAGATTGGAGCATGTGTTTTGCTAGATCTAGCTTGATTAGTGTGTAGCAATTGGAGGTTGTGCTGAGAGCTTGTGAGGAGCTTTGTACAATGATTGTTACATGATCTCTATGACATATAATATACGTATAGTTGGGGGTTTTCAACTTTAAGCTTTCCCATTACATACTGTGTTCATATGTGTGATTGTTTATGGTTTTAATGTGCGCATGCAATTGATTTTATTTCCACAATTAATGATCAATGGTAGAAGAGATTCTGTATTGTGCATGAAGTTAAAATAGTGTGTGATCAGGAGAATCTCGGTGAATAATATATCAGTTATTCAAATTTCTACACCCTCCATTGTTTGGTCCCAGGGACAATGCTTCAGCATATTTTTGTGTAGAAGTGAGGGGGACGAGTCTTGATGGTGCAAAATGAGTCTTGATGTCATTTACATGTATTATAATTAACATGAAAAATGTCTATAATAATTTTGTAAGCTAATTTTGCGATCTCCATAATAAATGAAATTTTAAAAATTAACTTCTTTATATTTTCAAATTTATATGTTTATCGTTCTATATTTACTTAATATAGTTATAACATTTAATATTTCAAAGATCATTTAATATTTTTTCTACATCCAAAACAAATGAGATACTACAAGTAATTATTTATAAATAATACATTGTATTATTTCTTAATTTTTTAAGTTAAGATGTATATTAAATTATAATTTTCAAGATTCCGAAATAATTGAAATAAATCATGCACCAAAGATACATTTTACAACTACATTTACAAATCATAGTTGCTAATTTTTTTAATATATGGCAATAATGATATAGTTTTATTGTTTTTTTACGAAGGGGCACGGAGAAGCTACTATGTAGCACTTGTTATATTTTATTGTATATTAATGTATATAACGTTGTTAAATTTTTTTCACTAGATTAGGAGTTTTAAATAAAAAAATATAATTGAAATAACTTTTAACTTTTTCCATTAGTTATAAGTTGTTTTGCTTTTTTTTTCAATTTATTGATTTTCTAATTTTTTTTGCCTTTTCCTTTACTTTTTTATATTTTCAATTTAGTTAAGCAATGAGACTTCAATTCTTTTCTTCTCTTTTTTTTTTTTTTTTCTTTTTAAAGCTAAGCACTTTGTATTACGTCAAATGAATATTACATAGGCCAAAAAAAAATAGCTGCTAGTATGCCTGAAGGAAAACCAGACTATTGTCTTAACCCAGAGCCTTGAAGTTGCTAAAACCTCATTTAACTAGAGCATATTGTAAATAGAAACTTATGAAAACAGACTGGTTGTGCTAGACCTTGAGATACATAGACATAAGAAAGCAAAAAAGGCTACTAGTGTTATAAGCAAAAAAAACCAAAGAGTCATAAAAACTATTGGGAAAAATCTCTAGGCATCCATGCTAGAAGATCGCTACTTTCATCCGAGGAGACGAAGATGTTGGGTGATCTCCTGGATAGAATGGTCAACTTGCGGTCTTTATAGTCAATTTTTTCCTACATCTATGCCAATTTGATAGAATTCTCCTGTTGAGTCCTCGAGTGCCTCTTTATGTGGCCAGCAATATTCAAATGGTGTTTAACCTTATGTTAGCTTCATGTCATGATCGATTAAGTGATAGAAGTGCATGTAATGCGCCAAGTATAATGAGAACTGCAACCCCCTTTCGTGTGAGCTGACATTATATCGAGACGAGAAATGCTCGCTCATAGACACCCTCCTTGAGAAAAGACTTCAATTCTTTTAATCAATAAAATGGTAAAAAAAAACTTATATATTTACTTAATATTTTACATTAGCAAATAAATAAGTATTTATAGTCAAAGCATAAATATCAACGATGACTCAATCACTATACTCCTTGCTTTCAACAAAGACAAATAACTAAGATATTTAAAAAATAAATAAAAATAAATAATAAAAACCAAAAATAAATAAAATTTATAAACATTCTTTTTTAAAATCTGTTTTTATGAGAGAAGGGGAATTTTCAGAATTGTGCGTGCCATTTCCTCTCGTCCTCACTTAGCATTATCTACTTGCGTTCCCTATGGACCATCATAATGAGCAACGAGTTACAATGTCGAATTGCGGATCAGTGTAATGAGAAATAGGTTGCAAAGCCATAAGCAATGGATTTATAACCTACCATTGATTATAATGGGTCACAAGTGACACATAAAAGATGAAGCATAGGGCGGGGTAAGAGGTGCAATTTTGAGAAGCACCTTAAAATGGATTTTTTTTAATTTTTTTTTTACACTTTGTTTTTTATTGGAAAAAACATAACTTAGTTGTTAAATTAATAGTGAGAACAATCATTTTTGCTTGCTATCCACAAATGCAGGTTGAATCATCATCATCATCATCCAAGAAAAATCACGCCATCTAGAATGACTTATTGGTGGTCTGTGACGAGGCAAGCTTTCACTCTTACCATATGCTTTTTGGTCTCGGGTCGTTAATCTGATTCTTTATGTCTAAGGAAGACAAACTCTTAGCAAAGCAGAAGCAGTTTTACGACATACTCCAGACACAAATTTTCTTTCAAATTTATTTCTTAAATAATAATTTTTAAATTATAATTTATTTATCATTAGTTTTATTTTTATTTGTTTAAACATGGTATTATAAGTGTTTTTTCAAATAATAATTTTGTTTTTGCTTTTAAATTTTATTTTTAGGTTTTTTTAAAGTTATTTTGAAGTTATTTTATTAATTTTTTCTTCTAAATTTGGTATATTTCAAGTTGTTGATAATTTTATGAGTGGAATTTTCAAACTAAATACATAGCTATACTCGACAATAATTGAAGTTTATTTTTATTTTTATTATATTTTAATTCTAAACAAGTGTAATATGTAGTGTCGTTGCTTAGTACCTGCCTCTTATGCAAAAATTACTTGATAACAATTATTGAATGCTTGAATATATATATATAGCTAATTATTGTAACACACCAACAAATAAATAATCTATGTTAGAATTTATATGTCAAAAAAATCAAATTGATATGAAGTATCATGTCTTAATCGTGCGGCAAATCATTCATATGTAATAAAATATCTAATATAAAAAATTACAATCTCTAGTATATTAAAATAAAAAAGTTAGCTACACAAAGACTTAAGTGTGAGTGCAAAAGATACCTATTTTTATTTTATATTTTTAAGTTATGTTTAGATTTTTATTTTATATATTTTTATTTATGTTTAAAATTGTGAAGATAAGCCCCCGATCGGGGTGAGAGGACATTGTGATCCACCTAGGGATCATGACAATGATCATTCACATGAAAGGTAGAGCAAGTGGGTGGGCTTCCTGGCGCCACCACACGCTTCGAGTTAAGCGTGAGAGGAGATGGGGACGGTGGGTGTCAGATGGAAGGCACTGTGTGGTTAACTTCACTCTTCATGTGGTGTTTGCTCCATTCTGCATTCAAGCTCCAGTTGAGTGGTATGTGGTTCATTGCGCCCTGTGGCACATAACAGGTACTTCACACTGGTTCGGAACGCTAAAGAGTCGAAGGATCCAAGCGGGAGACGGTATCGCCTTCTGGTATGTATCCTTGGCCTACTAGGATAAGGGAATGGAGGATCCATATAATTTAATGAGGAAATATGGGAAGGGATGGAGGAGAATTATGTTATAGTTGTGTAGACTGTCGGTTTATTTGTATTTACCTGTCTTTGTTGTGAAGTTGTCTATTTTCTATGGCACCCTCTTATTAAAAATGGGAATGTACAAATTTTAATTGTCTGTGTTTGAAGTTGGTTGGTTCCATGACTTGCTCCATCTCTGAGTGCCACCATGGCAAACCAGAGAGAGCACACGTCAATTGTGTCTTCAGAAACAATGGGAATTTGACTCCGTTGAGGGATTCTTGGTTGAGTTTGTCGTCAATCCTATGATGCAGCTCGGAAATAAAGGAAATCGGGGGTCAATGCACTCAGAAAAACTAGGGTTTGAGTGCCAATAGGAAGGGCAAGCAGTGCCCAGATCTGCACTGCATACCATGCAAAGAATCATTACTAAACAATGGCTTGGTTGGCTTAATACAGGTCTGCCTCACCCTTGTGCACCGGCTCCTGCATGGAGGGTCTCTTCTGCGGTGTGGACACACATAGTCCTGAAGGTGAAGCGTGGCAGGTTGAAAGTGGGTATGGGGAAGGTCCCTGGTAATGGCAAGAGGGGGCGAGGTGGTTGCGGTGGCACCCAACAAGAGGCAAATGAGAAATGGAAGTGGGCTTCTACCAGTAGACCCCAGAAGAGAGGTAGAAGGTCTGATGCAGAGAACGTGCAGACCATACTGCATGCATTTAGTGTTGGGACTCTGGTGCAAATCAAAACTATGATATTAGCATGAGAAGCAAAATTGAAAACAAAAGAAGCAGCAAAGCCGTCTGCCGAGGAATGGGAGAATTTGATTACGGACCTAGGGAACACTCGGGGGCAGCTTACCATGTGCAAACAAACAATACATCTATATTGGCTGATGAAATGCATCATGGTGAAATCCATCACTGAAGTTCAGGTAGGAGAAGGGCATATGAAGGAAAATATGAACCCCAAGGAAATCCAGAAAGAGTTACAATCTATTCAGCTCGAGTTGCACCATCAATGTGTCTCGTTGGGCAAAATTGAGAGACAACTACAGAGCATGCACCAATTTGAAATGTTAGGTTCGAGTGCTAAAGATCTAGTGTCGATAGAGTCGTCTGAAGACTAGCTACTTGCAAGATGTGTTCACCCTTATTTTGTTATGATGTTGTTGACATATAGCTTTTATTTTAGTAGTTTTATGTTTAGTAGTTAACAGACTTACAGGCATGCTTGGCCTGGACGGACATACTTAAAATTTTCATGTTTTGGATGGGCTATAAAGCAGTTCGGTGGCCAACAGACCTAGTTTCCTCAGAGCAGGTTGAGGCCATCGAACAATATATATTTGTAACTTGTTTTTATGATTAATAAAAAAGAAAAGGATCTGGCCACACTTACAAAAAAAAATGTGAAGACAAAAGATAAAATCTTATTATACTTGTCGCAAGCATGGTATTACACATTAAGCCTTTGACTGCTTATTAATTTGTCTTTGACCAAAAATTTATGTCACTTATCCATAGTTTAACCTTGGGAATTCATCCTTTGACTGCTTATTAATTTGTCTTTGACCAAAATTTTATGTCGCTTATCCATAGTTTAACCTTGAGAATTCATTATTTTTTTTTTGTTATTATTTAAATTTATTTATTTGTAAGGTGATTGGTTAAGGTCTTATTATGGACTGTTTAGTAACTTCTATTTCTATTAGTTACTATTTTTTCGTTTTTAGTTTTATTTCCTTTTTATTCAACTTTTTTATTTGTTTTTCCCTTTTTTCTATTATTTTCATTTTCAAGAATTATAGTTTTTTCTCCATATTTTCAATTGAAAATGGCGAATTTTAAAGAGGAAAAATTAATTAAAAAACCCAATATATATTATGATCATGATTAACATCCACTAAGACTAATGTGGTCTATCGGACTCAAGAAAGGAAAAAAAATCTAATTGTGATTCTTCAAAATCTTGTTTCTATGATAAATATATAAGGGAAAGAAGTGCTCCAATATATATATATAAGTGTTGTTACTTTTTAATTTGACCTACACTTTTTCTTCTCTTTTTCTTTTTCTTTTTCTTTTCTCTATTTTCAATTCCAATTATATTAATCATAATTTTTTTCTTCTTTCCACAACTTTTATAATTAATAAATGTTATAATAATTACATCGAAAGGCGTTTTCTCTATGGAGTTGGATGGGCAAACACTGTTCAACCCAGCCAATCTCCTCACTCCATTTTCGTCGTTACCTCCCATCAAAATTGAACACGTAGAAATCATTTTTTCGTTGTCGTCAGTCCCTTCATCTGGTACATGGTTCTTCAAGTATGTAAAGCAAAGGGAGCTTTTATTTACCCTATACTGGACTTCCGCCATCTCCTACACTAGCTAGTCTCCTGCCCCTATGAGCTCGTAGCCATTAGTAACAGAGAATACCAACACATTATCATCATACACCAGCGTTGGGAAAGAGGTTGAAAGGTTTGGCATGCATCACGTAGTCCCTGGATATGGAGATTGTATGCTTGCACCTATTCCCATTGTCTATGATCCAAAAGTTCCAGGTCTTGAACGTGAGCTTCCTAGACTATTACAATGGAACATTGTATATGATTTATTGTTGATGTTGTAATTGCAGCTATTGAGGGGAAAGTTTGACAACCATCTATTGCACTAATATCATTTTTTCTTTCATTGAAAGCTACATTTGAAGCAATCGATTCATGGGAGAGATACCTAAAACATTTGTCAATTTAAAGAAGATGGGGACATTAAGAGGCAGGTGTTTTTTTTTCCTTTGATCCCAAGCCAATTGAGGTAGAGTGGCTAGACTTGCCAGTCAGTTGCATTATGCATGCGACATGATAAAGTGGGTATACTTTACTTGACTATGGGAGCAGCAGGAGAAGTAGCGGCAACCATTCGGGTGTCTATTTTCGTAGGAAATCAAGCCAATTGAATGACAAAAAACAGAGCACAGGAGAATAGAATTAGTGCCACTACTCCATAGCCTAATTTTCTCATATTGAGGCATAGTAAAACTTGTGGATAGACTGAAAAGATGGCACTGGTTTGCTAGAGTTTGGGGATGTTTCTTACATACTGGAAGATAGGTAAATACTAGTTCTTTAGACATGTAGTTTGAAGCAACAACGAGCAAGCTTCGCAAGGTAAGAAGAAGCAAATAAGTCAGGAAACTCCTCGGTGCTGGCAGGATTCGCTCATTTCCAAAAGTCACAATTCTGCGAAGAGGGCATTGGATATATGTAAGGTGGTATGATTTGTGTGAGTAACTAGAGTGGATGGGAGTAAGTTGAATTTTTTTCCAGGTAGCCACAGATTTAGGAGATGAAATTTGCACATTAAGGTGTCGAGTAAATAGCGAAGATATTTGCATATATCAACGGAAACATGATAAGTATTGATTTTGAGTCTTTACTAAATTCACACTAAAGGATTAATAATAGAAGCTCTCCAATATGGACTTTTAATTTGATATAGGTTGTATGTTGACTATGGGTTTTATCATCATTGCTCTCATATTACTCTTGAATATTATTATGGACATCTCCAAAGCCCACAAAATGCAAGTCTGCAGGAAGTCAAGTTAGGTTTTCTCCATAATGATCGTAGCAACAAAATGCTCTGCACATGGGGTGAGGAGCTGCCCATCAATGATGAGGTTACTTTAAAATAAAGTATTGGTTGGAATTTTCGCTCGTGTTAGCTTTGGATCAACCTTCGTTGGTATCATTTTTGTGCTTGTTGTGCTAAAAATCAAACTGAATGATATTAAGAAAGCCATCCTTGAGTTTTGATCTATGACTTATAGTCTTCACAGGAGATTTGACTCCAAAATTCAAATTATCGTGCATTAAATGGATCTTTGGTGGTTGGTAGATTTGGAGCAGAACCTCAACTGCCCGTCCTTGGGGTATAAAGCGACAACAATCGAAAAGGACTATAGATCAACCTGAGCTAGGGACTGATCGTAAATATAACTAGAAAATTATCACAGATTTTTTGCACTCCTAGAAGTAAGGGAACTGGATTCAGAGACATCACCATCTTCATTGTCAGATTTATAAGGTTGACGAATGAATTCACAAATCCTACGAAACAGAAATACAAAGAGGGCAACGAAGGATGGAACTTCACTAATCAGGAAACAACCCCATAAGCTTTTCACACCTAGTTGATTGGATTTGAGTTGATAGTCATCTGAGGTGCATCCACTTTGAATTAACCATTTATAATGAATTCTCTGAAGCTCACCAGTCTCTAACAGGGTTAGAATTGTTGTTGACATGTCAATTGCCAACTGTGAACCCTTTGGGAAGGCCTGTTAGCAGAAAAAAAATTGAAAGATTTCAAAATAGAAGTCATTAAATTTGTAAATAAAAAAAGAAAGCCCATATCAAAAGGAAAAGTCTTAATAGTTTATGAGAAATCTCAACCGAAAATAGGAGCATCTAGTAAAGTAGAGTTTGCTTACAAAACCCCATTCACTTCTAGTAAATCGTTGACGAGCAATTGCAAACATGCATTGAGTTGATAGAAAGTATTAGGCACGAGGAAGCTCATCTGCAATTGCAGCCACCCCTCCATTGTTTGGTCCCAGGGACAATGCTTCAACATATTTTCGTGTAGAAGTGAGGGGGATGAGTCTTGATGGTGCTATACCTGGCTCCTCCGTTAAATAGTTTCTTGCAAAGGATCTTATTTGATATCCTATAGGAGTGTCACTTGTTATCAAACTATTTATTCCTTTAATTGTTGGTGATAAATGTTGTACAGTGAGAATTGAAATCAAGGTTGTTGTATAGCTTGAATTGATGATCAAAACCAAAAACATCCACACAATAAGCATAGCTCATCCAAGGGTGCTTATAGTATTTTATCATGTGTTAAGCCTTGGATTTTATGCATCAGATTAGATAGAAGTATGGTTTCATACAATTGGAGCTTCTTAACACACTAAATGGACATGCCACACTACCTACAAAATCCATAGTATCAAGGAGTAAAAAATTGTCCTACATATTCAAACATTTTAAGCAGTTCAAATCTTTGGAATCCTGGAAACAAACCTCGAATATAGCTTATACATTTTGCAGCAAATACAACTAGGGAGCTTATGATAAAATAATGAATAGGAAAAGTTACAATACTCATTGCGAGAAAAAAGAACAATGTTGAGAAGTTGAACCTGCCCAAAATAAAACACAAAGATTTAATATGTTTTCTTTTTTAGAAATCATAAGTTGGAGTATCTTCAGTGAATTCTCCAACAAAACCTAATCCACAAACAAGTTGAAAGTAGCAACGCCACAAATAAAATTCAAGATAGCATAACACAAGTAGATTGATTTGATGTAGGTGTCCTTAGGCAAATAATGATTCAACACACTTGAATGTGATGATTATATAAATGAGGGATGTGGTGTATTTATACTATTGTTATGGTTAAGGCACTAGCCCCAAGAAAGAGGCTAGGCCCACCTTACCCTAAATTAAAATAAAATGTAATAATGGTGTAACTACCCAATACTAATTATAGGATGACTATCCTTAAGGAAGAGGCTAGGCCCACCTTACCCTAAATTAAAATAAAATGTAATAATGGTGTAACAACCCACTGCAAATTACAAGATGACTCATCAAGAGCCTCAACTATGAAGAAATTTTGTTGGCATGTGATGGCAAGTGAAGATAGCCAAAATACCTTGACACTTTTTGGATGTTTAAAATGCAGCTAAAAATCATTCCACCCTCACACTATGTTGTATAAGCTATAGTGTTGAAGGTATTGGTGGACTGTTAGAATAATAGCTACCATGAAGATTATGTAATGTCTCTTTAGATTTTCCCCGGATGCGGGTGATCAACCACAGGTGTAAGTTTATATGGTTTTTGGGTTAGCGCGTGGATTCATTACACCGCCACCCAAACTCACACGAGATTACATTTAAATCTGCCCACCGTCCTTTGTTACACTGCATTAATGCAGCACAGTCGCCAAGACCAGCCCGCTCCCATAACAGCTATGGCGTTCTTTGGAAACTTCATTCTCGCTCTGCCTCCCTTGTGCTCACGCTGCTCCCCTATTGTTGCAGAGCCCAGCTCTCGAACCAGCGCAGGGAGACGTTGTTCCATTGTCTGTTGTATTGAAATTGCGCCCGGTCTTCACATTTCGCAGAGCCCTCTCTGCACTCTGAGGCTTAATTTTCTCAATGTGAATTCCCCTGCTCTAAGAGAACGCCCTCTGCACACCCTTCAGACTCCTCTGCTCTCTCATACTTCCACCGCTCTTTCCCAATCCGTCTCCAGTCATTTTGATGTTCGAAAGCTCCACTCTACTCGGAGGATAATGTCACGCCTTCGCCAGCGTATGCGCTGCAGGAGAGGCAGTAGTCGTGGACAATTCTCTCGCCAGCCCTCCACGTCCATTATTGACTCCTCCTCCCCCTCCTCTGATAATTTCATCGGTCGCTATCCTAAAAATAGAAGTGGTCGTGGGCATGGGCACCATGGGAAATCTCAATTCGAGATGGGCTCTCCCCACATCCCTGCCTCTTAGACCATCTTCCCTGCGCATTCCCAAATTGCCCAACTTCGTTTCCCCTACTCTCTGAACAGGCCTACAGTCATTACCACCATCACCATCGAGCTCAAGGAGGAACCACCCGGTTCGGATGTTGAGCAAACTGGTGTTGGGCAGGAGACGAGCGTTGTCGACAAGCAAAGCACTCCTCCTAATGTAGGTTTGAAGAGGAAGGCTCCCAGTTGCAGTGAACACTAGGACTTAGGCGACTTCAAGCGAGGCTGCTCCAACGACCAGGATGACTTCAAGCAAGGCGGCTCCAACGACATTGAAGACAAGTAGGCTGAGGTAGACGATTTGTATGCTTATGGCTGTCGTATTGTTGAAGAACCCTCATCCACTTCTCATGATACATAATTTGGTTAGAATTAGCAGTTTTTCTCTTCACAGTCTTTCGGCGGAGTCATGTTACTCAGTGCTCTTCATGCTATCTCATCTATGGTTTCAGTTTTTTGGTCATGATACTGTGTTAATGGTCCAAGGTCGGTTTCCCCTGCGTGGGCGGCATGTTCTAGTTTGTCTAGCATGGGTTAATGGTCTAGTTTGTCCGGGATGTCTGGTAAACAATCTTCCAACAGTTTTGCAATGTAAGAATGTCGCTATTTTGGGCAAGTTCCGCTGAGGCCGGCGCCTCTTTGTAAAAATTTTGTTATATTAATAGATTAGTCAAATTCAAAAAAAAAAAAAAAAGTATCTTTAGATTTTGAATAATGAATCTACATGATAATGGTTGGTTATGAATATAGTAAAATTATAATATTGATTTTTCTTATAATTATTGAAAAATTAAAAGAGAAATTTGCTTGGTGATTTCAAAAGAAATATACCATACAAGGAAGCATCTTCAATAAGCTATTTGTCAAATGTTCCTCACTAGTATTTAATAAACTAATCTAGTGTGATCTAATCATGAACATTCCCACAACAACTGCTAAGGGTTGATTAACGACCCATTTTTTATCATTGCATTAAAAACTACCATTATTAGCATGTGAACAAGTGGTTACTACTTAAGCTATACAATTTCACATAAATACGAGCTTGACCAGCTATCCTTAGAGACACAAAATACCATCTGAGGGGAAGTATTTGTGAGAAGGTGGGAGCTTTTCGAAGATTGTAGCAAAATTTATGACTATAATTCCTTTTTTTTTTAATTATGACCAGAAGAATTTCCATTTGCAGTCAAATGAAATGACAGGTGGGGTGGATTTGCAACAAATTATAAAACTATAAATGCCTTTGACATGTTGGTTTGGAGAGAAACGAAGTGAATTATAATAATACCTTGAAGTGACCAAAATAGATCAATGGAACTCTAAAATAGAAGTAAAAATAGAAATGGAGGAGTGCCTTGAGCATATCTGAAGACAAGAAACAATGAAAGAGCGAAGCTCACTTTGAGTTACATACTTGAAGTCCCTTAGAGCATGTAAAATCTCTAGGTCGCAGGTATTTTAGCACTGTAAGCAAAGGTGAAAGCTCTATTGCAGGGCAATGTTGGAAGTATGGGGAACATCCCTCAACTGTCTTGCAATAAACCTTAAACAAGGAGGTGGATAAATTCAATAAGCCTTCTCTTTTGTCGATTGGGATTCAAGGAAGGAGAGCTCTCAATCACTACTTTGGGACATATTGGACTCGAAGTATAGGGTAGGGAAGGCGATTCTACTATGTGGGTAGATAAATTGTACAACACTTTAGACCAAGAGGGTCGTGACGATGGATTGACAATCCACGACAACTTTTGGTTATTGTAGTTCTCAACTCAGGTCTGGTTCTTACTATTTATTTCTAAAACTTGGAAATTTTGTCGTATTCTCATCGCAAACATTTCATTCTAATATCCAATGAGATGGAAAAACAGATCGACGAAAACCAATTTGAGCAGGTGAGCCACTCTTCTCCTCATAGTGCTGGCGTTATTTTATGGTAAAATGGTTGAAACTTTAAAGTATATATTTATAGGTTATAAGTCTAGCTCACCTTTATTTTGGGTTGGAGTTGAGGTATTTCTCCCACTGGCACTATACCGATCTTTTAATTGCATCTTTACCAAACTCCTCCAGGGTTGAGTTGACTCAAGTCTGACTCCAATCTTTGGGGAAAGAATTAAATCAGACCCATTAAGAGATAACTTGGTCCGGATTAACTATCAAAATTTATTCTATCTTTAAAAGGACAGAAAAAAGTCTTCATCCTTGTTTGCTTATCTGATTTCATAACTTGATCTCATAACATGTAGATGGAAAACCACTTGTCGATTCCCAGAATCCATGACATTTTGTTGGATGTGCCATCATATATAACATACATGGATGTTATATAAAATTAAGACTCAAGTAGCGATGGCATCCATTGACACGACCCCTTTTGATTGCAAGGACTGGAGTGGTTCCTGAGGTCTGGAGGTTAGAAAGTTTTTCCCCTTTAGTGTGGCATTGTGCACCCCATAAGGTGACATTGATGATGTACCCTGACATGTAAGGAGAGTTTCCTCCCACATTCCCGACTCCTGTTTTCGACGTTCCTTTGCATCTTTCGGTGCAATTGCTAGTTAGTTATTAGTTTTTAGAATCTTGTGAGTATTTCTTTCCTAATTTTATTAAGAAAGTTTTATTGATGTATAGTTACTAATTTTTAGGATCTCGTGAGAATTTTTTTCCTAACTTTGTTAAATTTGTTTTATTTAGGCATAGCTTTTATAATTTATTCCTCCAAGTATATTAAGAATTCAAGAAATTGATTTTATAACAAGAAATTGAATTCAAGATTTTTTTTTGTTTAATCCTTTTGTGTTTGTGATTAATGTTTTTTACTCTGGCGGGTCAAAGGGTTTGAAACTCCTGCCATGTATTACCAGGATCCCACTTTGAAGTTACATATTGTGCTTCAAGTCACTCGAGATTGCTCGACATTTATTGGGAGATTAGCCTTCAATTTCTCTTCTGTTTCAATTGGTTTGTTAAAATTGTTTCATCTTATTTCCTCGAACCAAACATAAAAGATTGGTCTCAGTTACCATGCAAAAAGTTAATGTGTGGATTTTGTTAAAGTGGTTTAATCTACTGCAACTTTATTCTTGGTTTTATTCAAAGTGGTTGTGTCAAATTCATCCATTTTAATATTAAATCACAAATCATAGACAAAAGTGTAATATTTAGAAAATATTTGAAAATGATTAATGATCTATTTTATTTATTTTAATAATTAATTTTTTTTAATGCTTTTTTATTTTCACGATACGAAATGTTTTAGGAACTAAGTATTTTGGTTAGAAACTAAGCGTTTTGATATCCATCTATATTAACTAGTGATTTAATTTATGTAATTGTGCTAGTCATAATTTAGTTGTTAAATTAATAGTAAAACATTTTTTTATTACAAATTATTCATAAATATTAATTAAATTGTCTTTACAATTTAATTTAAAAATTAATTTAATAGTAAATCACAAATTATAGATCATCCCAGCTCCATTTTTCTTGCAAAAGAAAGAAGTCTTGTTTAAAACGGGGCGCTTTTTGAGAGATAGCATTAAAAGTTTTATTCCATATTCTCATGTCTTCACTGCCACAAATACAATTGCATTCAAATCTATGTCAATAATGTACAATTTCCATGAACTTTGTAGGAGACAATTGGTTGTGCAAAACAAGTTTCTTGGAATCTACATCTCGTTGACTTGAAACTAAGTTTCTCCATGCCAATTTGAACCAAGCACCACCAAAGAAATAAAGTTTTAAATCATCATTATAACCAATGAGGTAGGGCGCTCACCAAAATACAACATTTTAGCACAACATTTTCACTTTCTTTTGTATTTTTTGTATGAAAGTTTTAATTGATCTCACATCCTGTCAGCAATTCATACTTCACTAAGCTATATTTAAACTAAGCGACATGTACTAGCTACTACGTGGCACTTGTTTATTGTAGTGTTGACTTAAATTTTATTTTTTATATTGCATCATGATTTAAAATTGAATTGTGAAAATATATAATATAGGTAAGGTTTATTGAGGAAAATTATTAAACCAAGTCCATTCAATAATAAAAATCAGCAAGGGAAAAATATGAAGAAAATAACAAAGGAAAAATCACTATAATATGCAGCGTTGTTGCTTTTGTTTTTTAAATTGGTCAATTTCCATTGCTAGTAAAAGCTAATAACAACAGTTTTTTTTAAGAAAATATTAATTATGGAAAAATTCATAAATTTGGATTTTTTTTTCGATAATTAATTTAAGAGGACAGTGGGCAATTAATTTTTTTGTTTTTTTTAATTATTATTTTTTTTATAATTCTGAAAATTTGATTTTAAACCACATAAAATTATTCATCCACCATTCAAAAATTAGAAATTCAAAATTTCAAAATTCAAAAATTAATTTTCAATTTCTAAAAACAATAAGTTTAATATTTAATTTTACCTAGACTTTAGTAAAATTTGGAAATAGTTTCTAAAAATTTGTAAATTAATTAAGAGTCAAAGCATTTTTATATTATATTAATTAATTAATTCCGCGGTATAATAAATTAGATTTTTTTTTCTTAAATTTATTTTTATACTTATTTATAGAGTATTTTTTTTTAATTTATTGCTTTTAAAACGTAAATTAAAATAAATAATTAATACATATATTTTCAAGTAGTAATTTAGGAGTATTGGTTATCAAGGCTATAATCCTAGTTAGATTATAATTCTAACTCTAAAAAAAATGATGGTACTAGTAGTATTACTTTTTGGTTCAAGGTCAGTTTTATTTTTTAATAATTTAGGAGTCAATTTTGAGTTCTTATATACGATGATATCGGATTTTATGGCTACAAATCTAGTTAGATTGCAATTATAACTCTAAAAAAAGAATTAGTGCTACTAGTAGCGTCACTTTTTTATTGATGGTGAATTTTAAGGTTTTTGTTTGATTGCCGAGGCTCTCACTTTAAACAAATCAAAATTTTAACAACCCTCAAATAGAGCGCCATTGATAGTGCTACTTTTTTATTGATGGCTGACTTTCATGTTTTTGACCCAAAAATATGGGTTTTTGGTTGTAACAACCCTAGTGAAAAATCCATGCAATAAAGTTAATAAAGGAAAAATAATAACCAAGGTCATGGGACACATATTCCAAGGTAAATGTTGGACAAAAACATAGTGATGGAGATCACTTGTGATTAATCAATGGTTATGGAAATTGGCAAAGGCAATGGTAAAGGCTTTGGAAATGAATGGGGCATTAATTGGCATTTTATTTATGAAAATAATGGAAAATAAAAGAAAAGGGAGGTGAAAGGTCACAAGTTGCATGTGAGGAGGAAAATGAAGGAAAATAATGGAAATTGAAGAAAAATAGAGGCCTCATTAATAAAAAAGGATTTTGAGGATCAGTTTGTAACATTTTGTCAGTTCATTTTAGAGCTCTCATTCTACTCTCCCTCTCTCATACTCTTTGAAACTTAGAGTTTTATTGGAGCACTCTTGGAGGAGTGTGTCATACATGGGATTTGGAGCAAGAAGGAGAAGGAAGGGTAGGAAAGCGCAAGAGGACATCGGGATCAACAAACTACATCAGGTTTTTCTTGCAAATACTGAGTTGCATGTATGATTTCCTTGCTAGTTTTGGCATGCATGACACATGCATGTGGTTTCTTGGTTATGATTTTTCATTGGAATGGAGGATTGTCTGGATTGACAGTGGATTTGCCTAGCCTTGCCATTTCCTATATAGCCATGGTGTTGTGGGTTTCATATCTTTTTTTTCCTGGTTGGTGCTCATGTTCCTTTGGTTGTGGGTTGAGTTACTAGTTCCTGGAGCCTTGGTTGGACAAATGCTCTAAAAGCCCTGTAATAGCTTGGGTTGAGTTACTAGTCCGGGCAGCCTTAGTTGGACAAACCCTCTAGATCCTCACAATAATTGTGGGTTGAGTTACTAGTCCTGGAAGCCTTGGTTGGAAGAAACGTTTTGAAGCCCTGGACAACTTAGGTAGAGACCGATTTGGTTAGGGTTAGTGATATTCGACCGTAGGGTGGAATCATTGGTTGAGGGCTAAGGTGGTTTGGCCTCTGGAAGCCCTGTTTTGGTTTTGGTTGATTTGTTTCATGAGATCCCACACTCATGCTTGGAATATGGTGCGAGGGTAATTGGCTTAAAGAAATATTTGGTTTAGCTAAATCTATGGTCGAGTGGTATGCGGAAGTCCCTGACTTGGTTTGATTGCATAATTTAAGAAGACATTTTTTTCCTTTGGTATTTCATGAGTAAATGTGCTTGTCATTAAGTGGCTTAAATGGTTGTTTCATCATGAATATATCTTTGGTTATTTGCTGGTTATAAACATGTTTTATGACAGTCTTTATTTATGGCTCTTGTCATGTTTTGATTAATATATGAAACAATAATGAATGAATGACCTAATAGATAACTGTTACACAGTAATTTGTCACCGTCCCTGCAATTCCCTGTCCCGCACAATGGAGGACCCATTTTGTGACCTGTGAACATTGTCATGCCTTGAAAACATCATCAATGCATTCCTCTAAGCATGAGCTTTAATTGCCCTAAAGACATCTCCTTGCAAAAACCATGAAAAACATCTCCTTTTGCATTAGCGTGGGCAGACAGTTCATCACTTGCGCCAATGAGGAAAATCCTACAAAGAGGCCGTGCCAACTGGCGCTCTGTCCCAGAGCAGTAGTCGCGCCAGCCAATTTAAGGAGTGTTTTTTTAAATAAAGATGGCGGAAGTTGTGTTTCAACAAACTCGTGAAACTCGTAAACCATTGCCTATCTTGAGTTGGGAGGTTTGGTCATGAAGTTCTATGGGAAGGGAAGTGGTTCACACCTCCCATGGAACCTCAACCTTCCTTGTGGGATAGGAGGAATCCCACAATAATAGGGATCCCAACTCCCTCTCTCCAACTATAAAAGCCCCGCTCAATTCCATGGCAAGCTAGTCTTGAAGTGCCTAAGCTTTGAATATCCAAATTCCCAAGAGCCTTTGTACTGTAAGAGCCCTCTTTCTTCCCTTAAGGCCGACTCAAGTAAGGAGACTATCGTCGAGAGACTCTGGAGAGGTTTGCCCCTTTCCCTGGCGAGCTTTGCGAGACGTGAACGACTGGAGACCCATCCGAAGGAGAACACGACGTCAGAACATTGGTTGTAATCTTTCTTCGATTGTTATTTAAATGAATGATTACGATTATGGTTCCACTGCTTTTCGATTATGTTAATATGAGTAATATCCTTCGATCGATATTTAGTTGCGTACGTCGGATTTTATGCTTGTATCTCGTTTGTTTCTTGCATGTGTGTGTGTCCATCCGCGGAGATCGGAGGATCGTGATCTGCCGAGGCTGAGGAACGGGAACACCTTCTTCTATTCTTCGCATCGTAGCATTGGATTCCAGGTAGGCCTCCATCTTTGGTCCTTTCATTCATAACTAGGAACTTGTGTCGTAACATTTCGTGATTGTTGCTAGACCCCTGCTGGGCTAGTAGGGATCGCCTCTGTCCACAGAGGGGATTTACCTCCTCAACAATTTGGCGACTCCGCTGGGGAGTGTCTAGATTTCACCGTCTCGTTTGGATTGTCTCGTTTGATTGTTTTATGATTTTCCTTGCTTGGTTAGCCTTCTGGGTTAGGTTCTTTTTGTCAGGTTTTACTTTACCAAACTTAGTTTATATTGACCGTTTCCTGGAGTAAGTTCTTTTTTTAATTTTGGCCGGGAAACTCGATCGGCGCGCTTAGCTCGACGGGGCCGCGCCTACAATCAAGAGACAAGCGTTTTTGTTCAGATCCGCGCCAATCGTCATGCCACAGAGCTCATACCGCGCCTAATTGTGAAGGTTTTGAGTTTGTTCAGCCTTCCGAGTCCTCTCGGGTCTCGTCGTTGCTTTTCTTCTATATTTTCCGACTACCCATGTGTTGGAGTCCGTTTTGATCGAATTCACCTCTGTCCTTTGGTTGTTTGCTTTTATCTATCAATTTCACGTTTTGAGCCCTAGGGCATCTAGTGGCTTAGTGTATCGAGCCCTCCTTGGGAGTTTTGGTGTTTCGTTTGTCCGGTCGACTTTCTGATTGCTCCTCCGCATCCTTTTAGTAGTTGTTCATTGTTTTGTTGCGATTTTTGGGTGATTGCTCATTCCTTCATTTAGATTTCGTTTGGTCTTGCTTTGGGCCTAGATCACACGGTCCATTGGAGCCTTTGAGTCTTTTTCTTGGTTTTGAGAGACTTTGGTCGATTTGGGATCTGATTGCTTGTGTTGTTGAGTGAAATTTGTTTGTTTTGCTCTCTCAATATCGTTTCTCAAGTTGTTCCGTTTGTTTGCAGTTTGTTTAGTGCATTTAGCTATCAAACGTTGAAAATTTCAAAAAAAAAAAAAAAAATCTCTTTTGCTTTTGGTTAATTAGTGCAATTGAAATTTTTCGATCTTGCTAGTGATTAGTGATTTGAATGAAAAGTTTTCAATTTCATTAGTTGCATTAGAGATCTCATTGTTTGTCTTCCGATCATTTCATTTGTGTAAAAACTCTCAACTCTTCTGTAACTAGTTTTCATCGAACGAAATGTTGGACTGTGGCATGTAGCTTTGCATTTAAGAGTCTTTTAAGACATTACATACGATAGGGCCTGAAACTGAAACTTAATTGAAGATCAATTGTAAAATTTATTCAATTAACCTAAGGCAGCATTGAAACCTAACGAAACATATTTAGTGGTCTAGGCTAGAGACGTGTTCTGGCGTCTTTAAACCTAGCAGTTGTCGCTCGCCTTTTGGCTTTAGACAGCGCTAGTACGGACTTGTGCTCCTCGTACCATCGCGTATATAAAGGGAGACCCCTCTAGGTTTTCAATCCTTTATCCACAGGAAGCCGAGTCTGCCGCCCTATACCCGTGATACACCGAACACAGCATTCGGGGAGACTCCCTGCACGTACGGAAAGTCCTTGGTCGATTTCTGTTTCATTATTGAAACCAAGGTGTATATTGCAGTTCACGGATATTTGGTACACCCTTTGTGCCTAGTATTACCTGAGCAGTCATTTGGTCTTTTCTGACTGCCTAAAATTGAAAAGACCGTCGAGCGCTTGTCCTTTCACGCTTGTATCAAATCTGAAAGAGATAGAGTCATCTTTCTATTGTTTCTCGACTCTTAAAATATGAAACGATAGAGTTTCTTACTTTTCAATGTGGTAAAATTAATCACCCACGATTACACGCCCGCTTAGATATTGCTTGTTGACCGTTTGATCGTGTGCCCTTAACTCGTTTTCAGCCCGTGTGTGTGTTTGCTTCTTTTTCTCTCGTCTTTTGCCACAGTGGAGAAACCTTCGATTTCGTCTACTGGTAGTCCTTACACGGACGATTCTTCGGAGGCTTCTCAATCCTCTGTTGAACCACAACAGCCTGTTGTTTCCGAGTTTCCTGACGGGGGACCGGTTCTCTCTGAGCAACCCTTTGGAGGACCAGTTGAGTTCAATTGGCCCTTTTCGGACCCTGTGTCTGAATTGAGATTAGGAGCTAATTTCCTTTCTCTCACCTCGGGTTCGCCTTTTGTTGCTGCTATATTTCCTCCTAGTCCTCGCCGTCTCTTACGTGATTTAACGGCAGGATCAACCATGAGTGATTCTGGTGAGGAAATTCCAACGTCCGGTGAAGACTATCAGCTCTTCCCGCGTAGATTGTTTGAGGGAGACAACTCTGAGCTGGCTAACATGTCAACAGCCAGTCCTTCTTTACCATAGGGATACAGATCTCTGGGTCAGATCATTTCAGCTGCAGCCTCTATGGGAATATCATCTCCTGCTTCGAGGCCAGCTGCTACTACACCCGGGGTGTCTCCTCAGACGCCCGTTACTTCTGTTCCCGTCCAGCCCACTGTCTGTGTGGCCGCCTCTTCTCCTATTATCTCAGCATCTGCTACTAGGGCTGGGCCAACTCCTGAAGATGTTTATCTAGCCACTGCTATACCGGAGAACATCTCTCCGGAGGAGTATCGGTTGTCTTTGCAACAGCCGAACGCCGAGGTTGGACCGTCCTCCCAAGATCCCTACTGATCTTACTTTTCGCACTATGCACAGGATGGTACTCCCGTGTATGCTTTCCCAGGTTAGTATGATGAGCACGGGGAGATTTTGCGTCTACCCGCTCCTGAGGCTTATCTTTATGCTCAAGGTTTACCCCATCACCAGGCTTATAACCCGCAGGGACAACCTTTCCAAGGCCAACCTGCGGGCCAACCTGGTTATCCCTATGACCCACAGGGGCAGCCCATCTAGGGCTACCCTGTGGGGCAGCAAGGGTCATCGTACAGTCCGCAAGGACAGTATTATAGCCCTTCTGGTCAACCTATTCAGCCTCAGCCGGGGTATCAACCGGGACCGGTCTATGGTCCTAGGGGGAAAATCCAGCCGTCTTTACCGATGCAACCGCAGTATCTTGTTGTTTCTAACGTTGCATATCAGCCAGGACCATCCTATGGTTCTCCTTCAGGTCAAACCAGTTTCCAACAAGTACCTGGTCCTGTTCCACCACCAGGCCAACCGGCTCATCCGGTACAACCCGGTGTTCCGCCTCCAGGCCAACCGGCCCATCCGGTGCAACCTGGGGCTCACTTATAACCAGGTCAACCTGCGCAATCGGCGCCGCCTGTCTATCCGGGTCAACCTGGTCATTCAGGGCAGCCCTCACATCCGGGTCAACCTGTTCACTCAGGTCAGCCCTCTCAGTCGGGTCAACCTGTTCATTCAGGGCAGCCCGCTCATTCCATTCACCCTGCTCAACAGTCGGTTCATTCAATGCCACAGCCAAATCAACAGCTGCGCCCTACATATCAGACTCCGCAGGGTTCCCCTTTTCAGCAGCCTACTCATCCTCAGGGTGGTTATTATTCTCATGGTCAGTCTCAACCGAACTATAACCACCCCAGAGGCTCTCAGTATTATCCTCCTCCACCCGGTTTTACCTACACTCAGCAGCCAAATCCAAACACTGCTTATACGGGGCCGACACCTAATCAGGGTCCGTACCCTGGTTATCAAGCCCCGCACTATGGTTACCAGCATCCCAATCAGTCTGGTTATACGACCTACGCCCCCTACGGTCAGAATCCTGCAGGACAGAACCCGTGGGGGCAAGGATATTCACAACCATCGTGGAGTATGGGTACCGGACCTCATCCCGGGCCTGGCATGGCAGTTAATCCTCCATTGCCGTTCCTGGCTACCTTGGAACTGCCGGATGTTTCAAAGTTGACCAATGATCCGATTTTACATAATCTGTATTGGCCTCCGGTTCCCACCAAGATACCAGGTGATTGTCCCAAGTTCGAGGGAAAAGCTGGAGAGGACCCCCAGGTGCATGTGATGACGTATCACCTTTGGTGTTCGTCTAACTCTTGGGTTGACGATTCAATCCGTTTGCGTCTCTTCCAGCGTACTTTAACTGGAGCTGCTACTAAATGGTACATAGAATTATCCCGTGGCATTTTTCAAGATTTCAACTCTTTAGCCATGGCTTTCCTCACGCATTTCCAGTTACCGGTTCATTATGAGGCCGGGACGCACCTCCTAACTTCCCTGAAGCAGGATAAAGCCACTCACATCTCAGATCACATTCATGAGTGGCGGCGCCGTCGTAGGCTGATCAAGTTTCACATACCTGATCAGATATTGACTCACTGGTTCACCACCTCCTTTGTGAATAAAATCGCTCAGGATATCGCGATGGGAGCGTGTGTGACAGAGGAACAAGCCATCGCGCGTGCCCAGTACCTGGATCTCGTCTATTCTCAGTCCGGCACGCTTTATGACATCTTGACTGATGCTCCACGGACTGGAACCACTAAGGCTCCACCTACCCCTGCGGTGGATGGTGTCATTGGTTCTGTCTCTCAAAATTCGAAGAAATCTTCGAATGGGAAGCAGAAGGCTAATTATTCCAACAATACCTCTGCTAATCCCGCCCCATCCGATTCTGGTAAAACCGCGGAGGTGAATGCCGTTCAGGCCAATCCTGCGGACAAATCCTCCAAGGGGAAGAAGAAGGGAAAAGGCAAATCTAAATCTGATGCCCCAAAACCAGAATCTAAATCTCGTACTGAGGATGGCTCCCAGCGTAAACCGAAGTACCCTTGCCTCATCTTTGAAGGGGACCATTATACTAAGGATTGTCCACGACGATCCGAGGTTAGTCAACTTCTTAAAGGCTCAAAAGGGACTCCGGTTGTTTTAAAAGAGCCATTTCCATCTCAGTAGACCCAGATGGTCGAACAGGCATCACCATCTGCACCGTTTGGGTCTCAGGTTTTCATGGTGAAGAGTGTTGCACCTATCTCTGTCGCTACGCGATCGAAGGATTACAATGAATCGCGGCAGGCACCCGAGAAGGCAGTTGCGGATGGGCCGCCTCCCCCACCTGTCTCCGGTCCATTGGAAATCGAGAAGCCGACTCTCGAACCCGTTGTGAAGCCACCTCCCAAAGGTGTTCTTCGAAGATCTTCTTATAATCCAAACGCTCGTGCCGCTCAACATTACAGTATTGTTGAGGATCTGGCACAGGCGCCATGTGTTATGTCTGCACTTGAGGTTCTTCAAAGTTGTCCTTCACAACGGAAGGCTTTACTATCTGCAATCGGTGGCATCGATCCCACCGAATCGAGCCTTCTCACCTTCGATCTGCAGAATTTCACTCCCCGGCTTCCACATGAAATCGCTTTGGTTATTCAAGTTGGGATTAACGGTCTGAATATTCATAGGGCCGCCGTAGATGAGTGTGCATCTACCTGCGTTATGTCCTCCGCTTGCTGGAAGGCCATCGGCTCTCCAGCCTTGTCGTCATCTCCTAATGCCCTTGAGGCATTTGATGGTCGGGAATCTAAACCCCTGGGCGTTCTCGAGAGTCTAGCGATCACATTACAGGGGAAAAATGTCAACGTAGAAGTGGAAGTGGTTGACGCTAAACTCAACTACAATATTCTTCTTGGCCGCAGCTGGACCCATGCCATGCTCTGCATGCCGTCTACCGTCTTTCAATTCATTAAGTTCCCTCACGAGGGCAAGATTGTCACGGTGGATTAGTTGTCATTTTTCACCTCTAACTTTGAGAACAACGTGCCATACGTGGATCAAATTCCGAATCTCCCAGACAGTGTAGGACCTGGTCTCTTCAAAGACCCAGTCCTCATGGGTATCTTTCCCGCACCACCACCGCATACCGCTCAAGTCAACATGTTGTCCAGGTCCGATGACCCCTGGCTTATTCCTACGCCTGAGCAGGTATATGAGTTTGGGGAATCCATGCCTTTAACGCCAGTAGAGATCAGCTACTGTGAGATTGTTGCAGCATCGGATCCTCCACCTCCTCAGCATGCTCCTTTGAGCATGGCTCTCGACGTCTACTCCCAATCCCCCTGGCTTGGTCAGGCTGATTCACCTGATCCTCTCCGAGAGACTTTTCCTTCAGATGAGGCTATCATTGAAACTATGTCTCTTGAGGAGCTACCTTGGGGCGATGGACATCATCGCTCCTCGTTTATGCCCAGCTTGGGGGCAATGACTGATTGTCTGGAGCGTTATGCTACTCAAGTTCCTTCCCCTCCTCTTCAAACGCCCATCTTGACGCACGAGGTTTTTTCGGAGGGTAACCTGGGTAACATTACTCAAACTATTCCAATCAACATCTCCGTTAAACCGGGGATTGTTGAGAATATTCATGTGGGTGTGACTTGTTCTCCCGATGAGATTCAAGTCTATACTGAGCTTTTCAAAGAATTCAGAGATGTTTTCGCATGGTCTTACGAGGAAATGCCGGGGATTGATCCTAGTATTGTAGTGCACAAGATTCCAACCTATCCAGGTGCAAAACCCGTGCGCCAACGCTTACGCCCCATGCATCCTCGGAAAGCCGCCGCCATCAAGGCAGAAGTTGAAAAACTTCTGGACGCAGGTTTCATTTATCCTATCCCCCTCACAGAATGGGTGTCTAACATTGTCCCTGTCGATAAAAAGCAGGGTACGATTAGAGTCTGTGTCGATTATCGCGACATCAATCGCGCCTGTCCAAAAGATAATTATCCCACTCCGTTTATAGACCAGATCATTGACGAATGTGCTGGGAGTGAGATCTATTCCTTAATGGACGGTTTCTCAGGATATAACCAAATCAATATTGCACCTGAGGATCAGCACAAGACCACATTCATCTGTCTGTGGGGCACTTTCGCGTATAAAAAACTCCTGTTCGGCTTAAAGAACGCTGGAGCCACTTTTCAGCGTGCGATGTCCTACACTTTTCATGACATTCGCCATATCGTTCAGCCTTATCTGGACGACTTGCCAGCCCATTCGGGTAAGCGAGAGGACCATCCTGAGCATCTCCGCCAGATCTTTCTTCGTTGCAGGCGCTACAATATCAGGCTCAATCCTCATAAATGCGTCTTCTGCATTGACGTTGGCCGTCTTTTAGGATTCATAGTCTCGAAAGACGGAATTCGCCTTGACCCTCTAAAGGTCGAGGCCATCGTAAATCTCCCATCACCCTCCTCCCTGTATCAGTTACAGAGTCTGCAAGGGAAAGCGAATTTTCTTCGGCGCTTTATTCCGAATTATGCCGAGGTGGCCAAAGGATTCACTCGTTTGTTAAAGCAGAACGTTCCCTTTCACTGGGACGAAATTGCTCAGGAATCCTTTGAGAAGTTGAAGACGTTGCTTGTCAATGCTCCGTTGCTTCGTCCTCCGGACTACCACCGCGACTTCACTTTATATCTAGCCGCCGCATTTAGCACCATAGCCATGGTCTTGGTGCAGGATGACGATCATGGTGATGAACATGTTGTTTATTACCTGTCACGGAACCTTCTCAACCCGGAAACGCGTTATGCACATGTCGAGAAGTTGGCATTAACAGCAGTACACGATGTACAATGCTTTCGCCATTACATCCTTTTGCGCACGATAACAGTGGTTTCAGACTGCAACCCTATGACGTATATTCTTTCTAGACAATTACTGGGGGGCAAGTACTCCAAATGGATTGTGATCCTGCAGGAGTTTGACTTGGAGTTCACTACTGCTAAGTCAACTAAATCACTGGTCTTCGTGGATTTGATATGTTCTCTCCCTACAGACTCTGTTCCCTCACACTCTGAAGACCATATACCAGACGAAACACTTTTCCCCATCAGTACTCGTGACCCTTGGTACGGTGACATAATAGTGTATCTTCAGACCTCGACATTTCAGTCTGAGTTGGATAAAGCTGCTCGCCGTCGGATTCGGCACCAGTCCCAACCCTACCGTATAGTAGGAGATACCTTATATCGCGTTGGAGTAGATTCGGTGCTTCGGCGATGCCTAACCTTGGAAGAGGCTGAGAAGGTCCTAAATGACTGCCACAGTGGCGCCTGTGGTGGTCATATGTCCGGGTATGCTACTGCCCAGAAGATTCTGCGAGCAGGTTATTTCTGGCCTTCCATATTCAAAGACTGTATCACTGCAGTTCGTAAATGTCATCCATGCCAGATATTTCAGCGCAAGATGCGCGCGCCGCCTTTGCCATTGCATCCCGTTATTACCGTTGGCCCTTTTGCGAAATGGGGCGTGGATTTTATGACGTGTAACCCTCACTCGACCGGGGGGCATGCGTATATCATTGTCGTCGTCGACTACTTCACCAAGTGGACCGAGGCGATGCCTACACTAGCTGCTGACGGGAAAACGGCTGCTCAATTTATATTCAACCACGTTATTGCACGATTCGGGGTTCCTCAAGCCATCGTCACTGATCACGGTACTCATTTCCGAGATTACATGATGGAGGAGCTGACTTCTACGTTGGGCTTGCGTCACGACAGCTCAACACCATACTACCCTCAAGCGAATGGTCAGGTTGAAGCAGTGAACAAGGTCTTGGTCACTATGCTTCAACGAACAGTTGGTATTCACAAATCCAATTGGCATCTCCAACTGTTCTTAGCTCTCTGGGCATACCGAACATCTGCTAAGAGTGCAACTGGATTCAAACCATTTCAATTGGTGTATGGTCTGGAAGCCACTCTTCCGGTTGAATGCGAAATTCCTTCATTGAAATTAGCTGTGGAGCTTCTACCTGATACTTCTGCCGAGGAAGAACGTCTTCTGTATTTGGAACGGTTAGATGAAACCCGTCGTCTGGCTGCTTTGGTTATCAAAGCACAAAAGAAGAGGGTCAAGTCTCATTTTGATCAATCTGTTTCTCCCCGTTCTTTTATCGAAGGAGACCTCGTCCTCCTGTACGATCAAGCACATGACAAGCTTGGAGCTGGTAAACTCCAGCCTATGTGGCATGGGCCCTATATAGTAAAACGCATATTGAAAAATGGGGCCTACGAGCTTATAGATTATGAAGGAGTTCCGCTGGCGCAGCCCAGAAATGGGCTGTACCTTAAAAAGTACTATGCCTGAAGTGATTTCTTGGTGTGGTGTGTGTACATAGGTGTGTGATTTTCATTTGTGTGCATGTATAGTGTGGTGTGCTTTGTAAACATCTTTTTGCTGATCGGGTCTTCCTGGTTGTGCAGATGTCTATTCATCCATTTGTTGGTTTCGCAGATGGTGCCTCCCGCAGTACCAGGAATCTGTCTTCAGCAGCCTGGGTAATCTATGATCCTGCTGGTGAGTTGGTCAACCTGCAAGGAGTGTGTCTAGGATGTGCTATGAACAATATCGCGGAATATAGTGCTGTGTTAGAATTATTAACCGAGGCAGTAAACCTTGGTATCCGTGAATTGCTCGTGTATCTAGATTCGCAACTTGTAGTATTACAACTAAACGGACACTATTCGGTAAGAAACCCGTCCATTTTACGTCTGTATCTGCGTATTTGATTACTGGAAAGGAATTTTGATTACATTACATATCATCATATACCCAGGCATTTGAATGCATTAACAGATGCAGTAGCAAATTTCGTATTAGACAGACATTTGCGCAATTTGTAAATCACCATCACATGTAAAGAAAGATCCATCCAGAAATAGATATGCATATATATATAGATATCGAAATGTTTACATAGAGTGTGTCACATAAAGTCAAAATATACATAATCGTCTTAAGTACATCCGGAGACGATACGTCTCTCAAAAATAGGTGTGGTATAAATCCTAAGAGCTAATCTGCATGGTGCTCATGATAGCATGTGACTGCACGCACTAAGCGTCTCAGGATTCGGTGGATCCGACTCGGAACTCCCACTGTGTGGCGCTGGTATGCCATCGGTACGTCTGCCAGCCGAGCATAGTCTGGGATCCCGTGGGCAATGCCCTCGAGATTCTGGATCAACTCCTCTCCTCCAGTGCCCTCTCCCTGAGGATCAGGGGCAAGTTGTGTCCTCCGTGAGATTGGAGACATCCCAGCTGGTCTCTCAGGTCCCACATCTGCATGCATATATAAAATGTGTTAGGACGAATGTGTATTAACAAAAAAACATAAAACATAAAATCAAAAATATGAGGTCTTACCCAACTCCTCGTCCCAGTCATCTCCTTCTGGCAGTGGGAGATCTGGGTCTCCGGTGAAGTCAGTTCCTGCATAGGGCTAGTCTTCCACGACAATCAGCTGGCGCCGTAACCACCTAAAGAACTCTGGCCTCCAGGAAATCTGTTGGCCACCTCCAGCTCTGGGCATTAATGCTGCCGAGCGAGCCATTCTTGGCTCTCGTGGTATCGGATCTGCTACTGAGGCCCCTTGGCCCTGGAAGATTGGTAAGCGTTCCAGAATGAACGATACCAGTATGGAACCATAGCCAAATTGTTTCAGTTTAGCTTGTTTGCATTTTGTGAGCTGCCTTTTCATATTGATTGTTACTGCTATTGCCCAGTCAAACAGTGGGGGACTCATGCATTCTGAGGCCAGCAGGAGTTGGGCCTTTGTGGCCTCGTGCGGTGCTTGCGACCCTGCAGCCCGCGTGATGGTATGTAGGACAACTCTCAATGCCAGATCAGGGATAGTGTGGATATCCACCTTCTTGCTTCCTGATCCCATTTGTGCTCCTCGGCACACTCGTGCCATAACTTCTTCCATCTTCTCCCCAGATGGTCTGCTTCCAGTTAAAACATGGATCGGACCTCTGCGGGACAATCTGGTGATAAAATAAACATCAGAAACCTCCAGCTCTAATACCTGATCTCGTAACCTGAACACCTGTTCATGTTCATCCCAGATACTGATCAAATACTGGAGGAGCTCGGGCTAAGCTCGTAGACAGGGTGTGAGGAAGAACTTTTTTAGCCCACAGTTTCTAAGGGCATTCATGCAAGCCTCGCTTTGAATGGCCTGTTCATCCTCTTCTCCATGTTCTCGTTCTTTCCATTCAATTGCCATTTTGCTTGATTACCTGCATTCATATGGTCATAAACCCTTAGTTAGATCTCTGATAGGCCTCAAATTCCATGCAATTTGGTTTAAATGTCGATTTTTTAGGCGGATTTTTAGGTTCGGCCGCTGGCGCGAGCCCTTTGTATAAAAGATCCCATTGGCGCGGGTCCGTGCCCGATACCTGCGCCAATGAGCGCGGCCCTAAATTTTCAAAAGTGGCCCTAGAGAACTGATTTACAGGGTAAAACTATTAAAAAATGGATGGAAATGTAGAGCAAAGGAGCGCCTCTTACCTGTAGCAGACGAGGAACTGAATGATCAACCGGATCTGTCGCAATCGCCGTCAGAAGTTTCTGCTCCAAATGGATCACTGTTGCTTTTTACCGAGGTAAATAGTAAATGTAATTTTATTTTACCAATTTGACATATTTATAACTTTTTGACATAAAATGAGTTGTAAAAAGTCATTTTTATCAAATATTTTTGTATGTTATGTCGAAAATGGGTTTTACGCTTGCTTGGTATGTGCAGCAGCAGGTTTTTGCGACTTTAACGATGGAAACGAGTTGTATTTTATACTTTTTCGGACTCGGTAAATACACGAAAAAGTCACTTTGGAGTCATCTTTCGGCTCTTTTCTGACTCTCTAAACATGAAAAGATTGCCGAGGCCCTTGTCGTTTCGATCTCGTTAAATTGGACACGAATCGACATCTACCCAGTATACGTTTACCCCTTTTTCGGGCTAGGATGGATTGATTACGAAAAAGGAATACCCTAGCCTATCGCGACTAGGAGGTTTTCTCAGATATTGTTTTCTACCTTTTCGGATCTGAGGAACTATTTACGAAAAGGGACTGTTGGAGTCTACTTTCCCGCTGTCTTTTCAGACTCTCTAAACATGAAAAGACGCTGAGTTCTTCACTTTAATGGAATTTCGTTAAACCACATTGACATCGGATCCGGTCGAAATGACATTCTCCAGAGTTCCTCCTTCCTAGGACTCGTTAAATGCACTAGGATGGATTCGCCGGAAGACGGACTTATATTACGACATATGCTATCCCCTTCAAGCTTGTTATTAAAAATAATTGGGGTACTCGCCAGAAATGGTGGGGGAAAAAATGGAACCATCGTCGTTGTCATTGGCAGTATGTCGCTCTTGAACATGGCACTTGTCTGCATTCGTGTCGGGTTGAGGACATCTCATCTCGTTGCTTCACTTTGCCTCTGTGGGTTTGGATAATCCCTTTTGACCTCTCATCTGCTCACTACCTCGTCACCATGACCTCTGATTCGTTGATGTCAAATACTGCCAAGTCCACTGTCGTGCCGTTTATATGTTCAAGAGAAGTTGGCCTCTGCAAATATCAACCTTCCTCTGATTCTCATACGATCCTGATTCACAAAAAACATCATGTTCCTCTATCTCGTGTCGATGATGTGGGAAACACTATGACCCACCTTCGATCAAGGTCACTTCCTGTCGACTTCAGCCCATTATCCGGGAAGTTGATCTAGAGACTCCCTTATGGTACCTTGGAGCTTGCATGCCTCAATGGCAGGTTCGTCGCATTCGACGTGAGGTTTTCATCATTGGCCTCCGATCGAGTGATTCTACGGGTGTTCGACGCCAACTCATTGATTCACATGTCGTAGATTGTACCTGTAGTACCTTGAGGGCCATCGTCATTATTGGTGGTTCCTCTCGCGTCTGTTAACAGCTTTCATCATTGGCTGGTAATCAGACGATGTTCTTACATGTTCGACATCAGCTCACATATTCGCGTGCTAGAACTTGTACTTATTTGGGTCGAGATGGAGCGCAAGACCCTGGATTGTGTCTGTTGTAATCCAGGCTGCGATTGTGGATTATTGTCATTATGTACATGACTCAATGATTGGATGGCTGCCACCATGCCGGCTCTTATTTGATCCTCGGCTGGTCGCTGCGCCCATACCACAGATCACGTATCAGAGTGTACTGTTTCGGATGGTACAGCCCCTTACCACATATACATCATGTACTTGAATGTCAGTTGTATTTTTAAATGCGGAGTTCTCAGACGGCGGGAGCTTGATTGAACATGTTCTCGTAAAGCATTTCACCCCTCTCTCTCTCGGGCCTCATACTTTGAGGGGCATACATTTACCTGATAATTTGTCACGATCCACTGTCGTCTAAGTCAGCACAATGGAGGGACTGTTTTGTTGAGTATCAACATTGGCGTGCCTTGAAAATGCCCATCATCATCAATGCATTCTCATATGAGCTTCAATTTCCCTAAAGACATCTCCTTGCAAAAATCATGAAAAACATCTCCTTTTGCATTGGCGCGGGCAGACAGTTCAGAACTCGCGCCAATGGGGAAAATCCTACAAAGAGGCCGCGCCAACTGGCGCTCTATCCCAGAGCAGTAGTCGCACCAGCCAATTTAAGGAGTGTTTTTTAAATAAATATGGCGGAAGTTGTGTTTCAACAAACTTAGAAACCATTGCCTATCTTGAGTTGGGAGGTTTGGCTACGGGAGTTCTATGGAAGGGAAGTGGTTTGCCACCTCCCATGGAACCTTCCTTGTGGATAAGGGCCAATCCCACAATAATAGGGATCCCAACTCCCTCCTTCTCCATCTATAAAAGCCTGCTCAATCCCATGGCAAGCTAGTCTTGAAGTGCCTAAGCTATGAATCTCCAAATTCCCAAGAGCCTTTGTGCTGTAAGAGCCCTCTTTCTTCCCTTAAGGCCGGACTCAAGTAAGGAGACTATCGTCGAGAGACTCTGGAGAGGTTTTCCCTTTCCCTGGCGAGCTTTGCGAGACGTGAACGACTGGAGACCCATCCGAAGGAGACCACGACGTCAGAACATTGGTTGCAATCTCTTTCGATTGTTATTTAATGAATGATTACGATTATGGTTCCACTCTGTTTTCGATTATGTTAATATGAGTAATATCCTTTCTGACTGATATTTAGTTGCGTATGCTGGATTTGATGCTTGTATCTGTTTGTTTCTTGCATGTGCAGGTGTCCATCCGCGAAGATCGTGGAGGATCGTGATCTGCCGAGGCCGAGGAACGGGAACACTCTCTTCTTCAGATCGTAGCATTGGATTCCAGGTAGGCTTCCATCTTTGGTCCTTTCATTCGTAACTAGGAACTTGCGTCGTAACATTTCATGATTGTTGCTAGACCCCTGCTGGGCTAGTAGGGATCGCCTCTGTCCGCAGAGGGTATTTACCTCCTCAACAATAACAATGCAACTATTGGGAGGATATATTGGTACTCCTTGATGATTATTAGATAAGTATGAAATCTCTATGTTCAAATTTGTTGTTATGACCTGTACATTTCATATTTGTGATGTGTGTGACGGAATGCCTATCATGGCTAGTGGGGGTCAGGTCAAGTATTCATTCAAGTGTTTGAATTAGTATCGTTGTTTCAATGTTATTTATCTTTTTTGGAAGTTTAATGAAGTTTTGGGCAGTGGCCCGAGTCCTACCCTTGAAAAAGTGGCTCAGAATTCGAGGTCGTTGGCATAGAAATGAGCATAAAAGTCTACAGTCGTTGGGAAGCAGGCCTATGGGAGTGATTGGAGGCTTACAATTGCTTGCATGACTTGGCAAGGGAGTAACTAAGGCTTTAGATTAGTTAAAAGGCAAGTTCTCTCAGGGGTTGGGAACCTAAAGTGGTTGGTTAGCTCTTGAAGGTTTTGTAGCTTTTGAAGAAGGTCAGTTTTGGTCAGGTCTTGTTGATTCCACTTCCTTAAATGTACATGGGGAGTTGAATCATATCATAGTAGCTCTTCATCACATGTTTACCCCAGTGGACCGATTAGCTTAGGTAAATGTGGGAGGAGGGTGTTACAAAGTGGTACCAGAGCATGGTTTCGTTCTCCTTGGGTGATGTATGGTTTTCGTTCTCCTTAGGTGAATGTGTTGTCATGTGTACATGTCAGTTACATATGTGTCCTTATGATTTTGATTTATGTGCTTATTGTGTATCATGGTGGTGGTCATGGTTATCTTGTGAGGTCATGCAGAAGTCGATGGAGTTGTTGTCAGAATGTGTTCGTCATGAATGCATGTCAGTGTTTGCATGTGTGTCATACATATGTTTGTTATGCATGCATTGTACCTACTGGTGTTTTAGTTGTGGCATCATGCATGGTGACTAGGATGATGATTGAGATGATGTCTATATACTGTGATGATTATGATTATACATACATTGTGCTAATATGGTTGATCTTGCAGACAAGATATCCTCCCCTAAGCTAAAATGAGGTACATGGTTTGTTTATGATTTAGTTTAACTGACATGATATAGCTTGCAAGAAGAGAAAAACAAATATGACTAGCAATATGGTAGATTACAGTTCACAAGATTCTCCTTATATATTAGATGAGAATTATGGTAATGGGCACTCTCTTGGCATAATAGACACATTGAGAAGTTTGAAGGTAGAAATAAGAATTTGCAAAGCAGATAATGACAGAATCATTCAGGCACATGAGAAACACGCAAAAGTTAATACAGTAATCCTTCAGAGTTTGTCAGAATTGCAAAGACAGGGACTACTTAGAATCATTCATGGACAGGAGGATACGACTAACGAAGCATATGGTAGTAGGTCACATGGTGGGAACAAGTTGGATAGAGATGACACAGTCAGAGATGGAAAACTCTTGGATACACCTGATAGACAAGGCAATGGACATGGGCTTTACTCTAGTTTTTGTTCAGATAGGTTTCATGGTCATCATCGTTATCATCCCTATATGAGGACTGGCAGGGGATATTTTTCAGATGAGTTCAAGAATGAAAAGCCACCTAAATTTGATGGAGAGATGAAGAAGTCGCATGATGTCGAAGCATGGTTGCATGGGATGAATAAGTTCTTCAGACTGCATGATTACTCAATGAACATGAAGGCTAGAATAATTGCATTCAGTCTTAAAGGTAAGGTGGAAATTTGGTGGGAAGATGTAAAGAACGTCAAAGGTATTCATGAAGAGGAGTTGACTTGGAGTGAGTTCGAGATAATTTTCAGGAAAAAGTATCTGTTGGAGAAGTACTATGATGATAGGACAAAATAATTCTATGAGATGAAGATGAGATCTATGATCGATGAGGAATATATTAGCATATTCTTGGAGTTGTTGAGGTATGTACCTTATCTGAAGGAGAAAAAAGAAAAGATTCAGAGATTTATCAATTATTTTTCAGTAGCATTCCAGGATATGATTGAGTTTGATGAACCTATATCATTGGAGGAAGCCATCAGGAAGCTAAATCATTGTTATGAGCAATCAAAGCGTAGATCTGGAACTAAGCAGGATTGGAAAGGTAATGAGAATAATAAAGGAAAATGGGATAAGAAGTGAACTAGACCTCATGATAAAGGTAACAAATAGAATGAAACACTTCCTCAGAAGTTCAATGCATTTGATAGAGGACAGGGATTTCGGTCAGAGGAACATAACAAGGGTGATGGTAGGAATCCCTTGCAGTGTTGGAATTGTGGAGGAAAGCAATGTAGGAGAGATTGTCCACAACATCAAGGCAGTAGACTGCATATCTACAGTGCTCAGGACGCACAAAAAATGGAGGATGTTGGACAAACAGAGTATTACTCGGATTTATGCAACACTGGATAACATGTAAGATCACTAGGCGTCTATTATCGAGATGGACGGTAACCTTTGTGATCAAATTGTTTCTATTTTGATTGACCCTAGATAATTATAGTTATGTTGATCCTGACTTGGTGGATAAGTGTGGTTTGAATAAAGAAGTGCATGCAGAGTCTTGGTTAGTGTAGTTGGCTACAGGTACTAAGAAGAGAGTTCATTACTAGGTAAGGGCTTGCTCATTTGAATTGAATGGTATGTCTACATCGACACATTTGAATGTACTTCCGTTGCGATCATACAATATGTTATTGGGTATGAACTGGTTATATCTTCATAGGACCAAGGTGGATTGTTATGACAAAGCCATTGAATGCTTGGATGACAATGGAAAACACATAATCACCCATGGTAAGAAGAAGGTAATATCAGTGAGGATGGTTACAACTATGCAGGCCAAGCGTAGTCGCAGGAAGGGGTGTGTGTTATTCACAGTACATATTTCTAGTGATAAAGGTAAGGATGTTGAGGATGCGGAGGTATTGAGAAGGTACCCAGTTTTACAATAGTTTCAGGATGTATTTCCTATAGATATTTCATAGTTACCGCCCCAAATGGAAGTGGATTTTTCTATTGAGTTGGTACCAGGGGAAACAGTAGCATAAAAGGCACCATACAGGATGACCACACCATATTTAATAGATTTGAAGTTGCAGATGAAGAAAATGCTTCACAAGGGATATATCAGGCCAAGTGTGTCGCCTTGGGGTGCACTAGTGTTGTTTGTGAAGAAGAAGGATGGTACTCTCATGTTATGCATTGATTACAAGCAGTTGAACAAGGTGACCATCAAGAATAGGAACCAGTTATCGACGATCGATGATTTGTTTGATCAGTTGAAGGGAGAAATAATGTTCTTGAAAATTGATTTGAGATCAAGATATCATCGGGTACGCATTAAAGAAGAGGCCATCTAAAAGACTGCTTTCCGGACCTAGGTATGGGCATTATGAGTTTTTTGTAGTTCCTTTTGGTTTGACTAATGCTCCAAATACTTTTATATGCTTGATGAATAGTGTGTTGCATACTTATCTGGAAAAGTTTCTTATTGGATTCATTAATGAAATTTTGATATATTCTAAGAATGAGGAGGAACATATCGAACACTTAGCAACACTATTGATATTATTGAGAGAGCATCAGTTGTATGCTACGATCAGTAAATGTATTTTCTTTCAGACAAAGGTACATTATTTGGGACATGTAGTTTCCAAGGAAGGAATAGCAGTGGGCCTGGAAAATGCAAGGGCTATCATGGAATGGGTAGCTCCTAGGAATGTGGATGAGGTAAGGTCCTTTATGGGGTTAGCAGGTTATTATAGGAGGTTCATCAGGAACTTCTCTCGGATTTCCTATCCTATTACATCCTTGTAGAGGAAAGGTAAGAAATTTGAATGGACAGAGGAATGTGCAGCAAGTTTTAGGCAGTTGAAGCAGTTGTTGACAAATGCTCCAGTTCTAAAGATTGCAGATCCAGATAAAGAATTCATAGTGTGTATGGATGCTTGCAAGAGAGGGCTTGGTGGAATCCTTATGCAAGAAGGACATGTAGTGTGTTATGAGTCAAGGAAACTAAATGAGCACGAGCATGATTATCTGACACACGATCTTGAGTTGGAAACGATCATCCATGCATTGAAGATGTGGAGGCACTATCTTTTTGACAGGAGGTTTGTATTGATGAGTGATCATAGTGGATTGAGGTAACTATTTTACCAACCATATCTGAATTCCAAGAAAGCTAGATGGTTGGCCACGATTAGTGAGTTCAACTTTGAGATTAGGTGTTGATTTTTGAATAGCTTAGGAGGTACTCCAAGCCCTGGGGTTATGGGCTTGGAACTCAAGTTTGGGGTTTTGAACCCATCGTGATTTGGGCCAAAACCATGGGCACATATCGACATGTAATGGATGAGGATGATATCTCTCGTTGAGACGAATCTAGCGAACGAAAATCATATGATTCCAAGTTGTAGAAATGGAGATATGAATTTTTTAAGTCTAGAAGTGGGGTTGAACAATATGTGTTAGGGTCTTCTTGATGTTAATAAGCCTCTTAACAGTTTGAAAAACCCTATGTTGGACGTTGGAGGAAGCCCTTCTATTGTGTATAAATAGGAGGTGAATTTGCCTCATTTAGAATTATCCAAAAGTGCAACACGTCACAAAAAGAGCAGCTCGTTGAAGGAGAAAGATACCTCTGTTTAGGTCGCAACAAAGGAGAGTAACTAGCGTGGGAAGAAGGTTGTTTTGGGGCCTCATTTGGTGATCGAATTGTAGGAAGAGAGGGACGAGGTACATGGGTAAAGGTAGGAAGTGTTTGAGGGATGTTTGAGGGTGGTTTGTCCCCCAAAACTAGGTTGTCGCAGACTTGTAGGTGGAAATCTGAAGCAGCCGCAGAGAATTGAAGGAGGGTCGAGGCTTGTTTGAGGGCTAGAACAACCCAAATTTGGAGTAAACCTTGACCCCTTGAGGAAGGACAAACACACTCAAAAGAAACAATTCTGGGTAGAAATTGAGGGTTGTTAAGGGACTATAGTTTTTCCCTAACCAGGTCGAGTTTGCAGCAGAGGAGCAGGCCTCAAACGTTGAGCTAAAGGTATGTACTTTAGTGCATTTTTGTAGGTGTTGGATCCGTGATTTTGGATCATTTTTGGATCTGAGTTATTTCAGCCAATTTGAAGGCTTGATTTGGTGATCATAAGCCTTTCTAAGTAGCAGATCCTACAGTGGTGTATTGGGCATCATTGGCTTGTTGGAGGGAAACGTGTTGATAGCCCAAAGTAGCCCTAGAGAAACATACAATAAGGGCATTGGTTGTTGCATGATTTGGTGAAATTTGTAGCCTAAAGTGTAGCACTTTGATGGACAAAAGTGACTACTAAACCGGTGGATTAGAGCTTAGGTATTGGACAACCTAGAGAGAAGATTGGATCAACCTGTGTTCATTGTAGCATATGTGACTTGCAACAGTGATAGGTGTAAGCCCTCCTAGAGTCTCTATGTGTTGTACTTTGAAGGACTAAGGGGCAGCTAGAGAGCGGTACGAAAGCAAAGGACTGACAGGACAATATACGATATAAAGTATGTGCATCATGATTGTCATTGTATCTTGTATTTCATAGACTGTTGTATTATTCGTATTGGTTTAATATAACGAATATTGGGTTGTACATTATTGTACAAATTTTTTTTTTTAATTGTCTACACTTGTGCATGTGTGATTTACTGCTTTATATTTTCCGCTGTGCAAAGTAGTTCTTGTTGAGATTCTTGGTTTGGTAGCATTAGAGATTCTAAGATTCTAACCTAGAACCAAGATCGTGGAAATTCAACATGGTATCAGAGCGTGTATGAGTTACTTTGGAAGATAGTGAATCATATTTGTGCATAGTGAAGTACAACTTAAGAGGGAGTTGGTCACATTGTAGGTGACAATGTCGAAGTTGCAAGCTGGTCTTTGGTATGAGGACATGTTGGAGGGGTTTTCCAATTATAGTCCATGGAAGGAAAGGATCAAGTTGATCTTGTATGTCAACAATATCTGGGAATTCGCTCAAAAATCCATCAAGAAGCCAACAGACCTGTTGAGAATGCAACAAGATCACAGAGCTTAGTGGAAAGAAGTCGCCTTCACTAAGTGGGCCCGCAGGGTATTTTTGGCGCAAAGTCTATTTTTAGACATGTCGATCATGATTCTATGAGTTGCAGGATGCTATTTGTGGAGGGATGGTCAAGTTGGAAAAATATATGGACTTATATTTTTAGACATACTGGGCGGAATCTATTTTTAGATTGCCAGTCTAAAAATAGATATGTCGAATATTATTAGCTCTTAATAATATTTGGACTATAAACAGTATCTTATCCTCTTGGAGCACTTCAGTTTGATGCCTGGATGTGGCACATGCAGCTGACAGAAGGAATTACGCTATTCCTAGGGTCTAAGTGGAGCTATTGCATGATGACTTCGGTTAGAACTCATGTGAGTGAGTTTGGTGGAGTTGATTGAGGAGTTGATGTAGTTGTGTTCAGTTTGACTTAGTTAAACTAGTTGTATTTAGTCTAACTGATTAATACACTAGTGATGAGTGGTGTGAATTAATTATTAATTAATTCACTAATTATTAACTCATAAATCAACTAATGAACACATCAGTTAACTCAAGTGCATGGACAGTTTCAGTGGAGATCAGTGATGGAGGTAGGTGAAAGAGCAGGTTGACTATGAGTTGTGACTATACTGATGCATGAGATTTGCACACACATTGATTGAGAAGCCAATGAGGATTGCGCAGTACATCTTGGTGGGATTCAAACTTGGATCTTATGATTATCCATATTGGATTGCGCAGTAGAGGCTGGCTAATAGGTGGAGGAGATTTGAGCATGTGACTTGCTTGATCTGAGCTTGTGTAGTGTGTAGCATGTGAGATAGTGCTGAGAGCTTGTGAGGGGCTTTGTGCTATGTATTTTTACATGAACTCTATCATTATAATATACAGATAGTTGGGGGTTTTCAGCTTTAAGCTTTCCCATTACATACTGTGTTTATATGTGTGATTGATTATGTGGTTTTAATGTGCGCATGCGATTATTTATAATTCCGCAAATTGATGATCAATAGTAGAAGAGGTTATGTATTATGCATGAAGCTCAAATAGTGTGTGATCAGGATAATCTCGGTGAATAAGTTATCTATTATTCAAATTTCTACATGGTATCAGAGCGATATTGATCATTGGAGCAATTGCAGAACATTGAAGAGTTTGAGTTTTGTGCTGGTGGAATTCAAATTTGTAGTAGTTTTTTCTTGGTGTCGAAGTTGAGATGTCTTTCAACGGATTGCGATTGGAGTATACCCTTGAGGGCAGCTCGAATTATATTTCATGGAAGGACATGATGGAGGCAGTGTTAGATGACAATGGGTTGAAGGAGGTCATAGATGCTGAAGTCCCAAAGCCTACTTCTAGCGATGCTGTCGTAATTGAGGCTTGGAAAAAGAAGACAGCAAAGTGTCGAAGGATTCTGTTGGAGGGCGTGAAGGATCACATAGTGTCCAGCCTGCATGGTAAGGCTTCTCCATATTTGATGTGGAAAGCCTTGACAGATTTATTCCAAAGCAAGAGCGACCAGAGGAAGTTGGCGCTCAAGGATAAACTCAGAAACATAAAGATGGAGAAAGGAGACAGTATGCCCAAGTACCTCATGAAGTTCATCCAATGCAGGGATGAGCTGGGAAGTGTGGGGGTGACTGTAGATGATGAGGACTTGGTGAGCTTGGCTCTCCTTCGGCTTCCGAAGAGTTGGCATTCCTATCAGGACTCTGTCAATGGTCGGGAGAAATTGCCAAGATGGGAGCGACTTTGGTCGGATCTTGTGCAAGAGGAGATAAGGCGAAGTACCAGGGACGGATCTTCATCAAAGGCATCTGATGAAGAGAATTGCACTTTGGTTGCCAAAGCAAAGAAGGGGAAGAGAAAGAAAGCTTCTCATTTCGATGCGAAAGGCAAGAAGCAGGACATGTCCAAGGTGAAGTGCTTTCACTGTCACCAACACGGACATTATGCCACAAATTGTCCGCAGAAGAAGAAAAATAAGCAGGCTGCTGGATCTGCAGCTGGAGAGGCCTTAGCCTCACAGTTTGAGCTGGATTTTTCTCTGATCGCATGCTTGGTCTCAAGTGTGGCGGGATCAGTGTGGTTTCTGGACAGTGGTGCGTCTTTTCACATGACTGGAGATCGAGATTTGTTTACTGATCTGGATGAGAAAGATCTTGGAGTGCACATCGAGATGGGCGATGATGGCTGATACAGTGCGACCGGTATCGGTAACATTTCCTTTGAGAGGGATTCTGGTAAACCCTTCGTATTGAAGGAAGTGATGCATGTTCCAGGATTGAAGAAGAATCTTATCTCTGTGGCGATGTTAGAAGACAAGGGATATGATGTTGTCTTTAGCGAGGGAAAGGCTTTCCTGCACAGTAAGGCAACTGGTGAGACCCGGAGGATAGGGGTTCGAGTTAAGAACCTTTATCAATTGCAGGTAGATGGCTGCGCAGCAATGGTAGGCAAGGCAGAAGGAGTGGTGAGCCGGGATGATGGCGAGTTGTGGCACCGGAGATTGGGCCACCTTCACCATGGAGCTTTGAAGATACTGCAGCAAATTTCTACTGGGCTTCCTAAAGGCACTCTTGCACAGTCAGATCAGTGCAAGGGGTGTACCTTAGGAAAATTTGTGAAAGCCACCTTTCACGAGAAGGAGAGGCGCACCACGACGATCCTTGAGAGAATTCACACAGACGTGTGTGGACCTTTCTCAGTAGCTTCGACAGCAAAGCACAGGTAAGTGATCTTTGTTGATGATTTTTCTCGTAAGTGTTGGATCTTCTTCATGCAGAAGAAGAGCAAGACATACTCAAAGTTCTGTGAGTTCAAGGCGCTAGTTGAGAAAGAATTGGGGAAGCAGGTGAAGGCTCTTAGGAGCGACAATGGTGGTGAATTCATCTCTGGCGAATTCAAGGACTTTTGCAGCGCAGAAGGAATTCGAAGAGAGCTCATAGCGCCTCATAACCCACACCAGAACGGGGTTGCTAAGCGGAAGAACAGAACGATCGTGGGTGTTGCACGGGCAATGTTGCATGATCAGGGCCTACCCATTCACTTGTGGGCGGAGGCATGCAATACTGCAGTATATGTGCAGAACCGTTGTCCTCACAAGATACTTGGAATGAGTACACCCGAGGAGGCGTTTTCTGGTAAGAGGCCTGATATTTCCCATTTGAGGATTTTTGGTTCCCCTGTTTACATTCATGTGACGAAGGATGCCAGGAAGAAGCTGGAGCCGACCGCAGAGGTTGGGATATTTGTGGGGTACACTGATACACCCCACAACTATCGTGTGTATTTGCCAGACAGTCGCAAGACTGTTGTGCGACGGGATATCAAATTTCAGGAGGAGAAAGCCATGAAGTGTTCGATTGAGAGGGAGCCACACTTGCATGCAGATGAGGAGCTATTAGTTCCTAAGGATGAGCTTCAGGATGTGGATCAGCCACAAGAGGAAGTTTATGGAGTGGAATAGACCACTCATGCAGCGCCAACCATCAGAGGGCGAAAGCGCACTACAAAAGCTGAGCGACTGGCTCAAGATGCAGAGAAGGTTGTAGGAGCACCTACATCACAGCGCAGACAGAGACAGTCACCTAACCGGTATACTGGATACATTGCTCTTGTGAGCAAGTGTATTGTGACAGAGCCATCCTCTTTCGAGGAAGATTTCGAGGATCCCGCATGGGTAGATGCCATGGTGGAAGAGTATGATTCGATTGTCAGAAACAGTGCATGGGAGATTGTCCGAAATTTTGGAAGGAAATCGGTGGTGGGTTCGAGATGGATCTACAAAGTGAAGCAGGCAACTGACGGGAGTGTGGAGAAGTACAAGGCAAGATTTGTTGCCCGAGGCTTTTCACAGATAGAGGGGATCGATTATGAGGAGACCTTTGCACCTGTCGCAAGGTATTATTCCATACGGACGATTCTTGCTCTCTCAGCGCATATGGGGTGGCACATTCATCATATGGATGTGAAGACTGTGTTTCTCAACGGAGTCATTGAGGAGGAGGTGTACATAGAGCAGCCCGAAGGTTTCGAGATCTTCAGCAGCGAGTCGCATGTGTGCAGGCTCAAGAGAGCGTTGTATGGGTTGAAATAAGCACCTCGTGCTTGGTACACACAGATAGACAGTTATTTCACCGGATTTGCATTCTCCAAGAGTGAGGCGGATCCTAA
>CM076579.1:1090802380-1090933706 GCA_034641835.2 Pinus albicaulis | reverse complement strand
TCATCCCCTAGGAAGACATCACCACCATCATATTTCTCATACTCGCAGAACCACTCCCTATGGGGAGTGAAGTGAAAGGATGCACATGAGTCAATCAACCATGACTCATGATCTACATGTGTATTTGAAGAAGAAGCCAAATACACATCCCCACCTTCATCCGAGGTGGTTTTTGCCTCTGCAGAAGGAGCATCATTAGATCCCTTTCCTTTCTCAGGAGCTTTATATTTGCTGTCCTTTTGTAGTGCCCTTCCTTTCTGCATTTCCAGCATACCTTTACAAACTTTCCAGGAGATTTAGATCTCCCTCTAGATTTGGATCTCCCACTCGAAACCTTATTCTTTTTTCTGTTTTGGGACCTTCCTCGTACAGATAAGGCATCTCCATTCTAGCCCTCCATATTTCTTTGTCTCATTTCCTTCAACAACAAGGCTAAGACAATGTCATCAAAATTCAAGGTAGTTGTATTGCTACCTATTGCAATAACAAGACTATCCCACGAGTCTGGTAGAGAACACAACAAACTGATGCACTTATCTTCATCTGAGATTTTAATATCAACAGATGACAACTGACTTACCACAGTATTGAAGGCGTTCAGATGCTCTGTCACCGAGTCTCCATCCTTCATCCTCGGGTTATACAACTTTTTCCGCAGGAACAACTTATTCACCAGAGACTTAGATTGGTACAAAGTCCCAAGTTTTTCCCACAAATTCTTCACCGTAGCTTCCCCAGATACATTCAACAATACTGAATCTGACACACACAACCGTATTGTGCTCTTGGCCTTCCGATCCAGTTTCTTCCAGTCTTCATCTGACATTTCCGTTGGTTTAGTACCTGGATCTACCGCGATCCACTGATCTTTATCCACCAACAGATCCTCCATCTTGAGCTTCCATAACTCAAAGCTCTGACCATTAAATTTCTCGATCTCTATCTTCCCGCTGCTCGCCATATTCTTTCACCGCAAGAATCGATCCCGCAGATCTCCCACTGCACAGGGTCTACCACAGGCCCGAGCAAAAAACCCTCAACAACAAAGGCGTCCTCTTGAAGCCGAAACAGCTCCGATACCAAATGTAGGTTTTAACCCTGAACAGAAATTATCTACACACGAATCTTACAACAGAAAATAAACAATAGCGAGAGCATAAAGCATAAAACAGATAAACACAGAGATTTTCCCCTGGATCCCAAATCGGGACGACCAGCTTGATTTTTCATTATATTCCTTTTAGTGTTACAACACATATATATACATGCAGAAGCATACATAAACCCCAATCCATTAACCCTGGATTAGAACATAACCGTAGTTCCCTTGACCGGATCTACAAAATACCAGGGGCCGAAAACCATCGAACCCCAAAACCATGTGCAAAACCATCCACAAAACCATGGGCGGATCCGCCTATGAGTGGGTCCGCACAAAAACCAATTTTGGCTGGGGCGCTGCCCCGGACCCCAACGGTGGGGACTGCTTCGCCCCTCGTGACCCCCCAGCTACGCCCGACGCAACATACAGCGTGTGGGGCTATTCGTGGAAAGAATATAACACATACCCAACAGAACCTTTGTCTCGAACATCTTTGTTTCAAGTTCTTCTCTTCTTCAATAAGGAATCCATACTCAGCACTTTCATATTTCCCACTAGATATGCCCATCATTCCTTCAATGCGAGCCTTCTTCACAGAGTGAATGATTTGAAGATCCCCCTGAAGAGGCATAGGAGGTGGAACTTCCCTTTCTTTTGTAATTGTTTCAATGCTTTTTGGTGTTGCTTCAGCAATTTTCTCCTATGCTTCATCTTCACTCTTTTATCCTTGTTATTCAGTTTCACTCTCTTATTCGTCGGGATCTAATGCATGCAATCCTACTATAAACCTAGTCCAAGTGCTTCCTTGTTGTTGAAATGTGTCAATTATGATAAATTTGATTAGTCCATACTTAGTTGAGCAAGTTTTAGGATTATTTGTTACTCATGTAGCTTTTTCCATGTGTTGCAATGATTTTAATAGATAGTAGGGCATATTAATTAACTATCCATTGCACAAATGAGCTAGCAGCTGAAAATGGTAATGAAATACAATTGCAAAACTCCCCTCATAAGTTACAATAAATTTTTGAATGAAGTAAGTTAAATAATCCCAAGGATGAGTAAGGTATGTTCTATCAAGTCCTCTTCCTTTATGCCTTACCTCCTCACCTTGTTGTAAAAATTTAGCCCTATATGTTGGGATTGCCAATTTCCTACAAAACCATTGCATTCTTGTCTAAGGCAAACCTATCACCATAGCATAGTTCCCTCTGTAACAGAAATCCTAACTCCTCTAACCATTTAACCTTTCTCATTCAAGGTTGTGCAAATTCCGAAGTGATATGTTCATTAAATCCATGCAGCTTCTCAAAATAGGTTAAACAGCCTACATTTTGAAATATGTCTATGGATTTTGGATGGTGTAATAGAGCACTAGTGGAATCAGGCTCATGACGAACAGTTATTCCTCTCATAACTACTCAAAAATTGTTTCGGGGTTACACTCGACTCATGCAAAACTTTTTTTGAGGTAGAGAGAATAATTTTTCTAGAATTGGCTTACCGTTTTATAGTTTTGGACTCTTATGCCATATTCGGTAGTTATTTGGAATAATTTATGATAGTCACATCAAGTTTCAAAAATAATGGCAGGAGCAACGTTGGCTTATTACTATAAATGCAAGGTCTAATCAGTAATTTTTGGATTTGGGTAAGGATATGGTGTCTCGTACAATGGGTAATTACTAAAATAAGATAGTGATAAGTTGTATCATGCATCATATATGATCAACACTCCCCCCCAATTTAATGGTAACGGCTATCCTCTGCAGGTGTGATAGGAGGTCATTTCATTCTTAAAATAAAAATTGCAAGTGACAAGAAATGTACCTGCAATCAACTTACCATAATGATGACGTGGATATTATACAAGGGTGATGATGTAATCAATTATGTACAACATTCCATTCATGACACACGTCTATTGGAAAAATCCTTCATTAAAACTGATGCAATGAGAGATTAACTTATGTGTTAGCATATTAAGTGTATCAGCATGGAGTTACAGCTGACAATTATGGAAATGAAAGAGAAAATAAACCAATTGTGATGGTAAACAAATAAAAATGTCTCTGATCTCTATCAGCAAAATTATGTATGTTATTTTCATTCATGCAACCAGCGTATGTACACAACTTAAGTGAAGGAAAACAACGTATATCCAGTTAACTAACTTCTCATATATTTCATCATACCATTAACCAGTGCATCATCACTTAATTATTAATTCATTAAGAAAAAATAATGAGCGTTAAATAATAGAAATATCATCAACACACAAAAAACATATCAACACACATGGTCACCAGGATTTTAGGCAGAAACCCAATGTGGGAGAAAACCATCGTTTTCGTCATCTTTGTCTTCTTTCTTATTATATAAAGAAATCTTCTTACAATATTGTACTGGTGACGATTCTTACCAATATGCAGGCACCCACCTGCAGAAGGCTACAACATTCTCTCATTCTCCAACACCCACTGGAAGGGAGCTCCAACCCCCTGATCTCGTTTACGGGCTCCTACCAGAAGGGAGCACCTACCCCCTGAACATATTTACCAACTACCACTAGAAGGAAGCTCTGACTCCCTTACTGAATTCTCCAACCCTCAGCACCCTTTTTGGACCACGTTTCACAATATTTCATACTGGATCCACCTGAATCAAAACATAAAACTTGTAGGCCACCTTTCATCATATTTTCATACTAGACCCACTTCCATCATTAAACCCAAACCAAGTAACAACTCTAAAACCAAATATTGAATCAAATCATCCAATCACTGAACCAACTGAATCATTATAACATCATCAAATCAATCATTGAATCTCATCCAACTATTACAACCAAAAAAAATCCATAACATATATAAGACATCAAGCTCAAGACATCATAGCAAATACATAGAACTCATAAAATGTCATCAACCAGCAGCCCGGCAAGTGCAAACCCTGACCAGAATTAACGTCAAATTATATACACTATTTTTCTGAAGCAAATCAGCACATATACACGCTTCCTCTCTATAAGACTTGTGTACATATCTCAAATCAATGACAATTAAATCTGAATCACTGTAATATTGAAAAAACCATTGCATCATGTACTGAATCAATCATAGATCGTTGAACCAATTACATATCACCAAACTATAGCATCATCTCTAATCAACATTCCATGTTGTACATTGGGTTCAACGCTCCCCATGTGTTTCGCAACATGGACTAACCGCCTCTCGTGGATCCTAACTCTGGCGATTGTAGCGGAGACTAATGCCTGCGGGTTTTGGTCTAACGGCAATCGTGATTCCAATAAGTGGTATCAGAGCAACAAGTCTTGAGTTCGAAACTCACCCGACTCGCAGGGGGGGGAGATTGTTGGACATTGGGTTCAACGCTCCCCGTGTGTTTCGCAACATGGACTAACTGCCTCTCGTGGATCCTAAATCTGGCGATTGTAGCGGAGACTAATGCCTGCATGTTTTGGTCTAACGGAAATCGTGATTCCAACATTCCATTCCATAACTAATTCAACCCAATGAGTATTGTTATACATAGATTATCATGATAGATACATCATCGCCAAACAGCAGCAAATAGAGTCAAACTAATCAAATGTTATCAACAACTCATACTGCAAAACCCTAGTATGTATACGCGACTTCCACAAGACATATCCACGTATGTACGCACTTACAATGCACAAAACCCACGTACATATCTGCACATACTAAAAATTATTTCGCTAAATATATATGCGACCCTACAGAGATGGATCAATGTATGTACGCAATTGTCCTGAAGCAAACCTATGTACAAATATTGAAATTACTAAGTCAAACCTTCACTGCAACCACAATACATATTGCGCAAACTTCACCATCACATATTCATATTAGAGCATTATTATCATCACATATCTATCACTGTTAGCTTACAACCAAAACAGATCAAGAAAGTATATTCATTATTCTTTATTATACTTTAAAATATATCAGATTTGAGCCTCCTCCATGCTCACTGGTGCACTCTTGTTTCATATCAAATTACACATGAATAAACCATTTACTTGCACACATAATACCTTGATATCCATATATTTATATAGTACTTTCCTTAGCTAATACCTCGGGTAAATACCGTGGTTATGTTGTAAGTATTCTTTGACGGGATCAAATAATCGTTTTCGCACCCATTACTATGGGTCTATTGAAGTTTGCAACAAGAAACAGTGAAATTGGCATCCGGAAACAACATCCATGATCCTAGTGAAAATTAAGCACCTACACTAGGGTAGGGCCCAGACAGGCTATTTTTAGGCGAATGTCTATTTTTCGATGCATGTCTATTTTTATTATCCCTTAATTTAGATGGACATTAAACTGTAATCTATTCTCAATGTGGACTTGAAAATAGTTAAATGAAGTGGAAAAATAGTTAGCTAAGTGAATTTCGAGTTAAGAGGTTGGTTGGTGGGACATGTAGGTTGACTTGAGTAATAACTGAGTGATTCTAGTTGTAATGGAGTTGGACGTGTAGTGGTGGATGAGTTGTGCAAGTTGTAAATCAGTTTAACTCAGTTAAGTGAGTTAAATTCAGTTGTGCTAGTTGTAACTGCAGATACACTAGTGAGAGATCAAGTGAATTAAATATTAATTAATTCACATGTAGTGATCTCACATGCAATTGATGTTTTTACTATTATTAACTACATGCATGTCAGATCCAGTGGAGACCCAGTTGATTTCTAAGTGAAAGGGAAGATAACTATCAGTTGTGACATTATCCGCTTGCACACATGCAAGCACGCACACATTTGATGAGCCCATGATATTTACGTAGTCAAGGCAGGAAAGGCATCCATCATTTAGGTTTCTTTACTAGCAGGGATTGTGCAGTGGAGGCAGGTTGTCTGGAGACAGTAAATTAGCTAAGGGATTTGCCAATTTTTGTATGACAGTGTGAGACAATTAGCTTATGTATTGAGGGCTCCTGTGAGAAGAGATTTGTATGTAATTTTTTCATGATCCATGATATAATATACAATAGAATATAGTGGGGTTTTCAGTTGTAAGCTTTCCTCGGGAAATTATATGTGTTGTGTGTGGTTGATCTTTCTTCATGCTTATGTAATTGGCAATTGTGTTTTTAATTCCGCAAAGATTTGTAGAAGCAATTCAGTATTTAACTTTAGCATGTTGTTAGATCAAGTGAATCCAAGATATACATGCATATTTTATAATTTCTACATGGTATTGGAGCACAGGAAATTGCAGAATTGAAGCAGGAGTTGAGTTTGTGACTGGATAGAATTCAAACTTATAGAAAGACTTTCTTGGTGCTACAACTGATTCAATATCGAAATGGATTTCAATGGCTTGATTTTAGAGTATGCACTTGAGGGCAGCTCGAACTACATTGCTTGGAAGGAAAATATGGAGGGAGTACTCGAAGACAATGGCTTGAAGGAATTCATTGACAAAGATGTTCCTAAGCCAGATGCTACAGATGCTGCAAATCTTGATGCATGGAAAAAGTAAGTGGCAAGGGCGAGGAGGATCATGTTGGAGGGAGTACGAGACCACATTATCTCAAGCCTCCATGATAAAGGCACACCATATGCTACATGGAATGATTTGACGGATCTATTCCAAAGCAGCAGCGACCATAGGAAATTGGCGCTCAAAGATAAACTCAGGAAGATCAAGATGGAAAAGAATTACACTATTCCGATATACTTAACAAAGTTTGTCCAATGTCGGGATGAACTTGGGAGTGTAGGAATAATTGTCACTAATGATGATTTGGTGAGTTTGGCTCTTCTGGAACTTCCTAATATTTGGCACAGTTATGAAGACTCTGTCAACGGATGGGGAAAATTGTTGGATTGAGAATGACTATGGTCAGATATGGTGCAAGAGGAGTTCAGGCGGAACACTGGAGATGGATCTTCATCAAAGCATGATGATGAAGAGGATTGTGCTTTGGCTTCCAAGACGAAGAAGGGGAAAGGGAATAAATTCCATTCTAAATCTGAGGCCGTTGAAGATTGCAAGGAGCACAACATGTCCAAAATGAAGTGTTTTCACTGTCACAAGCATGGACATATTGCCACAAGTTGTCCACAAAGAAGAAGAAGAAGAAGGCTACTGGAGCTGCAGTTGGTGAGGCCCTTGCCTTGCAATTTGAGCTTGAATTCTCATTGATCGCATGCATGGTGTCAAGTGCATTGGGATCAGGGTGGTACTTGGATAGTGGTGCTTCCTTTCACATGATGAGAGACAAGGAAATTTTTAGTAACTTGGAGGAGAAAGATCTCTAGAAGCATATTGAATTGGGCGACAACAGACGGTACAGTGCTACTGGGATTGGTACCATTACCTTTCAGAGGGCATCAGGGTAAACTCTTTCAATTAAAAAATGTGATGCATGTGCCAATTTTGAAGAAAAATTTAGTCTCAGTTGCAATGTTAGAGGATAGAGGCTATGATGTTGTTTTTAATGAAGGAAAAAATTTCCTGCGACATAAAGCAACAGGGCAAGCCAAGAAGATTGGGATTTGAGTTAAGAATCTCTATAGACTTGATGTAAATGTGATTTCTACAGAGCTTCCTACCATTTGGAAGTGTCAGAAATTCATACAATTGACCCTTGAGAGGGAGTTGGATTTGCATGCAGGTAAGAGTGAACCTCAAGATGTGGAGCAGCCACATGCGGAGGATCATGGAGTGGGAACAACCACTCATGTAGAGAAATTTTGAGCTAGATGGGCAGAGGGAGTGCATGCAGCTATACCACCAGGTGAGAGGTGGGGCGACATGCATGAATAATCCCAAGAATAAATTTTGGGCAGGATTCATTGAGATGGTGTGGATCTCATGAATCGAACTTGGCTACTAGGAGCCCACAGAGCAACAATAGGAGGATCAGTCAGATTGATGCAATCAGGCATCGTGAGGACATGAAATAAAAGTGACAGTGTCAGATACTAGAGCGTAGATCAGAGTTGGCAACAAGTGTAGAATGCATGGATGCAGGTGGCAACAGCGCAGAGGATCCAATAGACATGTGCAGTAGCTAGCAACAAGTCAGAAGACTTTGATGACAGATGCATTATATTGATTCAGTTGTTTGGAGGCTATTCAGTTTTAGAAGTGTTACATGCAAGAGTTTCATGTGCGAGAAACACTAGAGAAGTGTTGCATGCATGAGTTGCATGTCGCATGCAACGGTTGCATGTCGCATGCATGGAGTTTCATGTCACATGCAAGGGTTGCATGTCGCATGCATGGAGTTTCATGTCGAATGCAAGGGTTGCATGTCACATGCATGGAGTTGCATGTTGCATGCAAGGACATTCATTTCTTGTTGAGAGGGAGTGTTGAAGTTTTCAACAAGAAACAGTGAAATTGGCATCTGGAAACAGCATCCATGATCTTAGTGAAAATTAAGCACCTACACTAGGGTGGGGCCCACATAGGCTATTTTTAGGTGAATTTCTATTTTTAGATGCATGTCTATTTTTATTATCCCTTAATTTAGATGGACATTAAACTATAATCTATTCTCAATGTGGACTTGAAAATAGTTCACTGAAGTGGAAAATCAGTTAGCTAAGTGAATTTCGAGTTAAGAGGTTTGTTGGTGGGACATGCAGGTTGACTTGAGTTGTAACTAAGTGATTCTAGTTGTAACAGAGTTGGAAGTGCAGTGGTGCATGAGTTGTGCAAGTTGTAAATCAGTTTAACTCAATTAAGTGAGTTAAAGTCAGTTGTGCTAGTTGTAACTACAGATACATTAGTGAGAGATCAAGTGAATTAAATATTAATTAATTCACATGTAGTGATATCACATGCAACTGATGTTTTTACTATTATTAACTGCATGCATGTCAGATCCAATGGAGACCCAATTGAGTTCTAGGTGAAAGGGAAGATAGCTATCATTTGTGACATTATCCGCTTGCACACATGCAATCACACACACATTGGATGAGCCCGTGATATTTACGCAGTAAAGGCATGCAATGCATCCATCATTCAATGATCTTTACCAACAGGGATTGCGCAGTGGAGGCAGGTTGTCTGGAGACAGTAAATTGGCTAAGGGATTTGCCAATTTTTGTATGATAGTGTGAGACAATTAGTTGATGTACTGAGGGCTCTTGTGAGAAGATTTTTGTATGTATTGTTTCATGATCCATGATATAATATACGATAGAATATAGTGGGGTTTTTAGCTATAATCTTTCCCCGAGAAATTATCTGTGTTGTGTGTGATTGATCTTTATTCATGCTTATGTAATTGCCGATTGTATTTTTAATTCCGCAAAGATTTGTAGAAGCGATTCAGTATTTAACTTTAGCATATTGTTAGATCGGTTGAATCCAAGATATACATGCATATTGTATAATTTATATAGGGTCAATACCATGGTAAAGACCCCTGGTATACAGATTACCATGGTGCGGATTATGTACGTGATTTTTCTTCACAATACCTGCATATGTACGTGACCCTTCTTAATAAGATCCGTGTATACTTTCCCAAACTTTTCTTTTCCATACATGTATATCTGAACTACCATTTCTATGTCCATAGCATCTATAGCATCGCATTAGTTTCATAATTTTCATGTTACCACAATGTTGACATCTTTATTAAGTAGGTTTCCATCAAGACAACACATTATCCATACTGCCAACAACCTCCCCCTTTGGACTTGATGTCAACCACTTTGGTGTTTGGTCACCACCTGTAATCACCTACAAACACACTACCCACAGATGCAATGGTAGGCCCTGATCATGCAACATAGCTCATGTTTCTCCCACAATAGTTATGTTCTTTCTTTCTATAACCCCATTATTTTGTGGGTTATGAGGTGTTATCAATTCTCTTCTAATTCCTTCTAAGGCATAGAATTTCTTGAATTCCTTAGAGATATATTCTCCACAACTGTCGCTCCTTAGAGCCTTCAACTTCTTCCCTATATCTTTCTCGACAAGTACCTTGAGCTCACAAAACTTGGATAACGTGTAATCTTTCTTCTGCATGAAGAAAATCCAAAAATTTCTTGAAAAATAATCAACAAAAATCACATAATACTTGTGTTTTATCGTGGAAGTTGTCGAGAATGGTCCACACATGTATAAGTGAACTATCTCATGGATCTCCTTTGCTTGGCTTTCCTTATCGTGAAAGGTGGCCTTGGTATACTTCCCCAATGTACACCCTTTGCATGTATCTCTCTGTGCAAGTGCACCCTTTGGAATTTGTGTAGAAATTTGTTGCATGATCTTCAAAGCGCCATGGTGTAGATGGTGTACCATAATTCACTGATGTCTCGCCTCTCCATCTTCTCTGCTTGTGTGCTCAATGCAGCACCCTTTTCTACATCTAGTTTGTAGAGGTACTTCACTCGAACCCCAATATTTTTCTCCAGTCCCATGGCTTTGTGACGAAGGAACACCTTTCCTTCACTGAAGATCACATCATAGCCACGATATTCCAACATAGCAACAGAAACCAAATTCTTCTTTAAACCAGGAACATACATGACATATTTTAATGTGAGGGGTTTACTTGAATCTCTCTTAAAAGTAACTATACCTACACCGGTAGCGCTATACCTCCTGTCATCACCCATCTCGATGTGCATCTGGATATCCTTCTCCTCCAAGCTACTGAAGAATTATTTATTGTCGGTCATATGGAATGAAGCTCCATTATCCAAATACCACATAGAACCCATCACCGATGACACCATGCATGCGATGAGAGTGAAATCCAACTTGAACTATGAAGCAAGTGATTCACCTGCCGCTCCTCTTGAGGCCTTCCTGTTGGTCTTCTTGTGTCGACAATTTGGGGCATAGTGTCCATGCTCATGACAGTGAAAACATTTCACCTTTGAAAAGTCTCGCTTCTTGCCTACCTTTCCAGACCCTGATTTGGAATGGGATGCCTTCCCTTTTCCTTTATTCGTCTTTCCAACCAAGGCATAGTTCTCCTCATCATCATACTTTTATGAGCATCCATCTTTGGTGCTCCACTGAAACTCTTCTTGTACCAAGTCAGACCACAATCGCTCCCACTCTGATAACTTCTCCCTCCCATTCACAGAGTCCTGGTAGCTATGCTAGCTCTTGAGAATGCCTAGAATTTCTAGGCTCACCAAATCATCATCAGAAATTGTCACACCAACACTTCCAAGCTCATCTCAGCACTGAGTGAACTTCGTCACGTATTTTTAGATCGTGTCACCCTTCTCCATATTGATCTTTCTAAGCTTGTCTTTTAGCGCCAGCTTCCCGTGGTCATTGCTACTTTGAAACATATTTGTTAAGTCCTTCCACAGAACATATGTAGTTTCCTTTCCATGGAGATTCGAGACAATATTATCTCGAACTCCCTCTAACAATATCCTTCTCACCTTTTCTACTTTCTTGTTCCATGCATCAAGAATTTGAGCACCTGGCTGAGGAATATCAATGTATATGAATGCCTTCAATATGTTGTCCTCGAGCACTACCTCCATCCTGTCCTTACATGCTATGTAATTCAAATTTTTCTCGAGTGCGTATTCGAGTCTCAAGCCATTGAAAGACATCTTGATATGTTGTTGGGTCTAGAAGAATAGATATGTAAATTCAATATACATGTTCAAAACAAACTTTGGTTCTTCTCTTCTATTGTGATTCATGCTCTAATACCATGTAGAAATTATCCAAATGGATTTAATATGATCTTGTAATGTACTAAAACAAAATATTGAATCCTTCTACAATTTACGGAAACCAATTACAATCGCAAAATCACATAACAAGTAAGAGAAATAAATTATCAATCACATAGCACAAGATGTATCTGGGGAAAGAAACTGCTCAAATCCCTGCTATATGTATATTGCATAAAGTCAAGATCTGAAACAATACAATGATATCTCCCTCACTGAGAAACCTTTTCACTTTGTCGACTTCTCACTCTTATCTAGGAAAAATCGGTCCAATACTTAACCAATTCTCAGCCTCTGTTTAGCCAGCCTTTCTTATGCATTCTTAGAAGAATTGTGGCCTTGTTAATAAGGAAATTCCCAAGAATTTATTGCACACTTCCTTCAAGGCATCATGATGACCTCATGCATGACCTGTACAATTTTCTAATTATACAACTGATAGTTATCTTCCCTTTAACCTCAATTCTCAACTGGACCTTCCTTAAAACTGACATGCAACAACCATTTATAGAGAATTATCAATTAATTGATTGATCACTACTTATGAATTAAATCATATTTAATTCACTGGACCTATCACTATCTCATCTCTGAGTTAGAACTAGTTAAACTGATTTTAACTCAATTAATTGATTAACTAATTACAACTCACAAATAACAATAACTGGACCCCCTAAAATCTAGGAAGAACTCTACATGCCTCCTCTTTGACCTCCAAATCGAATTATATGATCTAACAATCTTCCTAACTCATTTAACACTTACAAGTTGTTATGAGATGAAATTACAACTTCTCTTCCAATTTAATTAAGGGAAAATTAAATCAGAAGCCCCCTTGGGGTGCCTTTTCAACATTTTATCTTCATAGGGCCATAAATTTTTATCCATAAGTCGAATTGAAATGAAATTTATATCATTAGAATCATCTTGAAGAGATGAATTAAATGATATTGTCCATCTGAAATTCTGGGAAAGTTGAAAAAAAAGAGTCAAAAATTTTAAATCTCGTTCCCATAACTGTACCTTGGGAGTTGGGTCAGCAAAATAACCACCTCCTTCTAAATCTAGTTGGATTTTTGGGTTAGGAGGGTTGTGTTTATACCCATGTTCTATGGAGATACTTGAGAATATGTAGAAAAGCATTCAGTTAATTTTTATGGTGCTTTCAATATTTAAAATGTGGATGAAGATGATGTTACTTGACGATTTTTCATCCAAACTCTACAAGTGCTTGTGAATAGCTTAATTCATTATTTCATTATTATAAGATTTATTTGTTAAGAAATATTTTTCAATAAAATAAGCATATTCTCTTTTCTTGAATTTGATTGAAATCGGGATAAATCGTAAAGAGAGGGTAAAAATTTTCATATTTATGGAAGTCCATGAGATTCCTCAATAAATGTTTCCAAATGATTTCATCATTTTTATCCCTTATTAAAATTACTTTCCTACTAATCTAATATTTTATTGCAGCAAGAGAATAAGTGTGATTGGAAAAATTTAATGTGATGAACAGAAGTCATTGAAGAAAATATTCATGAAAGCAATGTTGATATCTTAAACTTTCCAATGAAATTCAAAGAACGTGGAGGAAAGGACATAGAAGATAAATAATGAAAAATGTGAGACTTTCTCTACATCAAATCATGTTCTTGAAGCTAAAAGTGAGAACCCTAATGTCTCAAATAAAGAAGAGCACCATTCTCCACATGCTTCATGGGAAGAAAATTTTGATCTCTCACATGTTCAATTTGAGGGTAATGTTGACAATGATTTTAAGGATAGATTTGATGAACCTTCACCAAATGAACATGAAAATGAGGAAGATGTTATATTTGATTTTTAATGGCCATAGCTGGTTTGTAAAAAGCCACAATAGGGATGTCAACATGAGATGAGCAAGATTTATCACTTTACATCAAACTTTCAAGCTCTTGATTTTTCATCAAGAGTAAAGTCAAATGAAGAGGAGGTCTTATTAGAATCAAAATAAAAAGGGAATTTGCAACAAGATGGATGGATGGTATATGTTAATTTCAAAGATAATTATATCGTTGGTAAACAACAAGAGAATTTCCATGTATTTCTCAATGGACTTTCAACAATAATTTATTTTTTCAATTCACCATGGAAGAATTTTTCTTGCATGACAAAGGAATGTCCTCAAAACATTGTCAATAAATAAAGGCTCTCAAATGTGGTTGGGAAGAAATAGATGAGTTGGTTATGTACATGGCCCCATTGAAAGTTCACTTATACTTGAGAGTAGCCTTTATCTCCAAGTAAGATATGGTGGGTATATTTTTTCTCACATTAATAAATTTGTTTTCTCAGATAAAGTATGCCTAATAAGAATTTATTGGATTGAGATAATGGTTTGGGATGACTCCAGATCCCAATGGAGAATGTATCTAGTCTAATCTTGGTGTTATCAACAACCCATAAGGAGTCAGTGTCACCAGCATTGTATCCCATTGTCTCGTTGAGAGATGGGTGTTAGCCAAGGCCTTTCACTAGGAAAATGTCGGTTGATATGATGTTACACAGATGCAATTACCAATCCGATTCTTCTTATAAGATTTTTCAGTTTAAAAGTGACCATATACCTATATGAATACCTCCCTAGTTAAGAGGGATTGTTGAAAAGTGTAACTAGGTTCGGTCTTCATATTGACTATGTAATTATGAATTTATGTAAAGAAGAAGAAAAAGATAATAAATGCATTTTGTTGTACTTGCTTCATGGGTTTCATGGGCAAGATTTTATTATAGGTCAATAGACTTCTTCTTGATGTCTATAGGGTTTTGGCTTCTAGTGTAATTAAGAGTCATGATTATGAAGTATTTGGTCTGAAGAATGCCTCCAAGACCTTGTGGAAGAAAGGCTCATAACATCCCTCAAGACAGCTCTCATTCAATGCTGGAAATGATGTGATAAATCGACTTACAATCAGTGATAAAGTTGGCCTACATGTCGGCCTAAAAGTTTTTTGAAGGGTTGGCCTAAAGGCCAGACATTGCACTATATATACCCCAGAAACTGCGGCATATTTTCCACAAAAAATTGTGGATTTCTCTCTGTAATTTCCACAGAAAATTTGTGGATTTCTTGAAGAAGAAAGTGCAGATTTCAAAGCACAGAAAGTGTGGATTTCAAAGGACAGAAAGTCCGGATTTGAGAGGTCAGAAAGTGCGGATTTCAAAGGTCATTAAGTGCGGATTTCAAAGGTCATTTAGCACGGATTTCAGAGGCTAGAAAATGCAGATCACTCTGAAGATGTCTGTGGATTTCAAAAAGAACTGAATTGACAAGTACAGGGTTGAGTACGTATATATATCTGAGATAGATACATCATATTAAAGTCTGGTTAAATGCAAGTTGAAGGCTGTTGTGAAGCATTCTGAAGCAATGGATAAAGCTAATATGCATGCAAAGATGAGATTTCGAATGATCTTGTAATCAATAAGGATTATCTCAAGATAAACTTAGAGACCGGGTGATGCAGGGGCATTAGACCCAAGACACTTTTGTACATAAATAAATGTAAAGGAGGGCCTCATGTTTTTTTTTCCCATGTAAATATTCATAATTGAGTAATTTAGTTAATTAGAGGGAAAATACTGTAACTGCCTGAATGTTTGATGGGCACCTGAAGAGATAGTCAGAAGTTAGGCTAGCTTAGGAGTCCAAGAGTCATCAAGGAAATGAATCGATTGATTTACAATATGTATAAAAATAAACCCCTGTGACAAAGTCGAGGGGTTGCACAGGGCTGCACAGACCTGCACAGACCTGTAGGGAGAACTGCAGAGAGCTGCATAGGGGAAATAGGGCCAAGACATTGGAAGATCTGGCCGATATATTGTAAGTTAATTCACTGTATAAAGGTAGAATTGTTCAGTATGTCATGTGCATTGTGATTTAGTTCCATATGTGAATTGTCGATTGATTTCCTGTGTGGGTGGCTCGAATTCCACAAGCAGAATATAAGGTTGAATGTAAATTCAATCTGTGATAGAGCTCTGAACGAGGCTCTGTATTTAATGGGAGAATCAATGTGAATGCAGCTGATATTATGCTTAAGGTTGAATGTGATGGCTCGTTTATAATTCTTGTTATGTATAACCAGTGAAATGAGATCAAGGTTGCGGATTGGTTTCGGCACTGTCTGTGCTTTTATTGAAATAAGCAAGTGCAATATATGAATGTGTTTGGTGAAGGAATTGTGAATCCCTGCAACCAACACGGAACTCAGTGACTGTATAAAAATGTGTGAAGGCGCTCCGCGAGGGAAGATTTAGTGTCAATACAAGGGAAACAGCGTTGAGATGGAACGTGAAGTTAAGTGGAAGGAGAACGGAACCGGAGTAAACGAACGAGAACGGAACCTAGAAGGAAAGCAGTGGAACCACGGCGGATGAGCAGTAATAGCGGTTTGGGTGAACAGTAAAGGCTAGAAGCGGTATTCATCGCACCACTCTTATACAGAAGGCGGTATTAGAGGAGTCACGAGCGATTCCATAGGAAGCTCGATACGTGTCCCCGAGCGAAATAGAAAAACCACCCAAGTACGAGCGCCATCACGCATTATTGTTCGTGCATGTTGATCAAGCGATATACGTTGGATCGGGCAACACGATAACAGCCGTCGGATGTGGATGGCTCGTCAGTCCTGGGCCCCAGTTTTAAATTATATTGGTCGGGACTTTTCAAATTAAGGTTTACGGATAACCGAGGTATGTGTTGTACGCTGTTGTGGGCCCGAAGCGTTCGATCAAATAATCCAATCATATTATATGTTAAGGGGTCAGAATCATATGAATAAGGGTTGGCGCATAAAACGCATATTATAACCGTAGAGTCGGAGAGCATATATATGTCATGGTTGAAATGGGTCCGTGAACATTAGAAACACATAAGGGTTGAACGTATAATGGTTTGAATATACGAAGTGTGGCCATATGAATTGTGATCCAGGCGCGTAGTTAAAAGACTGAGGATAGATATACGTATTGATATTGAGAGTATAACATAAGGGCTTGGAATTAATATCTCAAATCTCAGAGATTTGAGATATTAACACTCTTAGAATTAAGTGTTGAATTTTCCAGTGTGGAATAAGGGAAGACTGTGAGGTTGCCCGGATTGGAAAAACGATTGTGCAATAAAATTTTGGGATGCATTTACACACAGTTTAGGTGGAATTTGAAAATACTGGGAATGTGGGTAAAGCGGGGTTACCCCTGCACCAAAGTGGTATCGGAGCTAGAATTTAGTTAGCTCGTTGAAGAGTTTGTTTTTGAAATGCACATGTACTGAACAAGAAAGGATAGTTGATGTTTGAATATGTTTAATAGAGAAAATTGCAGATTTGATTTGACATGCAGTGAAGGTCTCCAGATGAACAGAATCTGGATTTGAAGACAGAAGATTGCAGCAGGTAGATGCAGTGCAGGAACAAGATCATTCAGGGATCTTGAGAGGTAAGATGATGAGCCTTATTTGAACTCTGGTTGGAAGAATTTTTTTGCAGAATATAGAGTGCAAGCAATTGAGGAAGACATCTCAGCAGAAGTAGATCACAAGCTTTGAGAGCAGTGATAGAAGAGTCTAGCAAGGGATTCTGAGTGCATAAAGAGTGTGGCAGAACCTGAAATAATTCCCAACTGAGGTTGGATGAAAGAAGAAAAGAGATGTTCTTGAGAAAGTTGCAGAGTGAAGCCTAGAGAGCAAAGAGAGTGCTCAGGAGGTTCCAAAGAGAGGGGACCAGTACTTGCCAAAAGTCGGAGCTCAGGAGAGAAGCTTGGTGAGGTAAGTTGCAGCAAGAGAGCTTGTTGTTGCAGAGGCTTAGTGCAGCTTGTGAGTGAAGAACTCCTAGAGAAGAGAATGGCTACTGAGAGCCATAGCAGAGACTGCAGAGATTGCAGAGGTTTTGAGAGAAACCACAGCAAAAGAGTGTGTGAAGATGCCAAAGCAGTTGGCATGAGGAAGAGAATCACAGATGAATAATATTGGAAAGAAGTTGCTGAGATCAGGGAAGCAGCCAAGACTGAAGGGTCTTGTGATTTGAAAACAAAAAGGTTGTGTGTGTTTGCAGGTACACCACTGGAAGATGAACAAGCTTCAAAGTTTGTTGGTGAGAAGAAGACATTGAGTCTGAAATCTGTCCAGATCAATGCTGAGATAGTGAGATCTCAGGGAGAGATAAGGTGGCAGAGGCTACAAAGGAAGAAGGAGCAGATGATGAATGCTCAGAAGAAGAAGGAAATACTCAGAGTGATTGAGTATTTGGATAAGGACTTGGAGACTGAAGCTTCAAGTGGGACTAAGGGGTCCAAGAGCCTTACATCTAACATATTTTGTATGGTTGTAGGAACAGCATGTGAGAAAGAACAAATTGTTGATGTTGTCACTGAGGAAGAAAATGGAGCAGCTACATGCTTTGAGGATGTCCATGCACAGTTGGAGAAAGATTATGCTTTCCAACATATTGGAAGCAGAAGAGCTTTAGTTTATGATATTGGCCAGAAGCTGGAGGTTGAACAGCTTGAGGACTCTGAAGAAGAGACCATTGAAGAATCTCTGAAACATATGAGAGACTTGGAACAGCAGGAAGATTTGGTGACCAAATCACCAAATGAGACCATGAGGTCTTATGTTTTTGCATCTGACACGCTGTGTGTGAATGCAGGTGCTAATGAAGGCAGTTCACATGATGAAAATGTGACAGATGAAGCTCATTGTTGCCAAGCAAGATATGATGAGTATCTTTCATATGAAGAACAGATGGAACTATTGCAGCAGAGGGAATTCATTAATTCCTTATTTTATAGAAGAGATTGTTTCAATGGAGTTGATGATGATGAACTTGTCATTAATGTTGATAATGACAGACTGCTATTGATGAATGGCCATGTGGAGAATGATGGACAGGTACCTGGAGTCTTTGCAGAGATGGGAAATCAGGATTGTATTCTGATGAAGACTAAGGAGATAGTGACAGCAGAAGATAATGAAGACAATGAAGATGTTGAAGATGTTCTCTTGGAGGAGATGTCGAGATTGTGGCATGAGCGGAGGACAGAACCACAGAGAGAAGGTGTTCAGATGGTAAGGACAGAGATGATTGAAGATAAGAGAGTTCATTTTTATGGACTAGAGCAGAAATACCTCCTTGAAGAGGATGGTGCAGAAGAGAGACTAGCTGACAGTCTCAAGAAATGTTCGAAGAATTGGAATCAGCATTCTGATGTGCTGATTGAGGAGAAAAGAAAGTTGGGACAGCATATTGAGATGCTGACAGAAGAAGGGAAGGCTCTGAGGCCTTGTAGACTTTGCTTTAACAAATGGTTGAGGAATGCAGATCATGTTGATGAAGGAGATAAGTTTACAGCATGGTGCAGTCAATTGAAAGAGAAGGAGAATTTTGTGGAAGACTTCAAACCATGGAATGGAGAAATTGAGCTGCTAGAGAGTATGCTGAATCAGTAGGATTCAATACAAGGGAGAGGACCTCAATTTAAGAATTGGGGAGTGCAGAATGTGAAGACACAATGGGATGGAGATAGAAAAGAATTGATGATTGAGTCATCAGTAGGGACCATTGGGTCTTGGGGTTCTGGAACTAATGAAGTCGGTGTGTTGACAGGCAAAGCAGAAGACAATCCATCACTTGGAGTTGTCTTAGAAGAAGAAGCGCTATTGCGGAATGAGGATGAGCAACTGAACGAAGATGAGACAGCCATGTCTCAGATGCAGGAAATTGTTGCTCTTGGTAGCAAAGAAGAATTGGCTTGTTCGAATAGCCAAGGAAAGATTAAAGAGAAGACTGCATGGTAGGCTGTTGAGGCTGCTACAGTAGTAGAGAACCAGAGTTTCACTCTGACAAAGGATGAAGATACAGTGGCTAGATAACTTGATTTGATTGCTGGAGTCAGTCAAGAAGAAGGAAGGCAATTACAGAAGATTGCCAAGGCAGAAGAAGAAGATGCTGAACCTGAGTTGCAGCATATTGATGATTTTTTTGGTCAAAGGAGATGGCAAGAATGTTTGCTGAAGATATTCAGAAAAGAAGGTGAAATCCCAGAACAGCAGCTTGGAGTGTTGCTGGAGAGAGTGCTGAAGCAACAAGCTGAAGTGTTGCCAGCAGAGGAGCATAAATTTTACTGTTGCAGAGAGGGTATGGATGATTGGGTGGCAGTAAGCATAGGAGCTTGGGCAGCAGTAAGAACTGAAGAAATAAGAATGCAGCAAACAAAAGTAAGTGTCCAGTAGTCAGAGGAAAGATTAGACAGAGAAATCGAATTTATAAGAAAGTTAATGATAAAGATGCCTCAGAAAAGGGCAGCAGCGAGGAAACAAGGAAGCAGCAGCACAAGCAAAGCAAACAGAGGATGCAAAGGTACAGCCTGTGGAAAGCTACAGCATAAAGTTTGGAAGCCAGGAGGAATGTGAAAGGAGGACGCTGCAACGGATGGCCAATTGAAAAACAAGGTGTGGAATCTAGGCAGATAAAAATAAAGCACATGATCAGGAGATCATGAATCATTTGGACCTGGGGAGTCTAATGCAGGGGCATTAGACCCAAGACACTTTTGTACATAAATAAATGTAAAGGAGGGCCTCATGTTTTGTTTTCCCATGTAAATATTCATAATTGAGTAATTTAGTTAATTATAGGGAAAATATTGTAACTGCCCGAATGTTTGATGGGCACGTGAAGATATAGTCAGAAGTTAGGCTAGCTTAGGAGTCCAAGAGTCATCAAGGAAATGAATCGATTGATTTACAATATGTATAAAAATAAACCCCTGTGACAGAGTCGAGGGGCTGCACAGGGCTGCACAGACCTGCACAGACCTGTAGGGAGAACTGCAGAGAGCTGCATAGGGGAAATAGGGCCAAGACATTGGAAGATCTGGCCGATATGTTGTAATTTAATTCACTGTATAAAGGTAGAATTGTTCAGTATGTCATGTGCATTGTGATTTAGTTCCATATGTGAATTGTCGATTGATTTCCTGTGTGGTTGGCTCGAATTCCACAAGAAGAATGTAAGATTGAATGTAAATTGAATCTGTGATAGAGCTCTGAACGAGGCTCTGTATTTAATGGGAGAATCAATGTGAATACAGCCGATATTATTCTTAAGGTTGAATGTGATGGCTCGTTTATAATTCTTGTTATGTATAACCAGTGAAATGAGATCAAGGTTGCGGATTGGTTTCGGCACTGTCTGTGCTTTTATTGAAATAAGCAAGTGCGATATATGAATGTGTTTGGTGAAGGAATTGTGAATCCCTGCAACCAACATGGAACTCGGTGACTGTATAAAAATGTGTGAAGGCGCTCCGCGAGGGAAGAGTTAGTGTCAATACGAGGGAAACAGTGTTGAGATGGAACGTGAAGTTAAGTGGAAGGAGAACGGAACCGGAGTAAACGGACGAGAACGGAACCTGGAAGGAAAGCAGTGGAACCACGGCAGATGAGCTGTAACAGCGGTTTGGGTGAACAGTAAAGGCTAGAAGTGGTATTCATCGCACCACTCTTATACAGAAGGCGGTATTGGAGGAGTCACGAGCGATTCCATAGGAAGCTCGACACGTGTCCCCAAGCGAAATAGAAAAACCACCCAAGTACGGGCGCCATCGCACATTATTGTTCGTGCATGTTGATCAAGCGATATACGTTGGATCGAGCAACGCGATAACAGCCGTCGGATGTGGATGGCTCGTCATTCTTGGGCCCCAGTTTTAAATTATATTGGTCGGGACTTTTCAAATTAAGGTTTACGGATAACCGAGGTATGTGTCGTACGTTGTTGTGGGCCCGAAGCGTTCGATCAAATAATCCAATCATATTATCTGTTAAGGGGTCATAATCATATGAATAAGGGTTGGCGCATAAAACGCATATTATAACTGTAGAGTCGGAGAGCATATATATGTCATGGTTGAAATGGGTCCGTGAACATTAGAAACACATAAGGGTTGAACGTATAATGGTTTGAATATACGAAGTGTGGCCATATGAATTGTGATCCAGGCGCGTAGTTAAAAGACCGAGGATAGATATACGTATTGATATTGAGAGTATAACATAAGGGCTTGGAATTAATATCTCAAATCTCAGAGATTTGAGATATTAACACTCTCAGAATTAAGTGTTGAATTTTCCAGCGTGGAATAAGGGAAGACTGTGAGGTTGCTCGGATTGGAAAAACGATTGTGCAATAAAATTTTGGGATGCATTTACACACAGTTTAGGTGGAATTTGAAAATACTGGGAATGTGGGTAAAGCGGGGTTACCCCTGCACCACCGGGTTCTCTAATGTTGATGTTGGTTAGTGCTCGTTGGTGAAGAAAAGAAAGATCGACATTGGAGGAAGACTTAGAAGCGGTTTCAAGGCCTTTGAGGCATTCATAGGTCAAGGTTCTAATTCTTGGTCATGGTACTTGTCATCTGAAAGGTCTACAAGAAGAATTTCTCGTGGGTTTTCCTCTACAAGAGGGAGAGGTTTTTCCCTGGCTCTAGGAGCCTAATTTTTGTGTCTCATGTATTTTGATAAATTACTTGATGAAATACTAAATAAACTAAAGAAGAGAAGACATAAGTAACTCAAGTAAGCTCACAAGTAATTATTAAGAAGAGAATTTGAATTAATCTTTGACCCTCATAATTCTCAATAGACCTCACATTGTTTGGAGTAGGAGTCCCAGAAGTGGGGTGTTAATGATCTTCCTTGGTTTGCAAAACGCATAGAGTGATGCACGGTGTCTTTGGTGAGAACAAGATTGTGACCCTACGGCTAGTCAAGTGCAATGCATGAGTGGTTCCAACACACAAAGGGAAAATGAAGTGTGCCCCTTAGAATCATGTAATAGTATGCATCTTGGAAGGAACACATGAGCAAAATGACATCACACAAACTAACAAGCGAAATAGTCCACGAGTTAAGGTGATGAGTTAATACATAAGCACGCATTCAACAAGATACATACAAATGCAAACAAAATAGTTCATAATCATATGTGTAATTTAAATAACATACATCACAAATACAACAAGAGCATGTTGGAATCACGATTTCTGTTAGACCAAAACCCGTACGCGCTAGTCTCTGCTACAATTGCCAGAGTTAGGATCCACGAGAGGTGGTTATTCCATGTCCACAAACACACGAGGAGCGTTGAACCCAATATCCAACAATCTCTCCCCCAACACGAGCCAGGTGAGTTTCAAATTCGAGACCTGTCGCTCTGATACCAATTGTTGGAATCACGATTGTCGTTAGACCAAAACTTGCAAGCGCTAGTCTCCGCTACAATCACCAAAGTTAGGATCCACGACAGGTAGTTAGTCCATGTCGCGAAACACACAGGGAGCGTTGAACCCAATGTCCAACAGAGCAGTCCTACTACACTCACAATATATGCATGAAAGTGTGTTGGCTCTAATTTTATTAGAAGTGAAAGTTCCATTCATACATACAACATTGACGGACCACTTGCCCCAATAATGGAACGTGAATTCAACAACACCTCCTCCTCCAAAGAAGTATACTCCCTCTACGCTACAGAGAAGCCAAGGCTCTCACAAAACTCTTAAGCTCCTCCTAAGCCTAAGCCTAGCCAAAAGCTTGGCTCCCAAAATCCCTTTACATGAGTTACGAGGATCTATTTATAACAAAAGAGGGGGGTGACTCTTCACATGCCCCCTTTGTGACTCTTGGAATCCGCTCATGGCTCTTCAACTTCTTTACAAAATGACTAATTACATTACAATATGACTCTTCACGTTCCAATATGGACACTTGGAATTTCACTTTTACAAATAATTACAAATAATATTACATTTTCAACTCATACCCATATGAGACAAAATAGGGTAGAGACAACTTGGCAGCCTAACATGACAAAATACTATGATGCTTAAGTTTGGGTAAAATCAAGCTCAGCGGCTTCTACTTGATGCTTCTCGCTCAGATATTGATGCCAAGCTCAGTATTGTTCAATGACATCCCCAAACTGTGTAATGGTGTATGGCTGGAAGCGGACTCTAGCCTCCATAGCATCTGGGTATAATGATTTGGAACTAGTCTCAACTTCTTTCTCAAGCAGACGCATCATTGTTCTGATCTAGATCGGATGACCGATGTAGTTCTGCATGTTATGTTGATTCAGCTCGAATTCCTCCTGGGTGGCGATATGTTTCAATTTCTCCAAGCATTGATCAACCTCCTTCCTGACTTGACCTTTGCGTTTAGCCTCGGTGAGTGTGTCAACTAATGGGATCATGTGGGTTCTCGCCATGAAATCCAAATTGTTATATTTATATACATATGAGGCCTGAATATTTCCAATGAAAGAGGCGAGTTTCTTGTTGTTCTGGATCAACATCCGAACTCTTTCTTTCTCCAGCTATACCTGCAGCTTCATTTTCTTCCCCAAGGTAAGCGGTGCCCCCTTGTACCACATTGTCCAATCATGCACGGTGGCGATCACAGCTTGCACATTCCTAAGGTCTTAACAAACTCTTTGTTATGTCGTTGCAAGTCATGTAAGCGGACAACTGCCTTATGTATGGTCATGAGCTCCTCATAGAGGTCCTGCATAGTGTCTCCAAGTGTGGATACTTCAGCAAGTATTGTTGCTCTCATATCCTCCAAGTAGACCTATGTGAAAGGTGCATTTTTCAGTGTTGTGTGGAGTTGTTCAATCTCTTATCAGGCAGCCTGTAGATTCTGTACCAACTTTTCATTATCAGTCGCCAAGTATTGAGTATTTGATCTCGCTGCACCCAGAAAGGCCAAGCTTCGGCAATAGCATTTGGGTTCGTGTTGGTGTATGCCACTATCCCCCTTTCTCTCATAAATGGAGGTGATGCATGATAATCCAGGAAGTGCTTTCTCTATGCTTGTACAATCCTCTTCTGCAGTTCATCATATGATAGATTGTACACATCCATCACCGGATCATCATCAAGGGGAACTATCTCCCCTTCCTCGCTTTGGGTTGGCTCTACAGTTGGAGGTGGTGGAGACTGAACAGTGACTTGTGGTGTGTTAGGCATCAAATCAAAATCTTCATCTCGCGGCTCTGGTCCCAACTCCATGTCTGCAACCTCAATCAAGTCTTCAATCTGTTGAGCAAGACTCGATCTCGGATATGTTCGCTCTCTCCCTATGTTGTTGGTTGGCTTCGTTCTTTCTCTTCGACTTGAATAGGTGTTGTTTCTTCTCATGTTGCGCCTTGCCTTCCTTCTTATTCGTGCTTCTGCTTCTCCTCTTGTTCTCTCCTTCTTAGCTCATGTTCTTCCCTTAGCTCTTGTTCGGCTCTCTGTACTCTCAGCCTTGCTTCCTCCAAGATTTTCTTCCCTCTCTTCCTCCGTGATGCTCTTTGTAGCCTCTACTTCCTCTTTGCTTATGTTGCCAAAGTTTATTGTGTAAGGATGGGATCTGCTTTCATCTTCCAGCATTGTTCCCCCTTTTCACTATCATAAGCTTCCTCTTTCCCTTATCTTGTACTAGGTTGTTGTCTTATGTTGTTTTTTCTTCTGGAATTGCTATCGTTTGTGGAGTAGCATATGAAGTCCCATCTATACTGAGTGGTTCGCGAGGTCTGGAGAAATTATAGTAGTTCTTCCGTGGTTCCTCCTTCGGCCACTGAAATGACCCATTGACCCAGTTGTAGTATATTCTCACACAGTGGTATTTGAAAATTCCCCTCGGATCATACCGATTGAAGTCTTTTATACTAAACTTAAACTTCATTATCGATTTCGCTTCGGTGTCTGCAACTTTGAGATTCTTAATCTCGTACAACCTGATTTGCAAAGGAAGCGTGGGCCATGGTGCTTTCTTCTTCCTATGTTGTGTTGCTAACAGCCCTGTGGCGAGATGGTATGATACTTCTTGCATGACAAGTTTGTCGGTGGCATACATTGGCAAAATATGTGGTGGCTTCTGCCCACCGAACACTCTAATCAATGTGCCATCTGGTAAGGCAAACCAATCTGCAATCTATGATATTTCCTCCATCGCTCCTCGTGACATGCAAGGTGGGTCCTCCTGAAAGATAAGCTTATATAGTGGGATGATGAAGTGATCAGTTAGCTCCTCCATAACTCCTCCATGGCTGCAATCCAAAATTAACTTACGATAGATATGCACAGCAGTTTCTCTCAATGTCCATGTCCAGTTCATGCCAAGAAACTGATTTTGTGCACAGATTGCATTCAATAAGTATATAGACATATAGAACAGTGTTTGCTCTCCTTTGGGAGGATTACGAGCTTGTGCTACATGGACTCTCAGCTGATGAGCCAAAAGATCTGACTAGTTGAATAACTTCCCCTCGTTAACCACCCAATTCAATAAGATAACCCACCCCTCAGGAAAGGTCTGTGTGCTCGGTTGACCTTATATTTTGCAAGATAGGATGACCAAGAGCTGGTAGGCCTTCTTGAGTGACTTTGTCTTGTATGTGTGGGTGGGTATCTGTCGAAACTTAGATGGCTCCTTCACCCAGCTTTTGAAAATATCTCGTGTTCATATACTTATGGGTGGCATAAAAATATGAGTCCATGAGCTTTAATGGCTCGGGAAAATGATACATGCACTGATAATATGTTGTCATAAATTTTGCAAGATTATGTCCATTGGTGTTTCTAAGTGTCATATTTTTCTCATCAATGTGTGAAACATCCCAACTGATCACATATGCACACGGGAAGGCTGGATATCTACATGCAACCCTGTATATTCTTGATTGTCAGATGTTGAAATAAACATGTCGGTCCTCTAAATCTGCCCTTGAAGTCCTTTGCAGAAGAATCTTTAATTTGTTTCCATGTCATTGTTGATTCTTTTTCTATAAACAATTGATTATCCGCATATACTGGCAAGTTAGTTGGCACTTGCTCAACAGTTTCCCCAAAACTGCTTTCAGTGGTTTCTTTTGAAGCAGCTCTCTTGGGTGCCATGGTAACAGTGATTGCTGGAGAGGTGCTCAACAATTGTTGTACCTGTGGAACAAAAAAGACACTCACTACAAGCAAACATCAGTCTTAATAAAATCCACTTTCAAGGCATGTTCAAGCAGCAAACCAAGCATCTGATGGGAAGGATTGCACAATTTTCACTAGAAAGAGGGGTTGGTTTCCTATGGGAACTACACACTGCGCAGTCCCAACAGTCAGGGTCAAAGCTTGAGGTCTAAGAATGTGCAATACATAATTCAGCCTCGATAGTGGTCTAGGAGAGACTGCACATTGCTTAGTGGCCAAGAATGCGGACTGAGCCCTAGAACTACGCCATCCATAGTTGGGCCAGATTGTATTGCGCACTACGCAGTTCCATAGGCCAACCTCTCGGCTTGAACCTTAGGATTGCGCAGTGCCTAGCTGGGCAAAGTGAAAATCAACCAAGGGAATGGTAGATCTGCCCAAGGGAAGTGTGAAAAACGAGAAAATCTAAGAGATGGTGTTTTCTTGAGTGCAGATATCACTAAGTTTGAAGGAAACAAGACATATCAAGTGCAAAAACTGAATAAACGGGAAGAAAACCAAATCGGTGAGGAGAGTCACTGCAACGGCGACCATCGGTGCAAAAACGAAGAAACTGATGTGACACTTGTGAAAGGAAAACAATAACTTGAAACAACACTTATACAAGTTAAAGCAAGTTGAAATGTCAGCATGCATGCAAAGAAATAAGAAAAACACTCACACAAGACAAACGACAAAAAGTGATAAACGTGAAACTCACCCAAAAAAGTGACGACAATTGTACTGAAGATTCCTTAATCTCCTCTGGAATGTTAGAGCTCTAAGATCGAGTGTTTGAATGAGCTATAGGGGCATCGATTAAATAGATTTGAGTGAATTAGGGTTTATGACGTGCATGCCAAAAATCAGGGAAAAGCGACACTTGGCGAAAGTTTCCAAAAATAGTGAGTGTACCTCCTTCGAGTTACTAAAAATAGATCCCTAATTTTTAGGGATGTTTTTTGTTTTTTTAGATTTTTTGCTTTTCCAGAAAAACCTGTTGTTGAGTCAAATTATAGACTTATAATTTTCCAATCACTTTTCCCAATCTAAGTTTAATTTCCTGCAGCGGAACAGGGAATTCCTACATCACAGGAATAGAAATTTCCTGTAGCGGCACGAGGAATTCCTATAGCACAGGAACATAAATTTCCTGCAGCGACACAAGAATTCCTGCAACAAAGGAACAAAAATTTCTTGCAGCGACAAAATGTTGAGTCAAATTATAGACTTATAATTTGCCAATCATAAATTGTCAACCCAAGGTAGGTAAGCTTGTGAGATACCATGCAAAATATATGCAAGCTTATTACCGCAAGTGTTTATAAATTAACTATTGATACACACACCAACTAATGCCTCTTTCCTGCATCAATAGTTCGCAGAAAAGGCTATGGAGTGGACTACAACATCCCTCTACAGCCCTCGGTATTGTTGATATTGACCATGAAAAGATAATAAATCAAATTACAATAATCAAGAAACCAACTTAGACAGTGTAAATCAAAACTTTGATCAAATGAAATTAACACATTAACATAAGAAATTTAATCGTCTAATCAATTAACAAACTGCTATTGAAACTTTAGAAAGAGTGCATTAGTTGTGTAAAAGGATTATTGTTGCATAAAAAACAAAAAAAATTAAACACACACACACTGCGTTGTAGGAATTGTGAGCAAAGGGGGCCCTCCCTCACTCACAACCCCTTCAAAACTCGAAGAGATTTCTCAACAAAGTAGACAGAACATAAGATATTATATTAATCTGAAAGTATACAGCGAAGTACAATCTGATATATTGTTTATCAGCAAAAATCCCAACCCAACCCCCTTTTACAATATGAAATACATCTGATTTTATACAGTCTTGAAAGCCCATATTTGGCTCGAATAAAGAAAATTACCGTTGATTTCATTGCAGGAAATCGGCATCTGCAGGAATTCTGGAGCTTCTGCAAGAATTGGCGGAGCTTCTGCAGGAAATGTGGCCGCACGAGCTGTCTTCAAGAATTTGCAGAGCTGTTTCGAATCAAAGTAAATCTGCACGAGTTATAGATACAGCTAGATCAAAGAATAAGCTTCTGCGGGAATTCCGGAGCTTCTCCAAGAATTGGTGGAGCTTCTGCAGGAAATGTGGCCCCACGAGTTGTCTTCAAAAAAATTCGGAGTTGTTTCGAATCAAAGAAAATTTGTGCATGAGTTCTAGATCAGTTGGAGTGGTAATCCAATAAAGATGTAGCTAGATCAAAGAATAAGCTTCTACAGGAATTTCGGAGCTTCTGTAGGAATTGGTGGAGCTTCTGCAGGAAATGTGGCCACACGAGCTATCTTCAGGAATTTGCGGAGCTGTTTCGAATCAAAGCAAATTTGCACATGAGTTCTAGATCAGTTGGAGTGGTAATTCAATAAAGATACAGCTAGATCAAAGAATAAGCTTTTGCAGGAATTCTGGAGCTTCTGCAGGAAATGTGGCAACACGAGTTGTCTTTAGGAATTTGCGGAGTTGTTTCGAATCAAAGCAAATCTGCACATGATTTCTAGATCAAAGAATACTTCAAGTTCAAGGAAAAATTACACTTATTATGTTAATTTGACATACCTTAAGCTTATAGCACCCTTTTAGCCAAAACTAAACAATATAGCCGACCTAAGCATAATTAGGGGTGAAAGGAGTTCAAAATAGGGGAGGTAAGGCCTGGGAAAGGTGTCAAAAAATAGGCAAATTTGAGACTTAACATCTCCCCCACACCAAAATTCTCACATGTCCTCATGAAAGGAAATCAATTGTTGTATTGTGGCTCCCTTGCAAAAACAAAAACATTTATGGACGCTCGTAATAAAGTTCCTGCAATTTTGTGACCCATATTTCCTTCCCTAGATAGAGCTTGTTCCAAAAACAAAGTGTCTACTGGACTCTTTATTTGTTGAAATTGATTTCACAAAAATATAGCACAAAGGCTGCCACGAATATACGAAATTGCAAGGATGGTATTATTTACTTGAATAAAATAACCGACTTATTAAAATTTCCATAAACATTTCTGGGGCATCCTCGATCAGAAGTTTTACTTTAATATCCTCGTTGTAAATATGAGTGACATGATTTGAAATCCATGGTGTTTAAAAGTAGTCATAATAATACTTTCCCATATTGACCATCTTACCATTATCCACATATATTTGAAGCTCCTCTTTTCTAGGTAAGGTGAGGTACCTGCACTAAGGGTCCCACATCCATAAAAACAAATTGTTCCAAAAAGATAGAACTCCAAGGCATAACACCAAAAGGATCTTTAAAGCCATTCTCAAAAATATATGATAATGAAATTAGGAAGACAAAAACAACCAAGTAAATCATAGTGTAAAGTTAACTTTAATACCACAAACATGGCCCTGCTGCTAGCAGGCATCAATAGCCTCGATAAGGATGCCTTTTAACCTACGAAATGCCTGTGTCCCAACTGTTAGATATAGATTCAGAGTTGTTTCAAAAAATTTACATTTATTTTGAAATTAATTGAAGGCCACTGTCCCGGCTTGGTAACCAGCTAACGACAGTTCCATTCACAAGAACTAACGAAAAAGAACAAGTCGGCTCGTGATGAGACCTCTTATCTTCCATATTTTCAACCAAAAGCCATTACCTTGGCTTGGTGACCAGTGTGGTAATGTCGTTCTCATTAGGACCCATGATCATGGTAGGTCGTCTCGTAATGATACCTCCTATCCATCAATCAATCTATCTTAAATAAAAACTCTGATTGTAATCAACCTTAAATAGGTTACTTAATAGTTGGGGAGGCGATTCTACTCCTAAAGAATACGAGATGGCGTGAAAAGTTTTTAATTACTAATCCTTACTGGTTGTTCCTTCTACCTTGAAGACTCATTTTAAATAAAACATCTTAGATAATGACTAAAAAAATTCCTCAAATTGATCATGTCAAGGTTCTTGTGAAAACTTGTTATAGTTTTGTAGGCATGGTCCACCACAGGAATATTCTCATCAATACCTTCAAAGAGGGTCTTTAAAAAAAAAATCTGGATGATAGTTATTTGTCAATAATCAAAGTCACTTTATAAAATGAGGCATTAAGAATAAATTTCTTCCGACAAATCTTACCACGAGAGTGCAAAATAATAGAAATTTTACAAGTTTTACTTTAGGGAATCACAATTTCAAGAGTGTTGTTATACAATTTTATTTCAGACGGCATCTTTATTCGTTACCCTACCATAATTTAAAGAGAGGAAGATCCCTTTTAAGTGTAGGCTTACTTCCAATGTAACCATGTACGCAACATAATGCTAAATATACTTGCACTTAGTTTTAAAGAATAAACCTCGATACATAGCAAAGTGTGAGAAACCAGTTGCTTTGATTGATATGGTACCAAGAGTTTCCAGTTAATGAGGGAATGGGGTGTGCTAACAATTGTTTGGAACCAAGATTCAATAGGACCCACATATTGATGATTCTCCAAATCTTCCACAGCTTGATGTTTTCTCTCTTCAGATTGACAAGGATGGTTAAGGGAAATTCTAGGATTTTCTTCTTTGTGAGCTTCAACAACGGTTTTCGAACAAGTTCCAATTATATATTTCTCCTTTAATGGTTTATGGATTAAAGTTTATTCCCGAGGTAAATGTTGTGTGGTAATAGGGGAAATTTCTAAATTCACTCCTCTCTCTTATCCAAAAGATATGGCATTACATTCAGTGGGAGAGTGAGTAGGAAAAATAGGTTTTTTAAATTGATGTGCAACTTGATAATCAAAATTAGGATTTGGTTGCACAAATGATTGGGACCATAGATAAGGATAGCATGGTAGTGCATTAGATAGGAATTGTGTTTGTTATGGCTCAGGTAATGGGGTTTGCATGGGGAATTTCCCTAGAGAAGAGGCTTCAAACCATCCTTGAGGTTGTGGGAATATATGGCTCTAGGGAGAGGTACAATGTGGCCATAAGGTGGGGTATTGAATTAGAGAAGGATTATAAGTTTTCCATGGAACTACAGGGTTGTGGATTTGTTGAGGAACATGTTGGGGATAATAAATACTATTCCAAGTATTAAATGATGATGAGTTTTGAGTTATACCTGGTGGGCGATTTATTTCCTTACTTGATTCCTTAAACATGTGTTGAAACCCCAATAGTGATGGAAAATAATATGTTGAATGATCCTCCTTGCACTGCCTCTGTTCTTCCTGTAAATCATCCAATTGTAAATTTAGACAAGATTTTGTAGTTCCTATTTTTGTAGCAGATTTCAAAACTTGAGAAGAAGGTTCTCGAGAACTCTCTCCAAGCTTGGAGATTCCTCTTGAATAACTAATGCACAATTTACAAACATCATCATAAAGTGAGAAACATTACCTGCTCCTATAAGATTTAAAGATTCTAAAGATTCATCTTTCATTCCTTTGAGTAGGGGTGTTTTCAAGGTCTCTTTTACCAAATTCTTATGTTTTGATTTTTGGAGGTTGTATCTAAATCGCTCCACATAATCCTCCAAAATTTCATTTTCCCCCTATGTTATCCCAAAAATATCTTCACCGGCCTGGCAGTAATCTTGGTATTTCTCCAAGAATACATTCTTCATGTCTTCCCATGTTTGAATGCAGTTCCCTCCAAGGCTCATGAACCATCGAAGAGTTGTTGCTTTTAGAGTAAGAAGAAACACTTGCAACATCTGAGCATTAGTACAATAACCATATCCTCTACAAAGTACTTTGAATTCAAATAAGAATGTATCTGGGTCTTCATTTTCCAAACCATGAAATTTTTGTAGTGCAGATGGGGGAATACTGTGCATTTGTGCCACTCCTGGATCTTTGATAGGGAATTCAAAAGTAACAATGTTTTCCATTTCTTACCAAATGAAAAGAGGTTATCCATGTACTACTTCGAGACTCCTTCGTCGAATTTTCTTGCCAATTGATCAGTGAAATATGTACATTGGATGATTGATATTAGCCTAAAAACTCCTCATTGAAAAATGCATTGAAATACCATTTATCTGTTTTCAACAAGCTAGTTGGTATATCTTGTTAGCACGTGGTTGAATAGATTGGGGGGTTCTTACAGCACCCAAGAAATGAAAATACTTAAAAAGAATGAAGGAAAGAAACAAATTCAAAAACTCTACTTACCAAGCAATCAGGACATGGCTTTGGCGAATTTCTTACCTTTGTGGGTGTGTGGGCTTTGCCCTTCGTCTTATCACTTTGACTCCCCCAGTCCTACAAAAACAAAATCGACAAAATCAAACTAAAACACTTTCAGTAACATCCCTTAGTACCTCCCCAGCAACGGCGCCAAAATGTTGAGTCAAATTATAGACTTATAATTTGCCAACCACTTTTCTCGATCTAAGTTTAATTTCCTGCAGCGGAACAGGGAATTCTTGCAACACGGGAATAGAAATTTCATGTAGCGGCACAGGGAATTCCTATAGCATAGGAAAAGAAATTTCCTGCAACGACACAGGAATAGAATTTTCCTGTAGTGACAAAATGTTGGGTCAAATTATAGACTTATAATTTTCCAATCATAAATTGTCAAGCCAGGTTAGGTAAGCTTGTGAGATACTATGCAAAATATATGCAGGCTTATTACCGCAAGTGTTCATAAATTAACTATTCATACACACACCAACTAATGTCTCTTTCTTGCATCAATACTTAGCAGCAAAGGCTATGGAGTGGACTACAACATCCCTCTACAGCTCTCGGTATTGTTGATAATGACCATGAAAATATAAAAGATCAAATTACAATAATCAAGAAACCAACTTAGACAGCATAAATCCAAGCTTTGATCAAATGAAATTAACACATTAGCATAAGAAATTTAATCATCTAATAACTTAACCAACTGCTGCTGAAACTTTAGAAAGAGTGCACTAGCAGTGAAAAAAAATTATTATTGCATAAAAAAAAGAATTAAACACACACACACACACACTGCGCTGCAGGAGTTGTGAGCAAAGGGGGCCCTCCCTCACTCACAACCCCTTCAAAACTCGAAGAGATTGCTCGACAAAGTAGACAAAACATAGGATATTATATTAATCTGAAAGTATATAGCCAAGTATAATCTGATATATTGCTTATCAGCAAAAATCTCAACCCAACCCCCTTTTACAATATGAAATACATATGATTTTATATAGTCTTGAAAGCCCATATTTGGCTCGAACAAGGAAAATTACCGCCGATTTCGTTGCAGGAAATCAAGACGGTTGCAGGAAATCGGCTTCTGTAGGAATTCCAGAGCTTCTGCAGGAAATGGCGATGCTTCTGCAGGAAATGTGGTCACAGGGGCTATCTTCAGGAATTTGCAAAGTTGTTTCGAATCAAAGAAAATTTGTACATGAGTTCAGATCAGTGGGAGTGGTAATTCAATAAAGATACAGCTAGATCAAAGAATAAGCTTCCGCAGGAAATGTGGTTGCACGAGCTGTCTTCAGGAATTTGCGGAGCTGTTTCGAAACAAAGAAAATATGCACATGAGTTCTAGATCAGTTGGAGTGGTAATTCAATAAAGATATAGCTAGATCAAAGAATAAGCTTCTGCGGGAATTCCAGAGCTTCTACAGGAATTAGCGGAGCTTCTGCAGGAAATGTGGTCGCACGAGCTGTCTTCAGCAATTTGCGGAGTTGTTTCAAATCAAAGCAAATCTGCACATGAGTTCTAGATCAAAGAATACTTCAAGTTCAAGGCAAAATGACACTTATTATGTTAATTTGACATACCTTAATCTTATAGCACCCTTTTAGCCATAACTAAACAATATAGTCGAACTAAGCATAATTAGGGGTGGAATGAGTTCAAAAATAGGGGAGGTAAGGCCTGGGAAAGGTGTCAAAAAATAGGCAAAGTTGAGACTTAACACCTGCCATGCACTTTTTCAAGAAATATTGCGCAATTATGGGGAACTGGGGAACTTTCTGGCTCATTGCACTGCGCAATTTCTGAGCTCAGTGAGGGATTGCACAGTTTCTGGGCTCAGTGTTGAGTTGCATTCCATGACTGCACAGTTTCCGAGCTCAAGGCTAACTGCTAGTCTGAATTGCGCAATTGCAATCATCAAGGTTACTTGTCGTCATAGATCGCACAGTTTCTGGAGGTAAGCCCAGAATTATTGTGCAACCAAGTCAGGAGGTTAGCTTGTGACATGGAAAGATTAGCTAAGTGTGAAAACAAGTAAACACAAGCACAAATAAAAAGGATAAGCCTCAATCAAAGCATGAATAATTGATAGTAGTGCAAGATAAGCTCCTGTGAGTGGAAGGTTAGGCTCCAAAATCTAACCATAGGAAAAATTTTGGAGGGTGGTTGTAGCTGCTACAACACCAACCAAAACAAACATGCGCCCAAGTCCATGCACAACTCATGCAGAGTTCACACCTTGGACCACACTAAGAAACAAGCTCTTGTGAAGCCCAACTCGTCCCACATAAAACCAAAAACACTTATGCCTATCTCGGCTCATCTAGGAAAGCCTCAACTCATCTTCTGCTATGTAGTCTATTTGTTTCTCCTTATCTATGGTTTTATTCTTGTCTTTCGACTCATATTGTGTGAGCTTCATTTTGCCCTCAATTGACTATCTTCGCTTCATATATATATATAGGGGCGCCACTCCTCCATCAAGCCGACCTATGTTTTGTCCCATCCATGCATGTTCAAGACTTACTTCGTGCGCACAGCACGTGCTCGACGCCCATTGCATGGGCAAGTCGCCCAGCACCCCACCTTCATGAGGGTGCGCCTTGGGCATATGCCTTCGCCTGCAACGTCCTCGGTCCCTTTCATCGCATAATAACACTCGTCATAACTTGTTTGCCGCACATCATTCCTTCTTGCTTGCTTCGTGCCCACGCATGGGTGTCTTACCCATCGCACATGGTTTGTCGCCCCATCATGCGACCTCATTGCAAACTTGTCCAACTCATCCACCGCACGTCTCGTCGCACGGGCACCCTTGTCCAATGCAAGGCGCCTAACACATGTCTCGGTGATCCTGTCGCACAACTTGCTAGATCAACTTAAACCAACTTGGGCGCGCTCAAGCCAAGGGCCTTACCTCCTCCCCCAATCTAAAATGGTTGTCGTCCTCGACAACATACTACTCGGCAAACTTCTTCGCCAAGTTTAAACTATCACGAAGCGATAATCGTCGCACCAACATCATCATGAAAGAACTGTCCCCCAATCATCCAAGGAATTGCTCTCGCCTCATCGTTCAAGTTAACTCCATCAATCAAACCTATGTCAAGGCCCATCAACCTACACGACTCCTCGCTCTCTCAGAAATAAACGCTCCACAATAGAATATCTCTCTACTCACATTCATCATCAAAACGTATCGCAATCATTCACATTGCTCCATCTCATATAAGGTCACTCCCTCCAACCTGGATGCAATGCATCAATCACAACTCACATCATACCAACCACTGCATCTTTGTGAATCATGCTTCCATACTCCAACTCAAATTCGATATATATATATTAGCGCATTGCTAGCCCCCCATAACTCAAATTGATTGGGTGATAATTCCAACTGTTGCATCCAACTAATGAAGATGCACCTCCTCACATAGTCATTGGTTGTTTCTCCAGCGCTCTCGTCAAGTCCATTAATCATTATCAAGAAATCCTCCACGCTCGTCCAAGTGTTGAACATCTGCATACGCAACTCGAACATATACTCATCACCATGCATAAGTCCTCCAACTGAAGTCCAATCATCATCCCATGTCTAGTTCCATGAAGAAAACTCCACCTCCTCTTAGATATGTTGCTCTCGCCTCTATGGAGGCAAGTCTCCACTCACCTCATAATCTTGTCTATGTGTTGCCTTTGGTCCTTGGACCAACAACCTCCATAGATGCTCAAGTCCTCCTCCAAGAAGGTCCTTCATGGAATGATCACTCATTCCAAATAAACTCATAATGGCTAAGTATCATCAAACTCAACCCACGCCTCAAGTGTCTCCACCAAGACTTCCTTCATTGTTGCAACAATCGTCCAACTCCAAAGTGTCTCACTCCTATCTTCGTTTGTCAAGTTTCTCCTCATAGACACATCCCATACTATGCCCAAAGGTACATGCCCCATATCATGTCAAAGCCAAGTCCACACAATCCCTAACCTCGACTCCTTAAGTTGTTTCTTCTTCCAACATGTCCTTCTGCTTCAAGTGCTTCCACCTGAACGGTCTTTGTCCATGAGCTTGATGGACACCTGGCCAATCCTTTATTTGGGCAACCATGACTCGCCCATCTCATAAGTGTCTCATCCACCACCCTTGGCTCAAGCATTCGCACCATCCATCCCAAGGTCAAACGATTCTCAAACAAGTATTTCATCAACCAAAGTCATTCGTCGCATAGATGAATAAGAACTTACCTCAACCTTCTCAAGGAAAATCAACGCATAACTCTCCTCATCCACATCTGTGTGTAGTCCTTTCGCCAAAGAACTTGCGTCTTCCTTTGGAAAGTGTGAAGTGCTCAAACCTGGTCCAACCTTGCCAGACTTCGTTCTACCATGTTCTTCCTTCTTCGGTCGTTGCTTCACAACACTAACTTCCTCTTCACGATGAACAGTTTCAACCTCCTCAACCTCATAGTCATGGTCAAGAAATTCCTTCTCAACCTTCTCTTAGAGAGCATCTACTTCCTTCCGCAACTCCAACCTTTCCTCTCTCATGTGACTCAAATCCTCCATGACCTGCACAAGCTTTTAACGGCTTCATTGCATCTTAACTCTCCAAGAATCATCTCCCCAATAACTTTCCAACTCGTTGTCCAACATCCAACCAAGTCCCTTCCACAAGAACTTTGATTCCTCAACTCAACCTTGATCGCAGCTCTCACAGTAGTGGCCCTCGTGTCACTTTCTTCACTTCAACCAAACGACTCCCCAAAGCTTCAACTTGGTGCTCTTATACCAAATGACACGCCCTCACAGTGGTCGCACGAGTCAAAAGCTCATTGACTCACCAAAGCATGCAACACCAACATGCTTTCTCCCTTAAGAGCAAGGCTAACTTAAGGTTACTAACACCTGGACTATGCCTCTAGCCTATGTGTCGTTAACGAGATCGTTATCAACTTGCAGAATCAGTTTACATACAATCTCAACACAATAGCCCTTCAAACATTCCAACACTAGTTTCTTTTCCAATCTTTACTTTGTTCACATTACTTCACTTAAACAATATAAAACATCAACAGCAATAACTTCAACAATGTAGCATTAATCGTACAACATAGGCATGTACAAGTGCAACAATTTATAACATGGGAGGGGGAACTACCATTCGAAGTCTCCGCACAATACTTCTTTAGAAAACGCCAAATTTACATCAATCCGAAATTGGGTCGAACCTTGGTGTTCATTGTCTCAATGCCTTAACAAAACTTCGACGATTTTACAATAACCAGGCCAGTCGTGGCTTAACCAATGCATTGCCAGAACATATTTATAACCAAGTCATGTGCAACTCTAAGGCTCACACCTCGACTAGAAACCCAACCAAAACAGACCTACGCCCAAGTCCGTGCAGACCGAAAGTCTCGCACAACCTCCCCAACTCGTGCCCAGGTCCGTGTGCAACTCCTGTAGAGTTCGCACCTTGGAACGCACCCAGAAACCAGCTCTTGTGAAGCCCAACTCGTCCCACAAAAAACCAGAAACACTTATGCTTGTCTCGACTCGTCTTCTGCTCTATAGTCTATTTGTTTCTCCTTAGTTGTGGTTATGTTGGTTTTTTAACTTGTTTTGCTCGGGCTTTGTTCTGCCCTCAATCGAATGCCTTTGCTTATATATATATATATATATATATATATATATATATATATATATATATATATATATATATATGAGTCTGCCCTTGCCAAGGGGCTTGACTCCTCCATCGAGCCAACTCATCCATGTCCAAACAACCTACATTCCCCCCATCCACACTCGTTCGCAAATTACTTCGTGCACATCCCAAGCGCTCAATGCTCATCACATGGGCATGTCGCCCAGTGCCCCACCTTCATGCGAGTGCTCCTTGGGTGCATGCCTTCGCCCACGACATACATGATCCCTTCCACCGCATAATAACGCTCATCACAACTTGTTCATCGCACGACATCATTCCATCTTGTTTACTTCACGCCCACACATGGGCGTCTTGCCTGTCGCACATGGTTCGGCGCCCCATCATGCGACCTCATCACAAACTTGTCTAACTCATCCATCACATGTCTCGTCACGCGGGCGCCCTTGTCCAATGCAAGACACCCATTGCATATCTCGGTGGTCCCCTCACACAACTTGCCAAGTCGACTTAAGCCAACTTGGTTACGCTATTGAGCGCACTTAGTCTAAGGGCCTGACACCTATGAATTTAACTAGAAATATCATGTTAAGTTCTCTATGAATATAATATGTTTCTTTTCATCTTGCTTAATGACATAGTGTACTTTACTTACTGCAACGTTGGAAGCCAAACGTCTCAAAACTAAAAGTCTTACGATGTTAATATTATGATGTGAATTTGATTGTTAATACCATTTCCATGAGAAGAGTCTTTTTAGTCTTCATACCCAAATCTTGTAGATAAAATCTTTTGCAGTCATATTTATTCCCTTTTCTTTCTATGAATGAGATGATATGATTTACAAGTAGATGTATTATATGAGAGTTTAGTTGGAAGATTTGTTCAGACTTGCTCTTTAGCATTCACCTATTAGATTTGTTCAGACTTGCTCTTTAGCATTCACCTTTTAGATTTGTTTGAGGACAAAAAAATAATCTTGCATCTATCAAGAGAGGAGTGTCATCTCCATAGAAGTGAGTCTTTCTTGTTCCCCAAAAGATTTTATCCCGATGTTGGTCATTTTTCCTTGTAAAATAAAATAAAATTTAACAAAACAAAACAAAACAAAAAATCAACAATGGTAAACTCTGAAAAAAGGCCATGGTTGAAGAAATGGCATAACATCAATTGAACACAAACTTAAGGAAATCCTACTTGATTCTATCTTATGCTATTAAGATGAAATGTCTTACTAAAGTGTATAGCTAACTTAATATATAAATGTTGCGTCAATAAAAATTGGTCATTAACACATGGTTACTTTAAAAAAAGGTATATATATGACTAAAAGTCAGTATGTATAAATCATCATCACATTCATTTTACATAATTATATTGCACAAATATTTAAATATAAATATTTGATATAGTGATCTTTTAGGCGTTATTTGGAATTCTTTTTTGGGTCTTGTGCAACTCAACGTTATCATTTTTGTGAGGTTGTGATCCTTCGGATTTAAATAATTAACATTGATTTATGTTGTTCTTGATAATCCAGTTGATAAGATTAAAAAAGTATTCGTCTTAGCATCCAAGCATAATGCTTGGATAATGATAGATATAACAAATGAGCAATAGAATATCCTAGTGTGGTAGACTAAACCATCTCTTTGGAGTCTTTTTTCATCAAGTTAAGTTATGCTCCAGAGGTCCTCATATACCATAGATTGAGCAAGTGCAAGCTTTGTCCTGTTGATTATTTTGTTGGAACGAAATCAAAGTGGCCAGTCAAATTGTCTAAAGAATTATTTTGTTGGAATGAAAAGTCACAGTCACTCAAATTGTATAGATGATTGTGTCGGGGTGAAAAAACATAATAGTCACTCAAGTTCTCTAAATGAGTGTAAGATACTAGGTTTTGTTGCTGGTGACAACGGTGGAAAACAAGCAAACTTCGTTGTTACTCACTAGTGGAAAATAACTAGTCTTGGTTGCATGTGAAAGTGCCATAAAACACAAGTGTGTTTACCTAGGATCTAGAAATTGTAGAGATAGACAAGCATATAGATGTCACATCATTGATTTTCTCCATACAATTATGTTAAAAAGGACATAATATTAGTCATTAGGAATTGTATTTATATAGCTGTCATGCTACAGACTGGGGTGATCAGAAAACTTGAACATAACAAACTCTAGATTGGGATAATTAGAAAACTTGAACATAACACAGTCATACATATAGATTCTATGTGAAAAAAAAGTCTCATGTATATATTTTATTGAAAAAATATGTTTTATGATATATCTCTATAAATATTATTAATTCATGAGTATAGACAGTCATTACATCTATACATATGTATATCAATATTATTAATTCATGAGTATAGACAGTCATTACATTTATACTCGTTACATCTATACATATGTACTGTATAACAACATGAAGAATCAACACAATAATTATCTTTCCCTATTCAGGGTGGATGATTAAATGCATGGTAGTCCATGCGGAGGAGGCTAATTTCTTTAATTCATGTGCATGGGTGAAGATTTTACTAAAATTCAGAGGATATTAACATGTCTCTAGCAAACTAACAACCAACACACACACTCATCGTGTGTATACATATACATTGCAAATAAAAAAAAAATTAAGGATCAACACACTTCCTATTCGGAGAGGATGATTAAATGTGGAAGTTCACGTGAAGGTTAAATCTTTTAATTGATGTGCATGAATGTACATCAGTGAAGAGTTTCCTGAATTTTGTATGGTTAATCTATAAATTACCACTATACATCATGCATGCTTATTATGTGACTAATTAACCCTTCATATTTTCCTTGATATAATTTTTAAGAGTCTCACGAAGACTTTTTTAAGGATACAAATTGTTTATCAACTCAATACATCTTAGGACAATTACATTACAAATATAAGTACATCATGACTCGAGTATAAGTAGAAGGATCCTACGGACTAAATCACATAAGCAATTTCTACTCCACCCAATCACAACATAATGATATGAAATTTCACAAAGCCAGCTTCAATTATCAAGTGATCTGCTAGGCCAAAACCACAAACACGCTGTTTAAAACAATAAAACCAGACCATAGGTATCGGTAACAAAAGGGAGCAGAGACAATAATTCTTGCGACAGTCGTAAATAGTGTACTTTGAAAATGTTATTTTTTATTCCAACACCTTTAGCAGTGCTCCTAACTACAAATATTAGGTGTTGCAAAATATCCTAATATCCTGTCAGACCAATCAGACACAATATCAGGAGCCACTATGGAAACCTACATGATGAAAATAAAAAAGAAGTGTAAAAACCATTATGCCCCCTGTGGCTCTTTTACCGAGTTCAAGTATGCATTCTGTCTAAAGAACTTACTCTTGCTTATTATGCAGTAATCAGAAACTGAACAAGGTCAAAATCTGCCCATTTTAAAAAGCTGGTACATTCCATCTTAGCTAGCCACCTCTCAAGTATTTCCCTATTGTTCTCTTTAGAAACCTGAGTAGTATTTCACAAAGCGTCACACATGCATCAAGTATATTAGCATCAAGTACATACTTGTGTAATCAATTACTCATTAGTGTGACTGCAACAGCACAAGATTTTCCACGAGTCCAAAGAGTTTGAATTTCAAAGTCCTACTCTTCATTCATGTCAAATAAAAGAGGCTGATATGTGAGCTTGCAACTGTACGAGTTTTTACTGCAATGTTCAGAGACCAAAGTCGCTCCATTTCATATATCACTTAGACAAATGCAATTAAAAACTAAAATCAACTCCATTTCTGATTTACAATCCATGCAAATCTCATGAGTGGCATGCTTTCTCCGAAGATAATCACTGGGTAAACCATTTTGAAAACATTTAAAACCAGACATACCTAAAAGTATAAAGCAAATTAACAAATGAAATGCAGGCAAATCAACCAAAAAAGTGCTTAAATTAAATTTATTTATATACTATGTATACATACCACAATTTTTTAAAATGGGTCTAGCTTAGGTAGTTGGAAGGAATGATCATTATCCTCCAACCCAGGTTCAATTCCCACAAGTGAAATGTTGAGTAGCCTTGAAACCCTATGTTGCAAAGCATCAAGCTTCTGACAAATCCGATTTACACAATTTACCATCCTCAGAGTGAGGGGAAGTCCCCCGTGATGAGTTTCCTAGGGATGTGTACCCCATCGAATAAAATAAATAAATATAAATAAAAATATCACAATGTAACTGAATGACCACAAAATTCATATAAATATGTTAATATCTTATCGTATGCAAGTTTTACAATGGACATCAATGAGAAAAGCTGTGAAACACAACTAACACAGGAATACCAAAAAGAGAGACATGAACTACATAATATTAAATTGGCATGTTGTGAGTTCTTGCGCTCTGATGTTCGCCTCAGTCTACTCAATCCTAGATGTCCCTCATGCTTTGGCCCCTTCCAATGGCCCTCTCAAAATTGGCTCCGAGAGGCAGCTCTTCCCCTCCCTCTTACAAGGCCTCACCCTTCCATGCATTGATCAGCTCCTTGGGAAAACCAGCCTCTAAGCCACATCTTTGAAAATTTGTCAAGAAACTAGAATTGATCCTAGAAGTAATCTTGCCTACCACAGCTCCTCGACACAAATCTCTTGCATCAGTGGAAAGAGGATTGATAGCGCAGTTCACTGGTTTGTCACCGTATCTAAAATCCATGGATGCACTACTTTTGTGACTGCAGATTTTACACCCTCCTTTTTGAGCTCAAGGATGATAGAAATTGTTAGGATATTTACACACCTAGGAGTTAGCTAAGTTCAACTTGTTCTAATGTGTCTTGTTAGCCATCAGTAAATTTTGTTTCATCAAATGATGGCTAAAACAAGTCCTGTAGTCTGCAAGAAACAAACTTCCTGCAAAAAAATTGTGACTTCTTGCAGCCTCTTTGTGCCCCTTGTCCAAAGAGTCCTTTTCCCTGATATCTTTACTTCAAATCCACCAGAAAACCCTGCTATTCCCAAAGAAAAGACTGTTTCCTAAAGGTCCCATTTACATCATTTCACCCCCCATATCACTCATTTTTCTCTTTTACCTTATCCTCATTTCTTTCTAAAAACCCTTTTTTCCCCTCAAAAAACCTTCAAAATCCCTTTTTAAACCTATAAATCCTTTTAAATGGTCTAAAACCCTTCCTTTTTTACTCTATCGGAACTGGAAAAACCCCAAAAAATCCATTGAAAACACAAAAAACCCACTTATTTTTCTTTTTGTTAAAACACACAGGCCTTAAGCCCCTTTGGTTTTGAGCCCCAGCCCCTTCCACCATATAACCTACGCCCATGACCAGGCGCTAGCCCCATCGCATCGGGCATTCTCATCACATCGGCATCTCCACTAAAAGCTTGCATTCTCTTTATAACCTTCCCCCGTTGATGTGATTAGCCCCTTATCCTTCCGCCCTGGTCACATGTCCCCTCCACATGACCATGGCCCAACGCCCTGCTCTAGGCCCCTTTTCATTCTCCTTTACGTTCTCCCCACTCTATTTTCGTAGCTCCCCCGTCCATCGTGGCCGTTGATCTATATGGTCCAACGGCCCCGATCATACCTGACGATCCAACGACCCTCCCGCTACACGACAAAACGCTGTGATGTCACCTATCAGTCCCACATCCCACTAACCAACTGCCCATCCTATCGCGCCCTGACACCTGTCCCCCACTACAGCGTCCGCCCGAGCAAATTTTCCATCGCGCCCGGTCCGCACAGTCAGATCTCATCCCCCTCATCCGACGGTTGTCATCGCGTATCACGCAATTTTGTTGTCCGAAGTTTAACACTCCAAAATCACGCGATACCAATGGTATTGAAAAGTCCACGTGGCGCGATACAATTGGAACGCGTTCGATTCGTCGAAAACCACTTACCACCCGAATTGAACGCGAAAACCATTCTTGGTATTTCGAAAACCACTTTTGCTCAAATTCACGCCAAATGCCATTTTGAACTAGATTTTCGCTTATTGTCTTCATGAAACCTCTTCCGCCTGCATATTCCACCCCTCTGCAATGCTCCTCCGCTCCCGCCCGACTTAGCAGTTAAACCAAATTGCAGGGTTTCTTAACGTTGATGTTTTGTTTGCAGGGTTTTTAAAGGCGCTTAAAATATTAAAAGGACCCCCACAGTTGGACCAGTGGTGGAAGACTCCCAGTTTGATGATCCTTGGGGTTTAAAGCGCAAAGATGGATTTGCCACGGTTTTACCTATTTTATCAGTACCCATTAACGCTGGTAAAACAAATAAAAACCTTTCAACACACTAAAAACCTCGTCCATAACAAAGTAGAAAAACAGTGAAGACAGAGGTTAAAGATCAAGAGATTAAAAAAATTCCGGTGCGCGAGATGAAGAGTTAAAGGATTAAAGGCTTAAATTTACAGTTTGAAGGTTTATACACAGTATCAAGGGTTAAGTGTCAAAGCCGAGGATTAAGGGTTTAAAACCTACAGTTAAAGGAGGCAGGAAAAGTTAAAAGGCAGATGTCAAAGCCCAAAATAGTAATTGCAGTAAGCATATCAAGATTAAAGACTCCGAGATGATTATGAGGGCGTAAAGCAAGAATCAGGGCTTAAGCAGTGTTTAAAGCCACTAGATCAGCACAAAATCAGTGAAGGAGCCTCCGAATGCCATATCATTGAGGCTATAACTCCTCAAACTGCCACCTGCGAGCTTATTTCATTAAAAGAGTGCATATTAATTACACAGTCAGGGATATTTTTAAAGGCAGCTCCAAATTAACTACCAACCTACCTAAAACCCTCAAAGTCAACAAAAGCAACTAAAGTTGATAAAATTTAATGTAAAATTGATTAAAACAGAGATGAGCATTTGAAATCTTCTCCCTTAGGACTCCCAAAGGTCAAGAAACCATTACTCTGTATTAATTGAACAAATGAACCCTTCTTACACTCCACCTCCTCATTCTTCTATAAATACTTTTGTAGAAGACAGTATAGGGGTTGGTCTTTGAATATTCATTAAGTGTAAATAGCTCTAAAGCTGTTGAAGCTCTGTTTTGTAATAGAAGAAAGATAGGCTGAGATGAGAAATTTGAAGCTGTAGAGACCCACTGGACTTGAAGATTGTAACTGGTTTGGACATCAAATATACAAGTTGATTCATGGGATCCTGATCTATGTCAATGGTGATGTGTTTCTCACTGTAATTGTTATTTTCTTTATGTCTTCATTCTGTCCACTTTTCTCTGATAAAGAACAGCAAATATAGATTAAGATTTACTTTTGAAGTACCCTAAATCTCACTGATAAATCTTTATCCTTTATGTTTTCCGCTAATTGTGTATTTGAGGATAATTCAACTGAGTGTAATCAATCAAGGAATGTTGGTGAGCCCATGTCTTGTTGAGTAAAACTTGAGATATTGTTTTTGAATGTTATTTTCATTTGCATGCTAAGTAAAGTTAAACTAGGGAAGTCTATGGTTAGCCCTGTCCTCTAGTCTTTTCTCCAACAGCTGTCTTGAAAGTTTCCCTTTAAAGTATGTCAAAAGCAGGCTAGTTTAAAAGTACTTACCTGATCTTAGACTATTTTTATGTTAATCTTGAAATGTTTTCTTTTGAATATGCTGAAAGCAGGCTAAGTTAAAAGTCTTTACTTGATCTTAAGCTATTCTTTGTTTTTAATGTTTTCTCTTGAAAGTATATCAAAAGCAGGCTCGTTTAAAAGTACTTACCTGATCTTAGGTTACTTTGTGTCTTTCTATTAAGTGCATGCCAAAAGCAGGCTAGTTTAAAAGTACTTACTTGATCTTAGGTTGTCCTTTGTTTTTCTTATCTGTTTGCTTCTTTCACCACTGTTAATGTTTCATTCCATAAAATCAGCTTAAAGAGATCTGTTGACATAGATGACTTGCCCCATAGACCACTCTTGAAACTTGTTGTGCAATTAAATCCTTTATGACTCCATAGCCCAATGGATTGATACTGTTTTTTTTACTTATCTTATCAGTTGAACCATTTTCAACCTACTCACAACTTTACCCTTCAAAAGACTTCCTTCATTTTGATGATGTTCATTCCAACCAAAACAAACAGAAACCTTGTTCTTCATAACTAGCCTAAAAATCATATTTAAAGCTGAAAGAAATACCTCTTGAAAGCACATACATAGAGAGATCCCTCTCTGAATCTAGGAGGGCAAGATCCTTAGATTCCAAAGCGGTTTTGATGTTGGCTCCGCAACGTTTGTATTTGCCAATCTTGCAAACTACGGTGTCCTAACATGTCTACTAGGTAAAATTGTGTTATTTGGTGTAATTTTTTAGTATGCATTAGTTGCATTGTAATCGGACGGTCAAGATATGTTCTACACATAGAGTGATACGACCACTCATATTCTCCTTGATACTAATGTCTAATGATCCATGGTTGAACACCCGATTGGTCCATGGTCTCTCTTTAAAGAGCATGGGGAGTCATGGTTGTTGATCGAGTGTGAAAACTCTCTTATGTAAAAAAAAAAATATTTTGCATGAATAAAATTGCCTCAAGTGGCCACGTTGGCTGGGGTTGTGCATCGTTTCCCTCTTAGTTGGTTTTAACCACGTAAAAATATTGTTATTATGATATTTGATCTAGTTGTATGAGAGATTATTGAAGGTGTTTTCCCTATATGGAATACCTTGTTTTCTCAAACTTGGTATCAAAGCCTATTTGACGCGTTGCTTTCGGTGTTGATCAAAATCTTGAGCTCGTCTACCGCATTTCTGAGATCTGCTATTTCCATACATTTCTAGTATAAATAGACTTCCAAGTTCCATTGCGTCCAAAGCACTGCTTTCAATTAACGCGTCCCAAGATATGGCTTTTTTCATCAAATATGGAGGTATACAGTCTGAATGCACCTTTTTTTAAACTTTTTTTAACAATGTTCATTTTTTGGTTTTATGTTTATATTCCTGGTTTGTTACTATTTCTAGTTTGTGTATGCACTTTTCCATGTGCTCTATGCAATCTCGAAAAACAAAAACATAGCGAAAAGTGTTTTATTGACTACTTATGCTCTTTGTCATGCACTCTGTGTGATCTTGGTAAATCAGAAACACAAAGAACACTCACATTTTCTGGGTGAGATAACCAAGATCTAACCCCATTGTTGTGAGTTTTGGAATATTTTTAACAATATTGTTTATTTTTGGATTGAGTTCTTTTTTGGTAAGCACAAACTTCGAGGTGGAGCTACAACACCACTTCCATTCTCCTTCACTACTATTGTTATGTGTTTTGCACTAGCTCAATTTATTGTAAAAGAAATTGACTTATTAAAGCATGGGTTTCATACTTGGGTCAAAGCTCAATAGGTCAAACCTCCATTGTAGGCTTCTAGGATTATGTCTTGAGTCATTGTCACTATTATTTTATTCTAGACCCTTCTTGGGCTCATTATGTCAAGGAAAGAAATTTATTTATGTAAAACTCCTCCACCATCAAGTCAGCCTCAAGCAGCTGTCAAGTCAGCCTCCTTAAAGGGTCACGTGCCTACACAAGAAGGATATATATATACAAAAGCTAATCAACCTATTGTGGTTAGAAGGTGATCTTCAATTTGCATAGGAAGAAGATGCAGCGAAGATATTTAACAAGAAGTCTCTTATCATCAAAATAAAAAGTCATTACAGCGAACGAGGAAGAAATCTCTGAAGTCCATATTTTTCCTTAAATATAAACAATGTGACAAATATTGCAGAAGTTGTAGACGCAAGATGGAAAATTAGACCAAGGAATAAAGAAGAAGAAAGAGAGGGTTGACTTGATGGTTTGGAGTGAGAGAGGTAATTTGTCTGGTCAAAAGGGTCTTGGTTGCCTCACTTTGATTTGAATCTACTAAGGAAGAGTTTGACTGGGTTTTCCCCTCCTTGGGGGTTTTTACCTGGGTGAGTGCCTACATCTTGTGCTCGTTTCTTGTATTTGTGATCTTCATTTGTTTGGCATTTATCTTGATGATGAAGGAACATAATAATAACAAAAGGAAGTAATATAACATCACAAGAACTTGTCAAAGTAACAGAAATCAAGCTAAAAGAAAAACTAATCATACTGCCCTAGATTTCTCAACAAAAGTTACTTTATTTAGTAAGAGGTCTTGAGTTCAAAAGATCATACAAACATAAGTTACTTTTTGAAAAAGATCATACAAACATAAGTTATTTCATAACTTCATTGTAAAGTGTATTTCATTTGTATCATAAAAGTGAATCATTAATATTTGTTTATTTATTTCTTGCATGCAACTCTCATTTATAAAGTAACTTCATTGTAAAAGTGATTATCATTTGTTTTATAAAAATAGGTCACTTCTTAAAGTACATTATTTGAAAAAGTGATCTTATAGGCAAAGATAGCGAGGGAATATAATTTTTTTATTTTTCGAAAACATCCATCACCACGTGGGCCAACTTCTACCTACCACATGGCTCTTTGTTATTATTAATGTCTTATTTTTAGAAAAAGAGCTTAACTTTCACATCCAAAGTCTGTTTTCAGTGCATTTTTTTATAAATAGCCTATTTTTTTGAGAGCTTTCCATCTAGATAGTCAGATTCAGCTTTTGAAATCATATTACCTGTATATTTTAATATGGCCACTCCAAGTGAACTTCTGCCTACTGTTACCAACTACCTCTCAAGGAAATCCCACATGGAGGATGTACTAAGAAGTAATGGATTGCATCGGACTACCTTGGAAAAAGAAAAAGCCCCCACTAATGTTGGTAAGAGAGTCAAATGGGATAATAGGAAAGGAAGCATCTGGAGTAGTTGAAATCTCCATTTCCCCTTATTTGCAATTTGACATTCAAAGAATCGAAGACCCAGATGAAGTCTAGGAAAGTTGAAAAAGATATTTGGTCAACCTAATGTGATTAGATCTCATTAGCTTGAAAATCAGATCATAATTTTAAATCCTAATGATTCCTCTTCCGTTGAAGATTATTTATCTAAGTTCAAAACATTTAGACATTTACTTAAAGATTGTCAAGTCGATCTAAATGATAAGAAATGCATATATACTATTCTTTCCCAACTTGGTTCTGTTGTATCTACATTTTATGGCACTGAAAAAGCTCTAGGGACTGCATATCAAAAACCTTCTCTTGAATCTTTTTTCAACTCTCTAATTAGAGAGCAAGACAAGCTCTTGCATATTGGAGTGATTAGCACTACAAGTACATCTAACAAGGCCCTAGTGGCCCAGCAAAAAGATAAAACCAAGCATCCAAAGAAACATCTTCACAACAAGAAGCAAAACAAAGGTCTCAAACCGTCTCAAACAGCTTCTACTCCCAATGGTGACAAAGGGCCAAAATCAAAGAGTAAGAAGACTCACATGCATTGCTTATTGTGGGAAAGGTAGTCATCTAGGGTCTAAATGTTTTAAAAAGGTAGAGGCCTTTGAAGCAACAATAAAGAACCACAATACAAATCTTGATTTATTTTCTAACACTTCTTCTCATGGACATGACTTTTCTACTCTTTGTTTCTCTTTCAATGCAACTTCTACTTCTGCTTCTAATGAGTGGCTTATTGATTCTCGAGAATCTTATTGTATGGCTTCTTCTCATGGACATGCACTTTCTGCTTCTGGTTTCTCCTTTACTACAACTTCTACTTCTTGTTATGAGTGGCTTATTGATTATGGAGAATATTTATCGTATAGCTAAGGATAAAGCCATTCTTTCTGTTCTTAATGATTAGAGCACCAAACAAATATTTGTTGGTGATGATAGATCTCGTACCGTTCGTTGTAGGTTCTAGAATAGTTCAAGTAGATAATGACCATTTCAATGATGTATTATGTGTTTTATATCTTTCCTGCAACCTTCTATCAATTTACCAAATCACTCATTCAAGTGAAGGTAAAACAATATATCTTTCACCTCACCAAATTGTAATTAAGGATTCAAAAATCCTAAGCATGTCCCTACCAGTGGAATAATTGATGATATCACAAGGTTTTGCAAGTTTGACAACTTTGGGTCATCACCTTTCCCTCATTTTTTATTGCTCACAATGATAACTTGAGCAAACTTTTGCATGAGTGATTTGGTCATTTGAACTATTGTTCATTGCATCAAATACGTAATCAGAACATGGTGATTAGTCCTCCTTTTGTTTCTTGCAGAGATGGTGTTTGTGCCAGTTGTTTTCTCAGCAAACATCATTAGGATAGGTTTGACAAACATGCCTCTTGGCACACATCAACCGCTTTGCAACTTGTTCATAGTCATTTGTGGCATCCATTTTCTTCTCTTTCTTTCTATGGGTTCAAGTACTTCTTAACTTTCATTGATGACTTCTCCAAAGGCACTTAAGTTTACTTCTTAAAACTTAGGAGTGATTTTTTGACTTGTTCTTGGTCTACAAGGCCCTTGTATAAAAACAATCTAGATATCAACTACAAAGAGTAAAAACTAGATAATGGAGATGAATATTTCAAAAACAAATTCACAACTTACTGCACTATATATGGCATTAAAATGCAACATATTGTTCCATATACACCACAACAAAATGGTGTTGTTGAAAGAAAGAATCGTACATTAAAGGAAATGGCTAATTGTGTGATTCAATCTAAGGTATAAAGTCTTCATTAATGGGTGGAAGCAATCAACTGTGAAAATTACATAGTAAATCACAGTCCCACAAAAGCTCTAAAAAATATAACACCGAAAGAAGCATGGACTAACATTAAGCCAGATGTAAGCCACTTTGTATCTTTGGTAGTGTAGCATGGGCTCACATTCCTGAAGAAGCATGGATATTTTGAAGATGTCAAAGGTTATAGATTCTTCAACCTCACTCTAATGAAATAATCATTAGAAGATGTTAATTTGATGAAAATATCTTGGCCTACAAGCCTAATTCGGTGGTTGTGCCCTCTTCAGCCTACAAGCCATCTTCAATGTTTGTGCCTCCTTTTCCTCCTATTATGGTTTCCTCTTCAGATGATGACAATGAGGATGAAAACCCAACTCTCTTTGCTCACCTTCCTCAAGATGAGCCCAATGAGCATGAACTTGCACTAGCACCACAGCTTCCTAATGGGTTTGTTGAACACAACAAGAAACTAGTGACCTTGCTAGTGATCCTACAAATAAAAGTTGTACTCGTTCACAATTCCAACAAACCTCCTCTCATTTGGCTCAAGTTTCAGAGACTCATCATCCAAAATTATTAGAAAATCTTTAGGCCATCCAGATTGGGAAACAACAATGCATGAAGAGTATCGTACCTTGATGGCGAACAATACTTGGGAACTTGTACCTCTTCCAAAAGGAAGAGAATTTGTCAAGATGTAAATGGGTGTAGGCCCCATTAGTTATTGAAGGATTCTCTCAAGTTCAAGAAATTGACTACAATGAAAGCTTTTCCCCATTTTCCAAAATGAATTCCATCCACCTTGTTCTAGCCCTTACTACCTCACATGGATGGCAGGTCCATGGGGATTTGCAAGAAGAAAACTACATGGAACAACCTCCTTTCTATGTTCAAACTTCAAAGTGACTCTAGCCTTGTTTGTCACCTTAAGAAATCTCTCTATGGTCTCAAACAAGCTCCTCAAGTTTGGTATGTAAAATTGGATAGCTTTCTTCTTGACACTAGCTTCTCTAGATGTCCTTTTGACCCCAATGTCTACAGCAAGAAAGTGGGAAGCCATCTCATAATCCTTGTTCTTTATGTCGAGTGACCCTAAAATTTTTAACCCATCTGAAACCAAGCCTTAAAAAGAATTTTGAAATGATGAACTTAGGTTATTGCATTATTTTCTTGACCTCCAAGTATTGCAAACCAAGGAAAGCATTTATTTCCCGATCAAAGTAGGCATGTGACCTTCTTCATCATTTTCACATGAAAGATTGTAAACCAGCCCCTTCTCCCTTTCAGTTTAGAGTCAAATTTGTTGTCACCTACACTACACCTAAAGCTGATGCCACTTTGCATTGTCAGTTAGTTGGTAGCCTCTTATATTTGACTCATAGTCATCTCAACATTTCCTTTGTTGTTGGTCTTGTTGCTCGATATATACAAACACCCCACGAAAGTCAATGGAAAACAATGAAAGAGATACTTCGATATATCCAAGGTACAATTCAGTTTGGGATACATTACAATCAAGGGGGACTCCTTTATTAGTTTTTTTTAATGATTCAAATTGGGCTTACAACCCTAATGATCAAAAATCTACTGAATGTTATCTTTTCAATCTTGGTTCCAAACCTATCACTTGGGCCTGTAAAAAGCAACAAGCTATTTCACTTTCATCAACAGAAATAGAGTATTGAGCAGCAGTTAATGCAAGTCAAAAAGTCTTGTAACTCCAACAGATCCTTTCAGAGCTCGGATTTCAGCAATAGCGTCCAACCACTCTCTATTGCAACAATCAAAGTGCCATCAAACTCATTTGTAGCTCAACATTAGCGCAACAAACACATTGAGCTACAAATGCATTTCATCAAGAAGCTCATTCATGATCAAGTTATTGAAGTGCTCTTTTGCCCTAGAAATGATCAAGTTGCAAATATTTTCACAAAGTCTCTTACAAAAGCGAATCTATGTTAGAAGTTTAAAAATTTGCCATTAAAGGGGGATAGGATCTAATGCCTCCTTCCTTCTCGTAGTGTGTCACCTTTGTAAATCCTTCAATCCTATCCCAAGTTGCTCCTAAGAGGGAAATGTTAGGATATTTAGACAATTAGGAGTTAGTTAAGTTCAACTTGCTCTAATGTGTCTATTAAGTAAAAATGTGTTTCTTTAGTATGCATTAGTTGCATTGTAATCCAACGATCGCGACATGTTTTAGACATAGAGTGATCAAATGACTCATATTCTCCTTGATACCAACAGCTATTGATCCATGGCTTAATCCCTGATTAGTCCATGATCTCTATTTAAAAAGCATGGAGGGTCATGGTTGATGATTGAGTGTGAGAACTCTCATATGTAAAAAAAAATATTTTGCATTAATAAAATTGCCTCAAGTAGCCACATTAGTTGAGGTCGTGGATTGTTTCCCTATTAGAGGGTTTTAACCACGTAAAATTATTGCCATTATGATCTTTGATTTGGTTGTGTGAGTGGTTATTTAAGGTGTGTAAATTTTCAAAGATGTTCTATGCTTGATGCAACTTTACTTTGAACCTGATACCAAATAGTAATCACATAAACATGGAAGTAAAATGTTGATAGAACATACCAACAGATCGACGGAAGACAAGCCAAAAATTCACTTAACTTGATCAGCAAAATATGTGTTGTGGTGCGTTACGACAGTCAACAGGATGCTTCAACCAGCAAAGTCTCCTCACGGTCAGCCAACCAGAAGTGTCACACAACCCTCAAGACAACTCCACAAAAGTCAACCCAATGTCAACGAAAGTCAATGTTGTCCAGTCAACGGTCAACGCAGAACAGCAGCAACAAAAAGTCAACACAACAAGTCAAAGGTCAACGTCTAGCCTCAGTTTTTGTGCCAAAGAATGCAGACTGCAGAAATTGGAATTTTGGTGGAGTTTGAGGTCAATGGACCAAGCGTTGACCAGTCAAACCTGCGCTGAAACCCTAGACAGATCCGAACAGAAACCCTAGTTGTTGTTCCACACGTGTGAGAAGAGAAGCCTCCAAATGATGATTGTACCAATCAAACATGAGAGAGAAGTGTGTGATGAGTGGATGATGAAATGAACTCCAAGTCTGTCCAATATATATCCATCTGTGAGAGTGTGTGACACATCTGTTGGGGCTCCAAGCCTACATTACAATTCTGGCCGACCTTGCACATAAGTGGAATAAATTCAAAATAAATGTTCTGCTCATCTGATCAAGATGATCTTTAGATCAATCTTGCACCTCTCTGAAAGAGGAATCCAATAAAAATATTGGCATCAGCATCTGAGCAGTGCAACATGGAGTTTGGACCTGGTTGCCCAAAATTAACACTCCCTCTCAACTAAGGAGAATTCCATCCACCTGTGCCATCCAAACATCGTGCGTCATCCGCAGTAACTTGCTTTGCTGCCTTCTTTATTTCAAATGGTGAGTCACAAAGACCACTCTCGGCTGACCCGAAGTCAACTCAGAGGTCCGAAACCTTTATAGGACTCAAAGGAGTCTCATACTAACCCGAAGTTAGTTTAACTGAGCCGAAGTCAGTTGGAGGTCCGAAACCTCACTTTACTTGATACCAGATCAAGTTGTTGGACACGTGCCATCCTAGACATAGAGAATACGGCAATCTTTGATGCGTCCATCGGTCTCACTATCGATCTCTATCCACATTTCCCACCTCATTGGCCAAGTTAAGAGGTACTCCCCATGAGTCCGAGACTCCATGGGTAGGGTGCATACGGGGCATAGATCAAAGAGAGGTGAACCAACTCAATATCATCACGGTGGGGCGAAAGCACAACAACAAGGTTCATCAAGCCTAGCCCTGTGGTTGCTTATAGCTCCAAGAAGCTATCCCTAAAGCCCCCTAGAGCTCCCAGAGCTCATCGTCCAACAGGACCCTCAGCATAGGGTCGTTCCACAATTCCAAGATTCTCACGGAAGGTTAGGAACTTGACCTTCCCTAAGGGCTTTGTGAGAATATTCGCGACCTGCTCATCGATTCCTATATGATCGAGCCTTACTGCGCCTCGCTGTACCATATCCCGGATAAAGTGGTACCTAATATCAATATGCTTGGATCGATCGTGGAACATGAGATTCTCTGACAAATGAATCCCACTCTGGTTATCACAAAGGATAACGATGGTATCTAGCACATGTCCGAACAGCTCACTGAAGAGCTTTCGCAACCAAATAGCTTCACAACAGGCCATACTCGCTGCAATGTATTCGGCCTCAACGGTGCTCAAAGTAGACCCAAGTGTGAAGCAACATCCAGATGTGCTCTTGCAATCCACCACACTGCCAGCCCAATCAGCATCAGTATATCCATGGAGTCTCAAACTCCTAGGAGTGTATCTCAGCCCATGGTTTATCGTGCCCCGAAGATATCTCAACAAATTCTTGGCACCAACCTAGTGAATGTGATGAGGATCAACCATGTGTTGACTCAAAGTGTTCAATGCAAAACATATGTCCGGACGAGTGTTCACTAAGAACATCAAGGCCCCTACGAGTTGTCGATACTCGATAGGATTTGCTAGCACGAGCCCAGCAGCATTTCCACTCAACTTCTTAAAGTTGAGTTCCATCGGTGTCGACACGAACTTACATTCCACCATACTAAATCTCTCCAACAGTTTCACTATGTATTTTCCTTGAGAGAGGAAAATCTCATCAGGTCTCTGCCAGACCTCCAACCCTGGGAATTAATGCATCAGTCCTAGGTCTTTCATCTCGAACTTAGAAGCGAGCTCCCTTTTACACTGATGAATGAGAGGGTCAACACCTGTCAAGAAGAGATTGTCCACATAGAGAACCAGAATGAGAGGCTTTTCTCTATTAACCTTGAAGTAATGTTTCAGATCAGCATTACTTCAAGTGAAGCCCAGCTTCATCAAGTAGCTATCTATCCTCTCGTACCAAGCCCTAGGGGCTTGCTTCAACCCATAGAGGGCTTTCTTCAACCTGCATACATGAGAGTCTCTATCCTGGACTTCGAACCCCAGAGGTTGCTCCACATACACCTCTTCCTTTATCGAACCATGCAGAAAAGCGGTCTTCACATCCATCTGATGAAGACTCAATCCTTGCGTAGCAGCAAGGGCAATAATAGATCGGATGTTGGTATAGTGGGTCACAAGTGCAAATATATCATCATAGTCTATGCCTTCCTTTTGAGAGAAGCCTCGGGCAACGAATCTTGCCTCGAACTTTTCAGCACTACCATCAGATCCATGCTTGATCTTATAGAGCCATTTCGAGGTGACAACAGCTTTGTCCTCTGGTCTCGGAACCACATCCCAGACATTATTCTTCATCATGGACTCGTACTCTTCGTGCATGGAAACCTTCCAAACTTTATGCTTTACGGCTTTTTCAAAAGATACAAGCTCAGATTGTACGATTATACTCATGGCTGCTAGATACCCTTGGTATCTATTCGGCTTCTTGCTTTCACGGAATGTCCCCCTTGGGACCATATGTCTCTCGGCATCTTCGAGAGTATCCTGGAGCCTTGAGGGTCTTGTCTTCATTGAAGGAGGTGGATCAATGAGGTCCATCAGTCCTTCAACATCAGGCATCATCTCATCCTTCGACTTTTCCTGCTTCTCTGATCTTACATCATGGTCTTCCTCGGAGCTCGGAAGATTTATCACTTTCCCGAGGGAAGCATCTTCATCGAAAGTGACATTGTGGCATATCTCCACTTCTCTTTGACCAGGCACATAGACTCTATAAGCCTTCGAAGTTTCACTATAGCCCACAAACATTCCCTTCTTCCCAGAAGCATCCAGCTTGTTTCTCTTATCTTTCGGCACATGAAAGTAAACGGGACAACCAAAAACTTTAAAATGAGAAACATCAGGTTTCTTACCAGAGAAGACTTCTTCAAGAGTTTTGGAGTCCAGAGCGGAATGCAGGCATTGATTTTGTACATACACAGCAATGTTCGCAGCTTCTCCCCATAGAAACTTCGGAAGACCTTGGTCACATAGCATGGCACGAGCAGCTTCCACAATGGTCCTATTCTTTCTTTCAGCAACGCCATTTTGCTCAGGACTGTGCACGGTTGTGGTCTCCCTCTTAATGCCAGCTTCTCTGCAAAAGTTATTGAACTCGTTTGTCTCATATTCAATGCTATTATCGGTCCTTAAAATCTTGATCTTCTTTCCTGTTTGATTTTCCACCAAGGCTTTGAAGGTAAGAAACCACATGAACGATTCATCCTTCTTCTTCAAGAAATATATCCAGGTCTTGCGAGAGAAGTCATCTATAAACGTCATGTAATAAGAACATCCTCCCAAGGATGTCATGGGCAGCAAACTAGATAGATCAGAATGTATCAATTGCAAGACATCAGATGTCTTTGTGACACTTGAGGGGAAAGGTCCCCTTGTATGCTTCCCTTCGGCACAACCCTGACATAAACCTTCATGATCATTTTTGAATTTGGGCATCCCTGTCACCACCTTCCTTGCTTCGGGAAGGGGTTTGTAATGAAGGTGTCCAAACCTCCAGTGCCATAATTCGGTTTGATGAATTGTATCACATGTCATAGCCCCCAATGGACTTCCTCCAACCTGGTAGAGTGTATCAACTCTAAAACCAATCGTGAGAGCTTCCTTGAAACTCTTCTTCCAGATGCATACCTTTCCATCGATGAATGCCACCTTGAAACCTTTGTCTTCCATGGCCGAAATAGACACAAGGTTCTTCTTCAAATCAGGTACATACAATACATCTTGCAAACGGAGGACTTGACCTTGAGATAAATGGAGGGTCACAGTCCCTGTCCCTTTCACGGGATAGGTGGCATTATCTCCAAGGATAAATTTCAGATTAGTATCCTTCTCAATCAAATCAGAGAGAGCTTCTTTGATTGTTGCCTAGTCGTTTACAATTCTAAGAGACTACAATCATTATTTGATTGGAGGAATATTTTGACACTGCTTGATTTAGTTTTCTTTTGAATTCTTGGAATTTTAGTGATGAGATGCCTATTGCTTTCATCAAGCATACTTTTAATGGAGGAATGAAGACCTATATTCTTGTCTTTTATTAGTTGCTACTTCTTGCTTTTCTTCTAGAGATCTTCATCCTAGATTTCTCGACAATTGATCATCCTTTGATTCTTCTTCCTCCAGTTATTGGGATATTTTCCTCGTGATTACACCAAAATAGAAATAGGAAGTTTTTGAGAACACCCTTGAGTCACATTTAGGGGCTTAGTAGATTGGGAGGAGAGAGCTTTTAATTGTGAGTCTGAGAAGGATGAGTTATGCATGAAAGATTTAAGACTAGTTTTGGGATAGACACCTACTTTTGAATGGGGTTTTTCAAGGGAACTCCAAAAGGGATTGATTTGAGTCTCTCCAAGAGTCCAACTATACTAACATCGACTGGGAAGAAATGGGTTGATTCTAAACCTAAGAAGAAGGATATTGCGTGAGGGATGGAAGAGGGAATTGAGAAAGGAATTCATATCTATTAGCTACAAAGATACCTTTGCTTGGTTGAGCTGCTGAGACCGAGACCTAGCAATCAACGCCCCCAGATCCTGCCAAGTTGCCTAATTTAGCCCATCTCCTCATGAACACACATGACCTTCTCTCGTCCTTCAAGACACACATCATGCTCATGGTCAGGAACATGCTTAGGGCTCACACCCCTATACCATCACTCCTACCATCAACAAGCCTCATACTAGGACCTTCACAAACGCAAAAACAACGATAGCGGTAGCGGCCAAGGGAAACAATATTGGTTCTATAGGTACTGCAGGAGACCTTATCAATGCCACCTATACTCAAGCCCTAAATACTTCGCTATATGTCACCATAGCGGTACATAAAATCGCTCTGACTAATCCTTTCAACCCCGTTGTTAGTGAAGTGCAATCTAGTTTTGGTGTGTCTTTCCCATTTTTTAGTCATCCAATAGCCAAGTCAACTGTTAAAGCCTCATCAGCTGCAACATCACCTATTCCTTCTTCACCTGCTTCCTTGAGTGAAACCCCTATGACTCACCTAGTGTCATCAACAAGCAGAACCGTAGTCCCATTTGTTGCACCTATCACTTCCTCAACTTCACTGTAGGGAATGCTACAAGTTTTCAAATTTCCCTTTGTGTCTCAGCCTAATGTCTCATAGTCCATTGCATCTTCACCACCGCCCACATCCAGATTTCTTTTTGGTGCTAGACATAATCCCATGTCTACTGCTAGTAGTGGGTCTCTTCTCATCCTAATTTCGTTGATGATCCCATTAACAGTTTTTTGATGCTCCTTTTTTGTTTTCTTTTTGTTTGGTTACTGGAGAAATTGACAACTAGCCAAGTCTCCTACTCACATGGTAGAGGGTCAATTCCCATTGCTTCCACTTTAACCTCTAGTTGTGGGTTGGGAAGGTGGGACACCCATGGGGTTTTGAATTAGTGACCATTACACAAGGAGTGCCTTAACAATGCACCCATTCACCAACTGTTCTATGCCCTATGTGTTGTTCCTCCTTTTCTGCTGGGCTTGTGGTAGGTTTAGAATTCAGTCAATGTTTGACGAAGATGGCTTGTAGGCTGAAGAGGGCACAACCACCGAATTAGGCTTGTAGGCCAAGATATTTTCATCCAAGAGCCTCCATCATCTGCACCTGTTGCCACAAAGACGAAGTATACAAAAGGAGAAATCAAAGCTAAGTTGATCATCTATGATTCCATCCATAAAAGTCTGGTTGCTTACATCTCTGAGCTAGGCACATCTAAGGAGATGTATGATAAGTTCATCAATATGTTCAGGGCTAACAATGCAAATCAAGTTCTTTTCTTTAAGAACCAATTGAAGAATCTCAAGAAAGGCAGAGAGATGAATCTGTTCAATCCTATTTTCTGAAGTTGACTGAAATCAAGAATAACCTTCTTGCCATTGGGGAAACAATAGCTGATCGAGAAATGGTTCTCACTGCACTTGGAAACAATAGCTAATCAAGTACCTAACTAGTTTTTGTTCTGCTTGCTAGGTCACGGTCTCAGCAGCTCAACCAAGCAAAGGTATCTTTGTAGCTAATAGATATGAATTCCTTTCTCAATTCCCTCTTCTATCCCTCACGCAGTATCCTTCTTCTTATGTTTAGAATCAACCCATTTCTTCCCAATCGATGTTAATATAGTTGGACTCTTGGAGAGACTCAAATCAATCCCTTTTGGAGTTCCCTTGAAAAACCCCATTCAAAAGTAGGTGTCTATCCCAAAACTAGTCTTAAATCTTTCATGCATAACCCATCCTTCTCAGACTCACAATTAAAAGCTCTCTCCTCCCAATCTCCTAAGCCCCTAAATGTGACTCAAGAGTGTTCTCAAAAACTTCCTATTTCTATTTTGGTGTAATCATGAGGAAAATATCCCAATAACTGGAGGAAGAAGAATCAAAGGATGATCAATTGTCGATAAATCTAGGATGAAGACCTCTAGAAGAAAAGCAAGAAGTAGCAACTAATAAAAGACAAGAATATAGACCTTCATTCCTCCATTAAAAGTATGCTTGGTGAAAGCAATAGGCATCTCATCACTAAAATTCCAAGAACTCAAAAGCAAACTAAATCAAGCAGTGTCAAAATAATCCTCCAATCAAATTATGATTGTAGTCTCTTAGAACTGTAAACGACTAGGCAACAATCAAAGATCCTATTAGAATTGAACATCCCCCTAATCCAGGAGGCTAAGCTATTACACTCAAGAATGATGGAAGTACGTAAGAGGCATTGGAAAGAAAGCAGAGTAATAATAAGCTCTAGAGGAGCATCGTGAGGAATTTGTAGCCTTTGGAATAATGAGATACTAGAGGCAAATCAAATTATTTGTTCGCAACGTTGGATATACATAGATCTAATTTGTCATAAGACTAGTAAGCATTTCAAGGTATACAATGTCTATGTCCCCATGCAATATAAAGAAAAACAAGAAAGTTGAAGATCTATTGAGGAAATGAAAGAGAAAGTTGTGTTACTTCTGTATCATGTCAAGTGACTTTAACATGGTGCCAACGCAAAAGAGAAATTCAATGGAATCTCTATCTGCAATATGTTTAGGGAAAAGATGGAAGATATAATAGTTGATTGGGACCTTATGGATGTAAAACTAAGAAGAAGTAAGTATACTTGATCAAATAAACAAGTCAAACCAAGTCATATCGTTGCAAGGCTGGATAGATTCCTCCTTCATGGGTGTTTTCTTGAAGAAGATCTAGACATTTCCTCTTCTCTCATTCATTCCATGGCTTTGGATCATCACCCAATCTCCTTATCAATCCTTCTGAAAAGAGAATTTGTCCCTCTCCCCTTCAAATTCAAACCCTTATGAAGGCAAAGTCATGAATTTAATTGCAAAAATATAGGCTCAATAATTCAAAGGTTCTACAAGGTATATTTGGGAGTCTAAAATTAAAGTTACAAAGGCCACCCTCAAGGATTGGGCTAAAATAAATTACAAGGAACCAACGGAGGTAAGGAAAGAGTTGCAATGCTAGCTAGCATGTCTTCAATAAAATATAAACAAACAGAGGTAACCTAGTTGTTGCAAATGGAAGAGAAAAATGTATATTAGAAAATATATCTTGCAGGGAGAAAAGAGGAGTGTTGGAGGATCAAATCTCAAAGCAGTGTTGCACAAAGTGGGAACGAAGCGGGGACGTTTTTTGGAAGCGAAGCGTTGGAAGTGTCATTTTTCAAAAATCATCGGAAGCGTATATATATATATATATATATATATATATAAAACACATCTAAAATACCAAATTCTTGTAAAAGATATCAAAACATGCATCTTTGTACATAAATCAAGATAGATATGGCATCCATTGTACATCAATGATTAATTATTCCAACATCGACCATCTAGATCAATCAACCATCTAGAATCTAGATTCCTCTCCTCTTGTCTAGCTTTTGCCTCTACTTCGATCCTCTAGGGATATTAGTCAACATTTCCCAATTTTGATCAAACAATGTAATATTCCTACTAGGAAATTAACAATGATAATCAAGTAAAATCACAACATGCAACACAAAATCCAAACATGCAATTAGACAACCACAAATTTCCCAAAATCTGCACCAAGTTGAGCCATTTTATTATCCAATCAAGGAGAGTACAATATATGTATGAGTATGTACACCTGGGATTGCTAAAGCAAGCTAGACAAGTCTCGGGTGAGGAAAAGGTGTTGCTCGGACGCTAGGAAGTACTTCTCCTTCAACCCCTGCGTTGGCCGAGAAATTCTGTTGTTGTTGGTTGGAAATAAGCTGGTGTTTGACCCCTCTGGAATGCTCAGAAAATTCTGTAAAATTAACTGTAGGCTCTCCTCACAAAACCCACAAAGACCCAGAAAGGGTTGGGTCTCATTCCAACCTCCCGAGAAAGCCTCAAATAATGTGAGTTCCTCCTCCAACTGGCTATTTGCACCAACTGTGAATCTGCTAACAAAAAGGCCTCCAAAATACTAAGAAATCCCTCCAAAATTCCCCTTATGACTCCTGGAAAATCTCAGCCTCAAGCCCCTGGTCAAATCTCCAACAACAACTTCGCCCCTTAAGGGACTACACAGGCCAAGCTAGTGCACCTCTGTGCATACCCAGAAATAGAGAAATTTGGCCTAAGAAATGGCCACCAAGTCAACCCTCCAAACCACTGCAAATTTGTTGCAAAACACCAAGGAAGTGTGCTCCTAAAAGCCTGGAACTGGGTCTACACTGAAGCTATTTCTCCCCAAGAGTGTGTGTGCCAGTTTGCGCCTAGTCTGCTCCAAGAATGGCTCAAATTACCCTGTACAATCTCCCGGAACAGCTCCAAAGTGTAGTAATAACTCCACTAGGGTGGCACTCAAAGTCCACCGAAGATAGAGGTGAGATCTCCCCTCAGAAATCTCATGTGTTGAACAGCACTATGTAGACTTGGCTTAACAGCTCAAGTGAACAAGAGAGTTCAATTGTCAAATGATCAAAAAACCCCAAAATGATGCATTCTTCTCCTATTTATCATTGACCTCTTTATCTCTCCATGTGGGTCCCATACATCGACCCCCTCTTGTCTCTCTCTCTCCACAAGTGCGTGTTGCTCCAAGGGGTGTGTATTCCTCTTGAGGTGGCCCCCACCATCCACTATGATTTCGATTTGCTTCCCTTTCTCCTATGTTGGAGCCTCCCTTAGCCAAAATTGCAAATTGGGGTCCACCTAACCCACTTTTCCTAAGTCCATCATAGCAAAACTCAAAATTGTGCAAAATTGTAATTACTTAGAAAAATTGCTAAGTAGGAACCGTTACCCACCACTTCATGGGTGATACCCCTAGGTGAAATTTTTTGACCATGATGGTCTTCAGTCGACAACCCCTTACAACCATCGATTAGCTCATTGTGCCATTTCTCCGCCACCTGAGCCAGCCAGGTGGTCCCTCACCCATTTGTCTTGATCCTATGTTTGAAGGTGGGCCTCCTGAACCCAAAGGTGTGTCTTGTCATTTGATAATTACGTATTGGATTTACTTATCATGAACACTTCTGGGCATGGATTAATGGGGGTATTCGGCGAAAAGAATGGGCTTAGTTTGGGCTTTTGTCCCTTTGACCTCTTTTGGATGTTACCCTTGGATCTTAGTCCCGTGGGATCTCCGTTACTGACCATTTGGTTTTAGGGTGGTACTACTTGGTAAACCCTGATTTTGGTTGTGTGGTCCCGCTCCCTCATCCACATGTATTACTCCCCCTCCATCCATTATAACCCCATTCATCATCTTTCCCACCTAGGTCCACATTTCTTCACTAGGTCCACATAGGGTTAGCCTCCCCATTCCCTAACCCCCACCTTGGGTCGGGCTTGGAACGAGTCCCCTGTTGGTTAAAGTTGCCATCGATGTCAATATGGAATTGTTGAAGACGAAGAAACCCTAATCTTATTGGAAAACTCTTTACTTGTTAAGAACCCTAAGGCGAAACCCTAACATTGAAGAAACCCTAGGTGCCAAATCCATGATGTCCTAACCCTAGCATTAAATTGAATGGCAACGTTAATTGAAGCATGCCTTGGATAACCCTAACCCTACCCATATGATGATGAAATCCTAATCCTAAAAGCATTCTTCCTTATCCAAATTACATCATGTCCCTACATGTCCCTAAAATTGACATCCTAATGAAATCCATTAACCCTAGCTAATGAAACCCCTAGTATAATGTCCTAATTTCTAAATTCACTTAATATAAAGCTAATAATTAAACCATAACCCATGAATGCCAAATTGGAAGCATAAAGAGGAGCATCGGGAGCATTGGTTCACATGTAAAAAAGAAGAACCCATATAGATTGAAACCCAAAAGAACTTTATTAATATGAAATAAGCCAAAGAGGGAGCCAAAGAAAGGATAAAGGGGAACCGACATATGCCAAATATAAGCCAAAGAGAAGATTAACTATTTATATAAAAAAATAATAATAAAAACTTTAATACATAGTTACCATACTCTCAAGTCGGTTTTGCTAGTCAACTCTTCCACTATACACAACCATTCGAACTTCCAAAAATTACTATATATACTGGCTATGAATTTCGGCTAAGGGATTATCCACTGTCCCGAGAAATAGATCAACCAGAGTAGAGGTTCACAAATCGGAATTTGGAAGATAAAAATATTGGTTTGGACAAATAGAATTGTAGTCCTGTAATTATCGTTTTGAACCTCTCTACGCCATATTTGCGGACAGTTTCTTCAGCCTAGTGAAGAGAAAGATTTGCGGACCTGTTTGATCTCAGAACTGTGGCACTGAATCCAGGCCTGAAATTTTGTCCCTATAAAAGCCTGAAATCTCGGCTAGGCTTGTAATTTCAGCCTTTTCAGAAGCTTGGACTGTTGTGACTGTTGAGACATCCAAATAACGACCTGTGGGGACCATTCTCACACCTATGGCACTAGATAAAAAGCTTCAGATCTGGACAACAATCTCGGTACTATAGAAGAAAAATTGGCTCTGACACACATTTTTGCCATCAAAAGCTTGGCCCTGTGTATGTTACCTGTGGACAAAATTTCACAGCAAAAGATTTCAAACTGTAGTGCAGACCTGTACGAATTTATTTGGACCTGCATCTTCAGATCTGTACCTAGCACTTTGTACACTTGGTTGACAGTTTTGAGAGAAGTATTTGGCATTGTTTAGAAGCAACCTGGTAACAAAATTAAGGATACCTTGGAGCAGATTAAAGCAGAATAGAAGACCAAATTGAAGTACAGTTCCAAAATGGCTTTGAAGACACACCTTGGAGATTTTTTAGAACATTCCCAAAGTCATTAGTTGCAGATCTTGGTTGGGAATTTGTAGCAGTGTTTGAACATCTTTTTGAAGACCTTAACATAGGAGGAATAACATACCTAAGACAGAGTCAAAAGCAGAAAGAATTCCTTGGAGTAATACTCCTGAAGTTTGTTGACACATTCTCTTTAGAGCAGCCTTGTTAAAGATTGTAAAAACAGCTTTTGGAAGCAGCTCTTGAACCCTTGTAAGTGTAGTGAAGAAGCTTTGAAGGTTGGACAGTATTGGAAAGTAAAGAAGCTTTGAAATTTGGATAGTGAAGAAGCATTTGAAGTTTGGACAGTAGTGAAGGAGCTTTGAAGTTTGGACAGTATATGACAAAGAAGTGCTGAGAAGCTTGTTAGAAGGCATGACTAAAGCCTTCATGAAGTAACCCTGAGAAGTCAGCTTGGGTAACATGGAGAGTTTTGGTGACACCTTCTGACATTAATAAAGTTGTCATTGATGAGCTAATCATATTGAAGATTGATTGAAGGCATTGTTGGAGACATTATCAAGGCTTGTTGTAGAAGATTTTGGGAAGCTTTGAAGAGCCATTAAACCTATTTTGAAGAAGCTGAAGTAGATTGATAGGGTTGGTGCCCTAGAGGATAGGAGTCTTCAAAGAAGATCAGGTTGGAGTCTGTGCCAGTGAAGAGGGTTGGAACGCTAGAGGTTGGAGCCTCATAAGACAAGGTTGGAGCCTTGAGAAGATAGGGTTGGAGCCCTAGAGGTTGGAGCCTTATAAAGACCAAGTTGGAGCTTGGCATCATACAGGTCGGAGCTTGGTTGATTGAAGATTGGTGTCTTCATTTAGGGTTAAAGCCCTAAACTATTGTTATACTTGATTTTTTGTCAAAAAAGGATTGGAGTCCTCATCATTGATTAATAAAATTATTTATATCATTGTTCATTTTGTGTTCTAGTTATAAGTGATCTTAACTGGCATAAAAAATAACAATTGTAAAAGAAACACTGATTCACCCCTCTTCTCAGTATTTCCAGCAATTGGTTTCAGAGCCAGTACCTTCACTCATAGCTTAACAGCTTGAAGGTAGATCCTTAGAACACAAATGGCAAAGTCAAGAAAGAAGGCTTACAAACCATTCGAAGGTGTCACCTCCTCAATGGATAATCAAATTGAGAAAGCTTTGTCATTCAATGGAAACTTTGAAATATGGAAGGCAAGAATGAAGAATTTCTTAATAGCTCAAGGTTTTGAAGTTTGGGAATCAGTGATAATTTCTTAATGGCTCAAGGTTTTGAAGATTGAGAATCAGTGATTACTGGAAGCACTATGGAAGAAGAGTCAAAGGAATATAATGCAAGAGCAATAAAGGCAATCCTGAGTGGGCTACCAAATCCTATAAAGGTCGAAGTGGAGAAATATTCATCAGCAAAAGAGCTTTGGGAAAAGCTTCAAGATCTTCACTCAAAAGGATTATTAGTTGTGATCCCTGATCAAGAAGATGGCGACAAAGAACACAAAGATGAACCAAAGAAGATAAGTGAAAATAATGATGAGGGCACCAATTGTATAAAGGAAGATGATGAAGAAACTGTAGAAGTTGAAATAGATCTTAAGACAAAGCTTGTAGCTGCCCTAGAAGTAATAAGCAACTTGAAAAAGGAAAATAAGGAAGTCAAAAGGAAAGCACAAGATGGTAACCATGACCTTGACAAGACAAGGAAGGAAGTTAACCTCTTCAATCTTCACGTACAAGAAAGAGATAAGGAGCTCGCCAAGCTTAAGGAGGAATTGCATCAAAACAAGGAAAGGCGTCATTAAGAAGTCACATCCATGACAAATCAATTGGATAAGCAAAGAAAAGGGAGGACATTTTGTAAAGGGAGGACATGAGGACTTGAGTAAATTAGAAACAAAAATTGGTCAATATAAAGAAGAATCCACAACCCTAAAAGCTCAGTTTGATGAAGCAGAGGAAGATAAAAAGGCTATCGTGTGTCCACTAAAAGAAAGGGATGAAGAAATTTTCCTACTTAAATCAAATACCATTTCTCTAAAAATCGAAACTCATGAAGCAACAAGAATAATAGACGAAATGGAGAACCAGCTAGCAAAGGATGAAGAATGTGAGAAGATCAACAAAGAAATTATTACCCTAAGAAAAGAAGTTGATCAACTAAATAAGAATCTAAAGAGCTCTCAAACCCTTGATGACATCCTAAGTCATCAAAGATCCCCCCTTGATAAATCAGGTCTTGGTTATGCAGGTGAACCCTCAAGCAAAAATGATGTAAACCCTAATGCATCAAATAACAAGGATGTGGAGAAGCTTGAAAGAGATGTTGATGCCCCCGGTTCCAGCAAAAGCAAGAAGACTAATCAAGATAACTTGGAGGAAACCTTACTCCAAGAAGGTATGCAGAACGTGTCAAGGATGCAAGAGGCAAAGGATATCATCAAAGGATCCCAAGGCAGAATGACTTCAGAAATACATCAAGGCAATCTCCATCTTGCAGGTACCAAAGTATATTTTTTGGCTATTCAAAGCCTTGTGGTTGTTCCACAAATGCCTCTTCCTTGAGGAAGCCATGCAAGAAAGCCATTTTCACGTCCATTTGGTGAAGCGTCCATCCCTGGCTAGCAACTAAGGCAACAACAGATCGAATAGTAGTATATCGAGCTACAGGTGCAAAAATATCATCATAATCTATTCTCTCTTTCTGAGAGAATCCTCTAGCTACAAATCTAACCTTATATTTTTCAATACTACCATCTGCACCATATTTAATCTTAAACAACCATTTGGAAGTGACAAAAAATTTACCTTGAGGTCTAGGAACCACTTCCCAGACATCATTTTGGATGATGGACTCATATTTTTCAGTCATGGCATCTTTTCAGACTTGTTCTTTTGCAGCGTCTTCAAAGGTGCATGTTTATGCCTGAATGATGTTGCTCATGGCAGCAACGTACCCTTGAAACTGACTTGGCTTCTTACTTTCTCTGAACGTTCCTCTTGGGGCAGCATGTTGTTCAGCATCTTGCAAGGTATCTCGCAGCCATAGTGGTCTCTTTCTGGTAGGAGGATCATGTGGTGGAGGATCTAGAGGAGCCATGGAACCCATTGGATTATCAGCAAGTTCATTCTCAGGTTTTGGTTCAGACTCAGATGCAAGCTCTTTTTCATTAATAACCTGTCTTTCAACAATGGCAGGAGGAGGAGAGTCTCTTGCTTTTCTAAGAGTTGCATCTTCATCAAATGTTACATCTCTGCTAAACTCAATAGTTCTTTGACCAGGTACATAAATTCTATAAGCTTTTGAATTATCACAATAACCAACAAACGTAGCTTTCTTACCCGAAGCTTCCAGTTTGTTCCTTTTCTCTTTCGGCACATGGAAGTACACAGGACAGCCAAAGATTCTCAAGTGACTCGTCACTCACCTCAAGCCTTTTACCAGTGAAGAATTCTTTAGTAGTCTTATTGTCTAAGGCTTGACGAGGAGCTCTGTTTTGCACATAAACAACAGTATTTGCAGCTTCTCCCCATATAAACTTCGGTAGCTTTTGATCATGCAGTATGGATCTGAGTGCTTCCATAATGGTTCTATTCTTCTTTTTAGCCACACCATTTTGTTCTGGATTGTACGACACAGTGGTTTCTTTCTTTATTCCAACGTCTTTGCAAAGATCATTAAACTCATTGGAGGTGAACTCTCCCCCATTATCAGATCGAAAAGCTTTGATCAAATTTCCCATTTGATTTTCAATCAAAGCCTTGAAATCTTTGAACATGTCAAATGTTTCCCCTTTCTTGTTCAAAAAGAATATCCATATTTTGCGAGAAAAATCATCAACAAAAATCATGAAATACAAGTAGCCACCAAGAGAAGTAACAGGCATAGGTCCACATAAATCAGAAGTATGAGCTGAAGTACCGAACTAGTTTTTGTTCTGTTTTTGTTCTGCTTGGACTTGTCTTCACCAAGGCTTTGATACCATGTTAAAATCTGAAAGTTCTAGGCAGAAATTTAAAAATTCTTTACAGAAACTTGAAAGTTCTATGTAGAAAACTGAATGTACTTGCAGAAAATTGAATGTACTTTGCAGAAAACTGAATGGAACTAAATGTACTTTGCAGAAAACTAATTGTACTTTGCAGAAAGTTGAATGTACTTTGCATTAAAACTTAATGTCCTTTACAGAAAAATGAATGTACTATGTTGTTACAATTACTTAGAATGCAGATTTCTTCTTTACAATTTTTCAGATCAGCAATTGTAGATAAAACATAATAAGGATCATGTGAAGACAGGCAAGCACATATATGAAACATTGAGAGTGTAATATTCCAAAATGAAAAAGACAGGAATATAGAACAAATGCAGCACTCCAAATAAAGCAAAACAAGAATATAGCACTAAGATCTGGAAAATGCCGGAAATATGTTGCAACTGAAATTTACATCGAGACATTATAACTATGAGCAGAAACAGCTGAGTCATATCATTATAAACAACAGCAAATATGAAGTACACAGTGCTCCAAAAAGAATGCACTCAAGCCACAAGATGGCTGAAATACACTAAAGGAACCAAGCACTGGAAATGTTGTGCTGCTACTGTTGTTGCTGCCGAAAACTACTACTACTGAGGAGAAGAACCATGTGCGGAAGGCTGTTAGAGTGCTCAAAATAATCCGGGATTTTAACCACGGATTCTACTCAAAAAACCCAAAAAACCCAAAAATGGTTTGGCCTAATTTTAACTTTGGATTTTCGGCCCTTTTTCGGTTGCCCACTGCAATAACTCACTAAAATAACGCAATCATGGACTGGAACTGCGCTGTAGGGGATAAATATGCTATGGCCTGATGCCAAATGTATCAAATAAGCTCTAGGGCCTTCTTTACTAGCCTCCCAAGATAAAGGAACCTCCCTCCAATGAGATCTAGCTTAGAAATCTCCCAAATCAACCTCCACAACTTCTGCCCTGCAACACAAAAACATATCCTCAACAGGAATTTCGCTGTACATTAAGACTGAAGTCTTGGCCAAATGTCTGATAGTGGAATGTAGTACAAAACTCCTCCAAGAGGCCTCTCAAGGAAAGAGGTGGGATTCTCGATCAAGAACACCCAGTGCTAAACAACACTTGCAATATTAGCTAAAAAGTCAAAGAAAGCTATATGTCTAAACAGACCATATATTCAGAAATATAAACATCAACATATTGAATATGGCTGCCATCCTCTTAAATAGAATATGAGCTTGCAAACCCTAAGCCCCATCCAAAAAGATCACTACATTCACACAATGCATCTCCATCTAAAACTGCGTTGTCCCTCATTAATGACCACTCCTCCATGACAGTGCTGTTGATTTGGTCAAGGTTGACCCAGTCAAAGTGATCCAACCCCTTTCACACCAAGAGTGCTTTAATTAAGTTGTCAAGATTTGTTTCTTTCACATTTGGCATTGATTTATTCATTATCAAGGAGAATTATGAACCTCCTTTGCCCTCTTATTCTTTAAACAAGGCAATAAAACAAAATTGAATATTCCAATTAGCTCATGACTAATTGGGAATATTACAATCCTCCCTTCCCAAATGTTGCTTGTCCTCAAGCCACTGACAAGGTGAGTGTTGCAAACCTCCATCATTGGTGACACCAACATGTGATAAGCTTCCCTCATAAGCTAAGTGTTCACCAATCCATTCCTCCATGAATTGCTCCTCCAAAGTTCTCATGAGATGCAAATAATCCATCCCATAAGGAGACAATAGTTCAAATGAAACAAACATGGTTTGCGCAATGTACTCCCTGAAACATGTAGCATAGTGAACATGGAGAATCTCCCTTCCATAGGGCACATACATACCTCCCATCCTTCCTCCATACATTCCCATAAAAAGTATAAGTACATCATCAATGTATGGGATCAAAATTAAATACATACAAACAGAAATTTGTGCATATGGAGGTGGGTCGTAGTCCCACATGTGGAACTAGCGCAGTAAATCTCCTGACTGCCTCAGATAATGATGTGGTAAGTGGTTTCCCTACCACTTACTTGCTGCCCAAGTCATCTCACCATGGCTGAAAGTGTGAGATATATTTGGTGCATTTGGAATGCACCCACCATGATATAATATCTCCCTTTGATCTCCAAGGGAGTGGCCATGTTCAAAAATTTTTGTGGCCCAAAGTTGGCCATGAAGTCTATATGGTATAGTGCTCCTTCTTGGAGCTATGGCCTGCAGATACATGGTGAAAGAATGCAAATAATAATCAAATGAAACATTAGTTATACAAGCATGTTCTTCACCAACATTTCTCCTCATACAAATGGAGTGGTGCATTGATACATCTCCTCTCATTCCAAAAGAGGAAAGAGGTGGCTGAATTAACTCCTTCATAGAGTTATGTTGTTCTCCCAACTCCACACAGTTCATGCATCTTTGAAAATGCTAATATAGTTCCTCTTCAAAGCCCTTCCAATTGTAGCTTCTCATGACAATGTTGTAAGCCTTCATGGAATATGTATGGCTGAAAAAGAACTCTTCATAAGCCCTTTGTAGTAACTTCTCCTTGAGCTTGGAGGCTCTAAATAAGAAGATCCTACCATGATAATAGATGACTCCTTCTTGGACTGAATAGCCCTCTTAATGTAGTTGGTCATCAAGTATCATGCATGTGTGAAGATCCTTGGAATAATCCACCAACAGTTGGGATTTCCAATATGGATCAATCTCCCATAGTGACAACGCTGATGATCTATCAAAAGGAATGTATGTCATATGGTTGTTCTCCTCCTTCAATCTTGCAACATTTCCTCTTAGCGCAATATGAGATGAAAGAGTGGGTATTGGTGATAGTGGAAGAATGTCTCCCTCCTTGAGCTTACCCAAGACTCTCAGCGTTGTATTTTGGTCTTCTAATGCTCCCATCCTTCCTGGATCTATGAATGGAGCATCAAGATGTGAGACATATTTAACCAAATCTGAATCAGGTGGTCTCCCAGGTGGTTTTCCACAAGATAATGATGTCTCATGGATCATCCTCATGTGCATAATAGATGGGATCATCATATCCCTGCTTCCACTACGCAAATTCATCTATGTTTCTTGTGTGGAAGTTTCATGACAGTTGGGTATCACTCTTAGTGATGCAAGAATGCCTCTAATTGGAGCAATTGCTCCATCCTCACCTCCAGGTGGTGGTGGATCATCTCCTGCTACTCCAGTGCTGTGACCCCTCCCTTGTTCTTCTTCTTCTTCCTCCTCATTATCTGAGAAGACCTCTATGTAATGTGCTTTTCCAGCTACACATTTATGTCCAGGTGCCCAAGCTTCTTAGCAAGTGAAGCAAAGCTTCCTTCTCCTTAGATCTTTCCAGACATCATCATCAAGAGGTTTTTTGTATTGACTCTCCTTTGAAGGAGCAGCCTTTTCTTCTTTTCCCTTTGATGGAAAAGAGGGCTTATGCTAAAATGTTGCCTTTGCTTTTGGCAAGGCATCTTGAAGGTCTCTAGCCCTTTCAATGGCATCATGTAGGGTAGTGGGCTTGGTAGACTTAACCAACCCATGAAGAGGTTCATCTAACTCATCAATGAACATATACACCCTTCTTGCTGCAGATAAATCAGGAACCATAACAAAAAGTCTTAAGAATTCAGAAATGTAAGTTTCTGCATTACCTGATTGTTTTAGCTTTGCAAGGCTCATGAATGGTGCTTCAGAATCTCTTCTATCAAACCTTTCCACCAGCCTTCTAGTGAACTCTGAATATGCAGTTACATTGGCATGACCCAATGTAGACAAGCCATGGAACCACCAGTCATGTGCTTCACCCTCAAGGTGCAGTGTTGCAATCTTAATGGCTTCCATTTCTAGAACCTTGTTCAGTTGAAAGTAGATGTCAAGTTTCTCTACCCAAGATTTGGCAGTGCACTTGGATGACCCATCAAAATTGGGCAAAAAGAATCTACCCATACTATGGTGTCGATCATGATTCTGAATGAATCCACCACTTCTATGATGATGCCTTGGTCTTCTATTGTCCTTTATTTGACAAAACTCCTGAAAACTCGAGTGATCCTTGAATCTCTGATTTGAGATTCATACTCCATAAAATAGTCTTCAAGGGATTCATGCTCTTGAAACCCTTCATTTCCCACAGCCAAAAATGTAGGCATAGTAGAGCATTGGGAAACTTGTGGTTGGTGCATTGGTTGATCATTCCAGTGGTGAGACATGCCAGAGCCTTCTTCGTGATGAAATCCTCTAGGGGATTCCTTGAATCTATCCATTCTCATCTGTTTGATATCTCTAGCAATGTCTTGCATGGCTCTAAGAAGGATCTTAGGGAACTCCTTCTCTTCATCTTCACCTCCAGATAAAGGGGTTTTACCCTTGTCTTCTTTGTCATTTGTATAATCAAATTTCTGATGTCTTCTTCTTTGGTACCTCCTCTCTCTATCAGTAAAAGGCTCTCCTTCAGATGACATATTGGCTTTTAGAATGCACAGGCTGTGCCAATATTATGCTCTGATACCACTGTAATATTCCAAAATGGAAAAGGCAGGAATATAGAACAAATGCAGCATTCCAAATGAAGCAAAACAAGAATATAGCACTAAGATCTGGAAAATGCCAGAAATACGCTGCAACTGAAATTTACATCAAGACATTATAACTATGAGCAGAAATAGCTGAGTCATATCATTATAAACAACAGCAAATATGAATGTACACAGTTCTCCAAAAAGAATGCACTCAAGCCACAAGATGGTTGAAATACACTAAAGGAACCAAGCACTGGAAATGTTGTTCTGCTACTGTTGCTACTGCTGCAAACCACTGCTATTGAGGAGAAGAACCATGTGTGGAAGGTTGATAGAGTGCTCAGAATAATCCGGGATTTTAACCACGGATTCTACTCAAAAAACCCAGAAAACCCAGAAATGGTTTGGCTAGATTTTAAATTTGGATTTTCGGCCCTTTTTGGGTTGCCCACTGCAACAGCTCACTAAAATAACGCAGTCATGGACTGGAACTGTGTAGTAGGGGATAAATATGCTATGGCCTGATGCCGAATGTGTCAAACAAGCTCCAAGGCCTTCTTTACTAGCCTCCCAAGAGAAAGGAACCTCCCTCCAATGAGATCTAGCTCATAAATCTCCCAAATCAACCTCCACAACTTCTGCCCTGCAACACAAACACAAATCCTCAACAGGAACTGCGTTGTACATTAAGAGTGAAGTCTTGGCCAAATGTCTAATAGTGGAATGTAGTACAAAACTCTTCCAAGAGGCCTCTCAAGGAAAGAGGTGGGATTCCCGATCAGGAACACCCAGTGCTAAACAGCACTTGCAATCTTAGCTAAACAGCCAAAGAAAGCTATATGTCTAAACAGACCATATATTCAGAAATATAAACATCAACATATTGAATATGGTTGCCATCATCTTCCTTAAATAGAATAAGGGTTTGCAAACCCTAAGCCCCATCCAAAAAGATCACTACATTCACACAATGCATCTCCATCTAAAATTGCGTTGTCCTTCATTGATGACCACTCCTCCATAACAACGTTGTTGATTTGGTTAAGGTTGATCCAATCAAAGTGATCCAGCCCCTTTCACACCTACGGTGCTTTAATTAAGTTGCCAAGAATTGTCTCTTTCACATTTGACATTGATTTATTCATTATCAAAGACAATTATGGACCTCCTTTGCCCTCTTATTCTTTAAACAAAGCAATAAAACAAAATTGGATATTCCAATTAGCTCATGACTAATTGGGAATATTACAGAGAATTAGGTTCAATGACCATGGAAAAACCCACAAAGGGAAAATCCAAATGATTCTTCTTCTATTAGATTTCTTCAATTGTTCAGCAAAGTACAAAGAGAGAGAGAATGAGAATGAATAAAGTCACCAATGTTTGATCAACTTGCAGCTAAGTGCTCTCGCTCTTTGTTTGAAGATCCCCTCCTCTTGATTAGATTTCGTCCTTCACACTTGCTCAAGTTGTTCCCTTGCTATTACTCTTCACTTGCCCTCACACTTTTGTTGAAATTTGGTTACCAGAGGACAGGTGGTTCCCTAAGGCTTTGATCTTTGGCCTAGGGAAAAGTGTCCAAATGTATTTCACTTTTTCTCATAAAGTGACTTTATAAGTTATAAAGTCAAATCTAAATTAAAAGTGACTTTAAGTGATAAAGTTACTAAGTCTAATTTTAAAGTGACTTTAATAAAGTCAATGTGAAATTAGAAAGTGAAAAGTGACTTTGGAAATAAATGACTTAAGAGGGTCTCTATTAAAGTGGGGTGAATTAAAAAATAGAAAGTGAGATTTAAATGCACATTTAATCTCAGCCCTAGATCTAAAGCTATCTCAGCCATTGGATTTAGGGATTCCCCAAAAGTCACTTAGGGTTAGGTTAAAGAAGGAAAAGAGAGGAAAAGGTCATTGATTCTTTCATGAGCAGATTGAGAGAGGAGGAGAGAAAGCAAAAGAGATTTTCTGAGCAGTGCGAAGAAGGAGGGCAAAAGCAAGGAAACTTCAGCAAATCTATACAACAGGGTTATTGGAACAAATACCAAGGCAGAAATCCGTACAGCAGGAGAGAGGCATTGTTTCCATGAAAGGGAGGCACGAAAATCAAGGAAGAGGGTAGCAGCATTAAGCACGAAGTTTGAGGCATAAATCTGGGCACAGAAATCGAGAAGTGCTGCTGATTTTTTGACAGGAAAATCAAGAAAAAGAGCAACAGCTTCAGCGCTGATTTCAAGGTTGTTTCTGGGCACAAATTTCAAGGAGGGCTGTCGTACAAATCCGTACAGTTCAGACAGTATCATACAGATGATTCCGACACGTTTTCTGAGGTGGCCATACAGTATTTATTTCTGTCATTAATGCTGTAATAATTTCTGTTTTGTAAGTTGTTGATTTGGCACAATTTCTGAGGCAGTGTGCAAGCACGGAAATCGAGATAACTCTGTAATTTGGTTGCTGAAATTTTTTACTGTGATTTTTTGTTTCACTGTAAAAGCAATATTCAGAAAATAAAGAGGAGCTTTCGAACTGGTTTTCCCCAAGAGTTGTAGGGGGTTTTTCCAGGGCACGGAAATCAGCGTGTCAAATTTCTGTGTGTGGCTGATTTATTTTCTGAGTTTTTATTTCTGCAATTTTCAGCACTGAAATTTCCAGAATTTGTATTTTTTGAAAATATTTATTTTTCCCGCTTGTTGAATGTATGGTTATGGGAATGGGCATTTAACTTAATGGGAGAAATAAGGAGAAACTGAAAACCGGAGTGGGTATTAAAATTTCTACATGGTATCAGAGCTAGATTGTTGAAAAGTGCAGTTTGAGACAGCAAAGAGAAAAATTATAGCAAGCTGATTCTACACATAGAAAATAGAACCTTTACCACAGCAGTGTCATTTTCAGTTTATTAGAACAGCAAGCATGTCTTTGGGCTTGAGGGTGGAGGATAGGTTGGATGGGCATAGCAACTACAGTGTATGGAAGGAAAGAATGCAGAGCATCTTTGAAGACGTAGAAGTCTGGGGTATAATGGTGAATACCCAACAGCGCCCTGTTAATGTGCCTACTGACCCTGTTCAGTTAGCAGACTTTAATAAGAAGAATAACAAGGGTAAGAGACTAATTTTGGATGGTGTTAAATACCATTGCATTCATCATATGAGAGGAAAGAGACTTGCTCATGAGATGTGAACAGCCTTGACCAATCTCTACCAGAGTACCAATGAGAACAGAAAAATGGTCCTAAGGGAGAAGCTGAAGGCCATTAAGATGGCAAAGACTGATAGTGCTACTGCATACCTCACTAAGATCACTAATGTGAGAGATGAGTTGGCAGCAGTTGGAGAGGTCATTCCACCCACTGAGTTGGTGCGGATTATAGTGAATGGCCTTCCCAGTTCATGGGTAAGCTTTGCTGATGGGATTGTTGCACGTGAGACCCTTCCCACTTGGGAGAGGTTGTGGGATGATTGCATACAGAATGAAATCAGAAAGAACCAGCTTGGGGCAGCCAAACCATTTGAGGAGGATGAGGATGTAGCACTAGTAGCAAGGGGCAAGAAAGGCAAAGGAAAGAAGCAAGCTTCCACAAGTGGTGGTGGAGGCAAAGGCAAAGGTAAAGGTAAGCAGTTGAACAAGGAGGAAGGCTATTCCAAGGTGAAGTGTTGGAATTGTCAGAAGACGGGACACTATGCAATTGTGTGTCCGAACAAGAAGAAGAAGAAGAAGGGGAAGAACAAGACCATGGCAGCATCAGCAAAGATAGAGGACTTTTCGGAGAGCTTTGACTGGGAGTTTGGGTTCATTGCTTGTGAGTCCACTAGTGCAGGATCACCTGCCACAGAGGGTGAGAGGGAGTGTGCAATTTCCTCCACTAGCGGAGCATCTTCAGGTATTTGGTATGTTGACAGTGGGGCTTCACGTCATATGACAGGTGTCTGTGAGTACTTCTCAGAGCTTTCAGAGAGTGGCACTGATATAGAGGTAGTACTCGAAGACGACAACATTGTTAGAGCAGTCAATGTGGGGACATTGACAATTGATAGGGAACCCAAACCTCCCTTGAAGGTGTCAGATGTTCTATATGTGCCAGGGATGAAGAAGAACCTTGTATCCGTCTCAGCATTGGAGGACAGAGGGTCTGAGGTATTGTTCAGGAGAGGACAGGTGCTTATATATCCTAGGGGTGCTCCAGCTGGTCCAGCTAGAGTGATTGGTGTACGTCGTGCAAAGGTGTACAAGTTGCGTTTCAACCCCTTTTGGCATTGAGCAGTAGTACCAGCAGCAGAGCTAGCAGTTCAGAGCTGTGTGAGATTTGGCACCGCAGGATGGGGCACATGTATCATGGAGCTTTGAGGACATTGCGAGAGATCGCTACAAGTGTGCCAGATTTCAGTCATGATCACCTAGATACATGCAGAGGATGTGTGATGGGCAAGTTTTCCAAATCCCCTTTTCCCAGCAGTGACAGCAGATCGACTGGGATACTTGATTTGATTCATATCGATGTAAGCGGTCAGATGTCTCATGTTTCCTTGAGTGGATATGAGTACTATGTTTTATTCATTAATGATCACACTAGGAGGACCTGGATTTATTTCTTGAAGACGAAGAGTGAGGTCTTCAAGCGGTTTCAGGAGTTCAGAGCTCTTGTGGAGACTCAGACAGGTCGGAAGATCAAGTCCGTCAAGTCGGACAATGGAGGGGAGTACACCCTTGGTGAGTTTGTTGACTATTGTGCGGAGGCAAGCATCAGGAGGGAGTTCACAGTTCCTTACAACCCCCAGCAGAACGGGGTTGCAAAGAGGAAGAACAGATCCATTGTTGGGGCTGCCAAAGCCATGCTACATGATTAGGGGTTACCATTGTTTTTGTGCGCAGAGGCCTGCAACACTGTTGTGTATTTGCATAACAGGGGTCTGCATCATGCCTTGGGGCATGTGAATTCGGAGGAGGCTTTTTCTGGAAAGAAGCCTGATGTTGGTCATTTTCGTATCTTTGGGTGTATTGCATACTCCTACATACCCAAGGAGAAGAGGACCAAGCTAGAGCCCACCGCAGAGAAGGGTATCTTTGTGGGCTACAGTGAGACCTCGAAAGCCTTTCGGATTTATATTCCTGCACAGAGGAGAGTTGTTGTCAGGCGGGATGTGAAGTTTGAGAATGACAGGGCTTTCAGGAGGTCACGAGAGTTAGAGTATCTGGATCAGCCAAACCCTCAAGAGCAGCTGAGTCAGTCACAGGGATCCAGTGGGCAGGTATCAGGAGGTACATTGATTACGGTGTCATGTCCATCAGTGAGCAGTGGCTCACAGAGTCAGAGGGGTGGTGCTTCGGGCAGCATGCAGAGCAGTCCGCGGTACAGTTCACTAGGTAGTCCACTGATGGACAGTTCACACAGTACTTCAACATCTACGGGTTCAGGTTCAGGCAGGAGGGCAGCAGACAGACATTCAGGAGTTCAGGTTCCTGATGAGGAGGAGTTTCATTCTCCAATGGGAGAAGTGTGCTCAGGGAAGATGAAGCCCAAGTGGCTTCAGGATACCTTGAGGGAGGCCACACCTATTGCTAGGCCGAAGAGACCGGGCAGAGAGAGCAGAACACCTGAGAGGTTCTGTAGCTATATGGCAATGGTTGCCAACATCGTTGGCTCTGAGCCTTCTAGCTATGAGGAGGCAGCTAACCAGCAGGTCTGGAGAGAGGCCATGCAGGAGGAGTATTCTTCTGTCATGAAGAATGATGTTTAGGAGGTGGTGCCGAGGCCTGAGGGCAAATCCGTGGTTACTTCCAAATGGCTTTACAAGGTAAAGCACGTTGCAGATGGCAGCATTGAGAAATTCAAGGCAAGGTTTGTGGCTAGAGGGTTCTCCCAAGTAGAGGGAGTAGATTATGAGGAGACCTTTGCTCCCGTGGCTCGATATACTTCCATTCGCTCCATTATATCGATAGCAGCAGAGATGGATTGGAAGATCCACCAGATGGATGTGAAGACCGCATTTCTCAATGGCTTCATACAAGAGGAGGTGGACATTGAGCAGCCACAGGGCTTTGAGGTGCATGGGAAAAAGTCCCATATATGCAGACTGAAGAAGGCCCTTTATGGCCTGAAGCAAGCTCCTAGAGCTTGGTACTCCAGGATTGATACGTACTTGCAGGAGATGGGTTTCACAAAGAGTGATGCAGATCCAAACCTATACTTTATTGTGATAGGTGAGGAGCCTCTCATTCTAGTGTTGTATGTGGATGACTTGGTCATTACGGGTGCAGAGAGACTCATAGAGGGTTGCAAGAGAGATCTTGTGTCGGAGTTTGAGATGAAAGACATTGGCTTGATGCATTACTTTTTGGGTTTGGAGGTGTGGCAAGAGGAGGGGCATTTCTTCCTGGGACAGGGGAAGTATATTGTGGACATCCTTAGCAGATTTCACATGGAGGATTGTAAACCCATGTCGACACCTATGATCACTAACTGGAAGAAGCTTCACGCTTCAGATTCCAAATTGGTGGATCCCACATTGTATAGATAGTTGATTGGTTCCTTGATGTATTTGGTCAACACTACACCAGATATATGTTTTGCAGTCAACACGATGAGCCAGTTCATGTGTGAGCCCAGGAGGGTGCACTGGGTTGCTGCAAAACACATTTTGCGGTACTTGCAAGGGGCAGTGGAGTATGGTCTGGATTATAGGCAGGGAGATGGAGTGAGATTGGCAGGTTACACTGATTATGATTGGGCAGGTTGTGCTTCTGATAGGAAGAGCACTTTAGGGTGTTGTTTTGGGTTGGGTTCAGCAGTGGTGTCATGGTTCAGCCAAAAGCAGCAGTCAGTAGCATTGAGTTCAGCGAAAGCAGAGTACATGGCAGCCAGTCTAACTAGTTGTGAGGCCATATGGCTTCGCAATATGTTGTTTGGCTTATTTGGTCAGCCGTTGAGACCTTCAGTGATTTACTGTGATAATCAGAGTTGCATTAAACTCACGGAGAATCCAGTATTTCATGACAGGTCAAAGCATATCGGGATCAAATATCATTTCATCAGAGACTATGTTCAGAAAGGAGCTGTGAAGCTTGAGTATATTCCCACTGATGAGCAGGTTGCAGATATTCTTACCAAAGCCTTACCACGGGCAAGCATGTCTACTTCAGAGACAAGATGGGTGTGGTGAGGAACACCTTCCTCGGTAAGAGGGAGTGTTGAAATTTGGTTACCGGAGGACAGGTGGTTCCCTAAGGCTTTGATCTTTGGCCTAGGGAAAAGTGTCCAAATGTATTTCACTTTTTCTCCTAAAGTGACTTTATAAGTTATAAAGTCAAATCTAATTTAAAAGTGACTTTAAGTGATAAAGTTACTAAGTCTAATTTTAAAGTGACTTTAATAAAGACAATGTGAAATTAGAAAGTGAAAAGTGACTTTGGAAATAAATGACTAAGAGGGTCTTTATTAAAGTGGGGTGAATTAAAAAATAGAAAGTGAGATTTAAATGCACATTTAATCTCAGCCCTAGATCTAAAGCTATCTCAACCATTGGATTTAGGGATTCCCCAAAAGTCACTTAGGGTTAGGTTAAAGGAGGAAAAGGTCATTGATTCTTTCATGAGTAAATTGAGAGAGGAGGAGAGAAAGAAAAGGAGATTTTCTGAGCAGTGAGAAGAAAGAGGGCAACAGTAAGGAAACTTCAGCAAATCTATACAGCAGAGTTATTGGCACAAATACCAAGGCAGAAATCCGTACAACAAGAGAGAGGCACTGTTTCCAAGAAAGGGAGGCACGAAAATCAAGGAAGAAGGCAGTAGCATTAAGCACGAAGTTTAAGGCAGAAATCTAGGCAAAGATATCGAGGAGAAGTGTTGTTGATTTTTCGGCACAAAAACCGAGAAAAAAGACAGCAGCTTCAGCACTGATTTCAAGGTTGTTTCTGGGCACAAATTTCGAGGAGGGCTGCTATACAAATCCATACAGTCTGTACAGTATCGTACAGCTGATTTCGACACATTTTTTGAGGTGGAGGTACAGCATTTATTGTTGTCATTAGTGCTGTAATAATTTATGTTTTGTAAGTTGTCGATTCGGCACAATTTCCGAGGCGGTGTGCAAGCACGAAAATCGAGATAAGTCTGTAATTTGGTCGCTGAAATTTTTTACAGTGTTTTTCTGTTTCACTGTAAAAGCAATATTCAGAAAATAAAGAGGAACTTTCGAACTGGTTTTCCCCAAGAGTTGTAGGGGCTTTTCCAGGGTCATATTGACCAAAAATCAACGTGTCAAATTTCTTTGTGTGGCTGATTTATTTTCTGAGTTTTTATATCTGCAATTTTCAGCACTATGAAATTTCCAAAATTTGTGTTTTCAGAAAATATTTATTTTTCCCGCTAGTTGAATGTATGGTTATGGGAATGGGCATTTAACTTAATGGAAGAAATAAGGAGAAACTGAAAACCGAAGTGGGTATTAAAATTTCTACAACTTTTCTAGCACACACTCAATAAGGATCATGTGAAGACAGTCAAGCACAAATATGAGACACTGAGAGTTAGGTTCAATGACCATGGCAAAACCCACAAGGGGAAAACCCAAATGATTCTTCTTCTATTAGATTTCTTCAATTGTTCAGCAGAGTACAGAGAGAGAGAGAGAGAATGAGAATGAATAAAGTCACCAATGTTTGATCAAGTTGCAGCTGAAGTGCTCTTTCTCTTTGCTTCAAGATCTCCTCCTTCTCTTGATTAGATTTCATCCTTCACACTTGCTCAAGCTCTTTCCTTGCTCTTACTCTTCACTTGATCTCACACTTCTCTTGCACACACTCAACCTATTCACAATGAACATGTTAGTATCAACTCTCACTTACTCTTGCTTAAATAAATGAGAAAGGAGAGGAGTTACAAAATGAATTCATTGGCATTCCTTGCTCCAATAATAGGAGAGTTGAATTCCAATAGGGAAGAGTTACTTGAGGAGAAGAACTCATCCCAAGAATAAAGAGAAAAGTACACTTGTCTTGAGGAGTTACAATTCGAATTAAGGAGAGAGAGAGTTACAATTAAATATGAGATAATATTTGGTGAGAGTTACAAATCGAATTGAATGAGGGAGTTACAAGAGCATTTCATGAGGTGTAAATTTTTGTAGATGTTATATGCTTGATGCAACTTTACTTTTATAACAGCAATCACATAAACAGTTAAGTAAAAATGTTGATAGAACATATCAGGGGATCTATAGAAGACAAACCAGAAACAAGAGAATGTGTTGGTGCGTTACGGCGGTCAGCAGGATTCTTCAACCAGCAAAGTTTTCTTGGTCAGCCAACCCAAAATGTGTCACAACAGTCCTCAAATCAATCATCCAGTCAACTCAAAGTCAACCCCAGAAAAGTCAATGCAATCCAGAAAAAGTCAACGCAGGGCAACAACAATAAAGTCAATGCAGCTCCAACTTCGGTCAACCTTTTGACCTCGATTTTTGTGCCAATGAGTACGGCCTTCAAAAATCGAACTCTCCACAAAATTTCAGCTCAAACGGACCATGCGTTGACCAAAGTCAACGTTGGTCAAACTTCCCCAGAAACCCTAATTGCAGAAAATTTGTTGTGGTAAATTTCGTCCTTTTGCTGCAGTAGATTTCATCCTTCTTCTCACGTGGGAGATGAAACTGCTTCTTAGATGCTCGTAGATAATCAGAGGAGAAGATGTGTGATGTTGAGTGAGTGAAATGCCCTCCAACGTTGACTGTATTTTTATCCATCATTGAGGTGTGTGACACATCTGTTGGGGGTGTAAAACCTTAAGGCCGACCTGCACTTAAATTTATTATAAATAATAAATTCAAAATAAATGTTCTGCTCATCAGATTAAAATCAATTTTATATCAATTTTACACCTCTCTGAAAGAGGAATCCAATACAAATATTGGAATCTTCATATGAGCATCCCAAGATGGAGTTTGGACCTAGTTGTCCAAATTTAACACTCCCTCTCAACTAGGGAGAACTCCATCCACCAGTGCAATCAAACATCGTGCGTCATCCCGCCGTAACTTGCTTTGCTGGCCTCTTTATTTCAGAACAGAAGTGGGTCAGTCACAAAGACATCATCCCCCGGCTGACAAATTCAACCCAGAGGTCCGACACCTCTATCGGACTCACAAAGAGTCTCCAACCAACCCGAAGTTGGTTCATCTGACCCGAGGTCATGCAGAGGTCCGAGACCTCACTAGACTTGATCCCAGATCAAGTGGTTGGACCGTGCCATCCTAGATAGAGAGTATGGCAATCTCTGATGCGTCCATCAATCTTTGCTATTGGTCTCTAGCTTTTCCCATCTCATTGGCCAAATGAGAGGTAATTCCCATGAGCCCTGAACTCAATGGGTAGGATGCATACGGGGCACAGATAATGAGAGATGAACCAACTCAATAATCACAACGGTGGGGTCCAAGCACACCAACAAGGTTTGGCAAGCCTAGCCTTGTGGTTGCTCATAGCTCCGAGAAGCTGTCCCCAAAGCCCCCCAGAGCTCCTCGAGCTCATCGTCCAACAAGACCCACATCATAGGGTCGTTCCACGATACCAAGTCTCTCACAGAAGGTTAGGAACTTGACCTTCCCCAGGGGCTTAGTGAGAATATCCGCGACCTGCTCATCAGTTCCTATATGATCGAGCCTTACGACACCTCGTTGTACCATATCTCGGATGAAATGGTACCTGATATCAATATGCTTGGATCGGTCGTGGAACACAGGATTCTCGGTCAAGCGAATCCCACTCTGGTTATCACAGAGTATCACGGTGGTATCTAGCACATGTCCAAACAGCTCACTAAAGAGCTTTCGCAACCAAATTGCTTCACAACAGGCCATACTTGCTGCAATGTATTCGGCCTCTGTGGTGCTCAAAGCCACCAACTTCTACTTCCTGCTCATCCATGAAATCGAAATAGAACCAAGATTGAAGCAACATCCCGATGTGCTCTTACGATCCACCACACTGCCAGCCCAATCGGCATCAGTATATCCACGGAGTGTCACGCTCCCGGCAATGTATCTCAGCCCATGGTTTATCGTGCCCCAAAGGTATCTCAGAAGATTCCTGGCACCAACCCAGTGAAAGTGATGAGGTTCAACCATCTGTTGACTCAAAGTGTTCACTGCAAAACATATATCTGGACGGGTGTTCACTAAGAACATCAGGGCCCCTACAAGTTGACGATGCTAGGTAGAGTTTGCCAATGCAATTACTTATTGTGCCACTCAACTTCTTGGAAGTTGAGTTCCATTGGTGTTGACACAGACTTGCGGTCCACCATACCAAATCTCTCTAGAAGTCTCACAATGTATTTTCCTTGAGAAAGGAAAATCTCTCCAGGTCTCTGCCAGACCTCCAGGCCTAGGAAGTAGTGCATCAGTCCTAGGTCCTTCATCTCGAACTCAGCAGCGAGCTCCCTCTTACATTGATGAATGAGAGGGTCGGCACCTGTCAGGAAGAGGTCGTCCACATACAGCACTAGAATGAGAGGCTTCTCCTACACAACCTTGAAGTAAAGGTTCGGATCAGCATTACTTCGAGTGAAGCCCAGCTTCATCAAGTAACTATCCATCCTCTCGTACCAAGCTCTGGGTGCTTGCTTTAACCCATAGAGGGCTTTCTTCAACATGCAGACATGAGTGTCTCGATCCTGAACTTCAAATCCCAGAGGTTGTTCTACATACACCTCTTCTTTTATTGCACCATGCAGAAAAGCGGTCTTGACATCCATCTGATGAAGACTCCATCCTTGCGTAGCAGCAAGGGCTATGATTGATCGAATGGTGGTATATCGTGCCACAGGTGCAAATATGTTATCATAGTCTATTCCTTCCTTTAGAGAGAAGCCACGGGCAACAAATCTTGCCTTGAACTTTTCAGCACTTCCATCAAATCCATGCTTGATCTTGTAGAGCCATTTTGCAGTGACAACTGATTTGTCCTTCGGTCTTGGAACCACATCCCAGACATCATTCTTCATTATGGACTCATATTCTTCGTTCATAGCATCCTTCCAGACTTGCTGCTTTACGGCTTCCTCAAAAGATCCAGGTTCAGATTGTACAATAGTAATCATGGCAGCCAGATACCCTTGGTATCTACATGGCTTCTTGCTTTCTCGGAATGTCCCCCTCGGGGCAGCATGTCCCTCGGCATCTTCGAGAGTGTCCCTGAGCCATGATGGTCTCTTTCTCAGTGAAGGAGATGGATCGATTAGGTCCATTGGTCCTTCAACATCAGGCATTGTCTCATCCTGCGGTTCTTCTTGATTTCCAGGCCTTGCTTCATGATTTTCCTCAGATCTCAAAAGATCTACTACTTTCTTCAGGGAAGCATCTTCGTCAAAAGTGACATCATGGCATATCTCTACTTCCCTTTGACCAAGTACATAGACTCTATAGGCCTTGGAGGTTTCGTTGTAGCCCACAAACATTCCTTTCTTCCCAGAAGCATCCAGCTTACTTCTCTTTTCTTTTGGCACATGAAAATAAACAGGACATCCAAAAATTCTAAAATGTGAGACGTCAGGTTTCTTACCAATGAAAACCTCTTCGGGAGTTTTGGAGTCCAGGGCAGAATGAGGGCATCGGTTTTCAATGTATACAGCAGTATTCGCAGCTTCTCCCCAAAGAAACTTCGGTAGACCCTCGTCACATAGCATGGCATGGGCAGCTTCCACAATGGTCCTGTTCTTTCGTTCAACAACGCCATTCTGCTCAAGAGTATAGGCAGTGGTAGTCTCCCTCTTAATGCCAACTTCTCTGCAAAAATCCTTGAACTCATTTGACTCATATTCAGTGCCATTGTCGATCCTCAAAATCTTGATCTTCTTCCCTGTCATATTTTCCACCAAGGCTTTGAAGGTACGGAACCACATGAAAGCCTCATCCTTCTTCTTCAAGAAGTATATCCAGGTTTTGCGGGAGAAGTCATCGGTGAATGTCATATAGTAAGAACATCCTCCCAGGGATGTCACGAGTAGCATACCAGATAGATCAGAATGGACCAGTTGCAAAATATCAGATGTCTTTGTGACACTTGAGGGGAAAGGTCCCCTTGTATGCTTTCCTTCGACACAACCCTTACATACACCTTCATGATTATTTCCAAAATCGGGCATCCCTGTCACCACCTTCCTTGCTTCGGGAAGGGCCTTGTAATGAAGGTGTCCAAACCTCCGGTGCCATAGTTCAGTTTGTCGGATAGTATCACATATCATAGCTCCCAGTGGACTTCCTTCAACCTGGTAGAGTGTTCCAACTCTAAAACCAATCACGATAGCTTCCTTGAGATTCTTTTTCCACATGCGCACCTTTCCATCAATGAATGCCACATTGAAGCCTTTGTCTTCCATGGCTGATATAGACACAAGGTTCTTCTTCAATTTTGGTACATAGAGTACATCCTGCAAATGTAGAACTTGTCCTTGAGACAAGTGGAGGGTCACAGTCCCTGTCCCTTTCACAGGATATGTGGCATTATCTCCAAGGATAATTTCTAGATTAGTATCCTTCTCAACCATGTCAGAGAGTGCTTCCTTGAACCCAGTGATGTGTCTTGAGGCACCACTATCTATTAGCCAGACATCCATAGTGTCGGGCGGGGATGCAGCACGGAGGGCAGATACAAGAATGTATTCATTTCTTTTATCAACAACATTTGACTCCTCACACCTGGAGTTTCTAGACCTTTTGAAAGGTTGATTGTTTCCGCCAAAGGGAGCCTTCCTCGTTCTTTTGGACCTGTTGTTTCTTTGATTTCCATTCCTCTGGTTGTTGTTGTTGTCATCACTATCAGGAGAATCCTTCTTGAAAGGACATTATCTAGCATAGTGACCAGGCCTATGACAAGTGAAACACTTGCCCTTCTTTCTTTGGGCCCCTGCTCTTCCTTTGTTCTTTGGACCACCAGAGTTCTTCTTTCTAGAATGAGCAGCATAGGTAGCATTTCTGTCATTTTCGTATTCCTTCATTCTTGTCTCTTCTTGCATGCATCTTGGCGATGACTCGTCAAAGTTAAAATTGTATTATTATTAGAATGGTTGTGTTGAATACTTGCCATTCATATAGGGCCCTCTTGATGCGGTGAGTACCATCTCACGATCGGCTATTGTCTCCCCGATAGCGAGCAGATTGTCACGATTTCGTCGATTTCGAAAGTATGTTTGAATGATTCATCCTGCCTTTCTTGATTCTTCAATTGATTCTTGAAGAATAGCACAGTTTGCATTGTTTACTTTGAACATTTGTATCGGCTTATCATACATCTCTTTGGATGTGCTGGCTGAATATGTAGGCAACCGGACTTTTATGTATGGATTCTGATCAGTAGCTTTATTTTGATCTCACCCCTTCTTATACTTGGTTTTAGCGGCAGTAACGGTGGATGGAGGTTCTTGTATCTTACCCAGTACATAGTCCATGAGATCATGGTCTTCTAATTTGAGATCTAATATCATCTTCCAAGCATGGAAGTCATCCCTTCCAGTTAGCTTGTCATCCTCCTTGAAGCCATAACTTGTGGAACTCATTTTTCTCTTTTGGTGATTGCTATTAGTTAGGGCTTGTCTTCACCTCAGCTCTGATACCATGTAAATTTTTGTAGATGTTCAATGCTTGATGCAACTTTACTTTTATAACAGCAATCACATAAACAGTTAAGTAAAAATTCTGATAGAGCATACCAGTGAATCTATAGAAGACAAACCAGAAACAGGAGAATGTGTTGGTGCGTTACGGCGGTCAGCAGGATGCTTCAACCAGCAAAGTCTTCTTGGTCGGCCAACCCAAAATGTGTCACAACAGTCCTCAAATCAATCATCCAGTCAACTCAAAGTCAACCCCAGAAAAGTCAACGCAGTCTAGAAAAAGTCAACGCATGGCAGCGACAATAAAGTCAACGCAGCTCCAACTTTGGTCAACCTTTGACCTCAATTTTTGTGCCAATGAGTACGGCCTTCAAAAATCGAACTCTCCACAAAATTTCAGCTCAAACGGACCATGCGTTGACCAAAGTCAACGCTGGTCAAACTTCCCCAGAAACCCTAACTGCAGAAAATTTTCTGCAGTAAATTTCGTCCTTTTGCTGCAGTGGATTTCGTCCTTCTTCTCACATGGGAGATGAAACTGCTTCTTAGATGCTCGTAGATAATCAGAGGAGAAGATGTGTGATGTTGAGTGAGTGAAATGCTCTCCAACGTTGACTGTATTTATATCCATCATTGAGGTGTGTGACACATCTGTTGGGGGTGTAAAACCTTAAGGCCGACCTGCACTTAAATTTATTATAAATAATAAATTCAAAATAAATGTTCTACTCATCAGATTAAAATCAATTTTATATCGATTTTACACCTCCCCGAAAGAGGAATCCAATACAAATATTGGAATCTTCATCTGAGCATCACAAGATGGAGTTTGGACCTAGTTGTCCAAATTTAACAAGCTACACTTTTGTTATACATTGAATTAGTGAAGAAGAGTTACATTGAATTAGTGAATTAGTGAAGTGTGGAGTTACTATTTAATTCCAAGAGAGAGGTTCAATTTGCCAAGTAAGAGATTCTCAATTTAATTTACTTATTTCATGAGAGAATTCGTTTTTATTAATCCATTAAAGGTGAATGACTTTAGACTATTTTATAAATAATAGTATCATAATAAAATAATAATACTAGTAAGGATAAAAATATTAATTCTTGACTTGTATAATCATGATTAATTTGATTTTAAAGTGGATTCCATATGTCGAGATCATTCTTGATCATTTAGACATGACTTTCTATTTTTGGAAAGTCACGTCACTTCCAGATTGAGATGTCACTTAATATTTTTGGAAAGTCGTTAAAATTGTTAGAAATGAAATTTTATTATAGGAGGTTCAAACAGAACTGAAAGATATGATTTCTTCTAAGAGAAATTCATCCCTAAGCTGTCAAATTTTAACTTATTGGAGCACGGTTACCTCTCCCATTGCTAAGGGTGGCCTTGTAATTAAAGTCCCCCAAAATATTAATAGGGAATTGGGAGCAAAAACTTTGAGGTGTCTTGTCTCAGGTTACAGCTACAGCCCCCTCTTTTATTTAATACAAATGTAACTGTTTCTGTTAGAAAGAAATATTACATTAGCATGTTATGAAAGAGAAATACAGACTCATTTGCCAGTGGCTAATAATGTATGTGAAGTGGCTAGTGACATGAACTAACTAGAAATGGATGCAAAAAAAAATCAGTGCCAACACACATTGAAGAACACAATATCAGCATTTATGGCCAAACAAATGGAAAAGACAGCATATTTCTCTTCGATTTTGCAATACTTCCTGTCATTATGAACAAGTGACAGTCATTTGTCGCAACACAAGTTCACGATTAGACCATGCTATCCATTGGTTTGCAGAGAATATACATCTCTTGACATCAAAACCTGCATGCTACCTTCTCTATGCCAATAGCTTTGCTTAATAGAATGAAGAAAGAAATTTGAACCTGTACAGCAAAATGCACAAACTTTCTACTATAATCAAAGGGTACTATTATGAGGTGGAGAAGAGAAATTACACTGCCAATCAAGCTGGTAACAGAAAATTCTGCCAAAACATTTCATGGTTGACCAGATCTTCACAAGCCTAATCTTCCCAGAAAATCAGAGAGCCTAATATCAAATACAAAATGGGTATTGTAAGTGTCAAAGGCCAATTATAGATCTAATTCTGAAGTTCACAACATTGTGAGCAAAAACGTTGCAAGAGCTGGGTTGATCATTAAAGTCCAACTGGTAATACAAACCTAACATTTTTTGCAATCACTGTACTTCCATCTGCAGCACCAAGATGCCGGAGCTTTACTTCTTCTCTTCTGCCATCCTTGTATGCATGCTGAAATGCCACAAATCATACACAAATGAAGACCACATAAAACTCTTATACAAATTGATGACGAAAGTGATCCGTATATCCATAACAAATCTAGGTAATGTCAATTATGTCTAGCCCAGGCAGTTCAGCAGAAGAGTGTTATCCTCCCCACCCAGGATCGATTCCCTTAAGCGACATGCTGAGATCTTAATGAGTGTATCATTGTATCTGCTTTGAGCCCTGAAGAATCTGATTTAACCTGGATACCATCCTCGGAATGAGGGGAAGTTCAACTTCCCAGTTGTTTTCCCCAGGATTCGTATTACACAACTTGAAGCAAGCATTTTGCATGTTACTTTTATGTTTTGAAATAATAGAAATGGCTTTTCCAATTCCTAGTATTCCCACCACAGACTGACTGAACGTTAAAATTGGCCTGTACCAGTGGAAGTTTCCTATATCCTCTTAGATAAATAAGAATATGCATACCTTGTAAAAGCAGCTAGTGCCAAAAGGACAAGTGCCTTTTCCAAAGTCAAAGTACTTGCAGTCAATGGAACTGTAAAAAGGAAATTGGAATCACAAAATGATAAACAAATCAAGAAATGACAGGAGATTATCAAACAAACTACATGCACATGCTGAGAAGAATCTTGTTCAGAAAAGGAGACATTCCATGGCTTCTTCAGGAAATGGATAGAAATTGCAGTGAACAAATGATAAAAACATGGAAAAAAAATGCTTGCAATATAATCTTCGAGGAAGAAAACAAAATAACTAAATTAAACATTGTTTGATAATTGAAGAGGTGTTTCCAATAGAGCCCCAAAAGAGAAATGAGCACCCATGAAGCTATTTGATTTTAAACTTCAATAGGACCAACACTGCTTTTAGCATTCATAAAATCCTACTATCAAAGGAAACAAAAGACAACCTGAGTTTCTTTTTGTAGTTATCAATGATCTCCTGTTTCTCCTCTTGGTTTGAATACCAGATCACACTTGGGATAACAAAATGAGAGAGTTTTCGACAGATAGGACAAGCTCGCAATACAGAGTTCACATCCATGCCAGGGACTGGATTATTTCCTCGCCAATTGCGGATGCACGAAATACAGAAAGGATGATCACACTCTGACATTAAACCAAACTTCCGTTCAGCAGCAGTTGGTTTTGACAGTACACGGTCTAAACATACACTGCACTCAATCTCTTGGCTGTTCCGCAAAGCTTCCAAGCGTTTCTGATTACGCTGACATTGCTTGATATGCTCCTCCCTTTCTGCTGGCCTGTATGGATGTAAACAGTGCTTACCACAACTAGCACATAGATCTCCATGAAGCTGAGGACATGTGTCACCACGGGGACATTTACCAGCAGCAGCAAATGCGCAAATTGGCAAATCAGCAGCATCATGGATCAAAGACTTTGTTTGCAATTCCATCCTTGAAGTTGAGGAGACATCCTGAGAGGCAGCAGTCCAGGCCTGTCCCAGAGGAGGAAAAAAGGGCTTACTCAAGCCGGAAAGCTCTCCTGTATGCCATGCTACTGAAGTGTTATTGCCCACTGTCACTCCATTATGTACGGAAGCTGATTTAGGTTCCAATTTAGAGTCCAAGCGAGATATGGGCGACAAAGAAAATGAACTTTCAGGATGAGACACCTTCACATGATCATATCTACACCGACTTCCATAAGAGCAAACCCCTCGCTGGTAGAATGTACACACCTGCAACCATTGACATTGGAAGGTCATCCTGGCCAAGTGCATGAAATCAAGCTTTTAAAAAGATATTAATAAAATTAAGACATGCCATTTTTGTACATCAAAAAATGTCAGGACTCAGGACTGCATTGTTTACCTGATCCTTCCAATCATATTAATAACACTGAGACATGCCATTTCTGTACATCAAAAAATGTGAGGACTTACATTGTTTTCCTGATCCTTCCAGTCATGTGAGAATTCACAAGCCTCGCCCTTCAAGCATGCTCCGTGCATAAAGTATTTACATAGAACCCTGTCAGAAATAGAAAATAGTGTCAAACAGCAAAACTTTATTTAAAATTTGCCTAACCTTGTTTCACAAGAAGCATTCTGAGACATCATAAGAATCATTTACCAGCACTGTTGCTTGAAAAGCATTCCTAAAAAGGGCCATCTACAAGCAGTCTATAGTCATTTACAATCATCGCAGCTTAGAAAAGCATTCCCATTTAGAAAATAAGCTAGCTGTCTTGGTTCGAAATTAGGGCTCAGAGAACCATTTACTGCTACTCCTGTTACCATTACTGCTTGACCCGCACTGACCTTGACTGGCCCACCAGCTTTTTCTATAAGGCCTGCAAGTGCCTTAAATGTTAAATGGCATTCCCTGTGCCTGAGCTCAAATCTGTCAATCCATTGACTATTGGAGATGACAACAAAATCCCAGTTCCTGACCATGACGAGCATGATCATTCCACCCAAAGCACCTTGGAAGTTTGTCCCCAAGATTTGGCATAAGGTAACTCTGATATCCCTGAGGATATCCCAGACTTCCCCAGTAGACATTACTGTTACTGAGCATGAAAATGTTTATATTTCACATGGGGAAAATCAGTGTTTGATTATATCGTTGATAGGGTACTGCCCATGGATAACACAGCATTGATACCAGAGGCCCAACAGAAAGCTTCTTCCTGGTTCGCCTCTTCTGAAAAAGCTTGTCACTCAGATTATGTCTCATAATCCTAGACCAAAACAAGTCCTCAAGCCAGTAACAACACTGAAAGTGGTTGGATTCAGGTAGTCCACAAGAACAACCAGAGTAGCAAATCCAATTGTTGCTTTGAAAGTGCAGGCCCAAGGGCCCCAAAGTGGCCACATCAGGGGTGTGAGCACGAATAAACCACCAGCCTGTGCTGCTAGGAAGGTGGCAATGCACCCTTCCCAAGCCTCCACCCTCTCATGGAGGGTGGCTTGGAGAGCATGCTCCCTGGCTCCTTTGTTAAACTATTACGTAATTGAAACTTGAAATGCCAGAAAAAGCCTAAGGTTCTTATAACCTAGACCAATGAGAGTTTGTTGCTCTGAAAAGTCCACATACGTGAAATCCATACTGTTATCTTAGCCAAGTTGGGAAGAATGAGGATGAAGAAGAAATGGACTTCATTCCCAGATTCTCGGGATTAACAGTTCCTTGTAGAAACAGATGGTCCAAATTCAAAACATTAGAACTGTTGTTCAAATATCTTGATATTTATGTTTACGAGAAGCTAGAGTTAATGGTGTTTTATTGAAAACTGCCTTGAATATAATTTGGCCACAAGCCATTGCTTTCTTGACAAGTTATGTTGAATGAAGGGAAGGCATGGCACATCAATTTTTCAATCTGGGTTACTGTTGTCATAATGTTCTCTCATTAAACAATTAAAAACAAAATTTATTCAACCGCAGAAAACTAAACTTCTGAACATTCACACAACAGCTAAAAAATGACCAGCGGAAGAAATAAAACACATACACAGGGATTTCTCCTTTATAATCTGTCTTTCATTTCTTTGATCAATGCTTATAAGGCGACTGTTACCACAGAAAGTAAATTTTTCTTCCATCATCTCTTCCAGCCAGCCAGCCAGCAGACCCTGACAGGCACTAATATCTCCGCCACCTGCATCAGTCATATGTTTCCTCGCCCATTTGGCAAGAGCACATGTTGGAAGGTGGGCTTCTTATAAAATTATTCATTTTGCAATCAGGTGTTTATGCTTGTTTGTATTTGGGCATTTGACATGGATTATGGGGTAACCTAGAGGAAAGAGGGGTTTTGACCATGATTTTGTTCCCTCACCTTAAATGGGGGGTTAATCTTTCATCATGATTCCTAGTCCAGTGGGACCTCACCTAATGGCCCAATGGGTATAGGAGAGGCCCTACTTGGGAAACCCCGATTGAGATAGCATAGTCCCATCTCTCCCTTTTTCATACTTACCACTTTCCATCTTACATTAAAAGCCCTATTTTCCACCTCCCTTCTTCGGGTTCAATTAACCATTGGTTCTCTAGGAATTGGCACCATACATCCTCATACCTGGGTAGGGCCCAGAACTTGGCCCTAGGAGGTTGATGTAGCTAAAATAACGAGAAAAAGCATATAATGGCCACAAGAAAAAACAAAAGAAGATCAAAATGCAAAAGATGGTTCGGAGATACAGATTAGTATGTTGGAAAAAGCCTAGCATGAGCTCTACCTCACTCATTATGGCCATCACCTGGTTCTTGAGCACATGTTGCTCTTCATATTATGAGAAGGAACCCTTGCATGTCCCAACCCCTGGTGGGCAATGAGTTGCCTCACCATTAAGGAGGTAATAACTTCTATACATCATACAAAGCAAGCTCTAATCCTTTGAGCTATGAGCAGTAATACAAAAAAAAATCAAGAGAAAATATAAGGCGCACAAGAGGAGTGGAAAGACTAAAGACCGACTTGGTAACTCATGTATCCACGATCGCTTCCTCCCCACATCTATACACTCAAGATGAGGAGCCCATCATAGCTAGTCCCTTTGACCATAGCACTTGGCCATGAAGTCTTTTCCCCTTCGTTCCATCATTATTCACATGACGTCTATCAATTGAATGGTGGACCAAAGACATGTCAAGTCCTCTTGGGGGCTAAAAACACTTGATAGGGTGGTCTACTAGCCACTCCTACCAAGGGATGTAAGACCATTGCGAGTTCAAAGCCTTGGTTTTGGAAGGGAAGCCATATTTGAAGTGTCAAATTGCCCATTACTTTCAAGCTTGGTTCACTTAGATTCAAAAATGATTAAATGCACATGATGATGTAGTTGCTAGCACTGGATATTATGTGTAATTGCCAGGTGGTTCGACAACCACGGCTTGGACAACTTAACTTGGGCTCAAGTCTTCTAGAGGAGCATATTGACACCCGCATGTGGAGCGTTGAGAGCCATGAGACTCCAAGCAGTAGCAGACCATCATATATATCCATGAGCACCTCCAGCACCCACAACATTCTAGCACTTTTCCCTACATTGATGACTTTATGGAATGATGCACCTGGACCCAACATGCCCCTAGCCAGCTTAGCACTCTTAGAGGGAGGGCAGTTGATTCAGCGCCCATAGGAGGATGGTCTCACACCTTGAGACATGGGAGGGCTAGAACCACCTTGAAATCCCCCAACGTTGGAGCAGAGACATGCATTTTGACCACCTAGAGACCCATGTGACCACTTTTTGTGCCCCAAGATGAAAATTACGGTCCACGGAGGAGCATTGACAAAGACCTAAGGGCCAGCGCTTAGGAGGTGATTTTAAAAGGCTTCTACACACATCTTGGCACCTAGAAGCCTCAACGCTAGCCCTAGAAGGGCTCACAAACGAATAACATCATCATTCTCTCTCTTAAGGCTCACACGTGTGGGAAAGGGTTATGTTTTATCATTGGCTAGTAGATCGGCTTGTGAGCTAGCTTGTTATTAGCACATTATTTTATGATTTTGATGGGCATTAGGCTAAAATTAGAAGTTGAACTCCTCATATAAGTAGAGGAGACATTCATTCTTGTAAAACATCATCACAACTTGGGATTTTCAGCCCTTTGGTAAATTCGGCATTCTTCTTTCTTGTGGAGGATTTGGATCTGTGAATGCATTTTTTGGAGCTAATTTATTTGTCTTTGTAGTTATTCTTTGGATCAATGGATGGATTCTCTTTGCATGTTATCTTGTAAGTACACTTATTGTTGAATATCTATTTTCTTATATGTCTAACGTATGGAATAATGTTGAATCCAGATCTTGCAATTGTGCCCTAATTTATTGAAAATTTACTAAATGTTATCTAGATGATCTATCGCATGCCTTACTCCTACATAACATGTGAATGAATGTCTTAGTGGTGAAATTTAACTAGCTCTCCCATGAAAATTCCATTACCCTTTGCATAGGTAAATGCTTGAATTTTTACTACTAGGGCATCAAGAATTCGGCCTCCTTAGCAACTATTTGGCTATCACACCAGAGACTCCATACTCCCAAGGGACAAGGCACTAGCCTTATTTTGTTGGTGATCAATCTTATTTTAATCCATAGATTCGTCTTCTCTAAATTTGGCCCCTTCAAGACCAAGCTTGCTAACTAGGGCTTGGTGTGAATCCCTAGGCAAGGTACATTAGTAGGATTAGAGAGCCTAAACATCAAGAGGACTACATTTTCCACAAAATCTATCATTTTGGTGGGCATAGACTTCAATCTTGCCCATGAATTTCTTTGCCCTAGTTTTTTGCCCTACGGTAAACCCTAGTCTAGTCTTGCTTCAACTTGGGGATTTTATTGGGGGTTTCATGTACCTTGATCTCGCTAATATACATTGTTGGAAACCGTTCTAGCTTGCCTTGAATTTTGGCCACACCAACACTCAACCTACCAATCAAGCCCTAGGTCTTGTGCTTTATCTAATAGGCCTCTATAAAGAAAGCGAATTGCCTCCTATTGGAGCCTTGAGCCTAAATTGTGCCTTTCTTGTAGAAAGCTTCATTGTGTCACCTTGTACCCTAACCTTAGAATATCCATTAGCTAACCTTGTCACATACCGGGACTCCTCCCATTGGTGAAAATTCGTGAAGAGCAGGGGTTTTGGTTGTGGTGACAGTGAGCCACTACCACATTGTTCTCACCTAATCTAGTATTAGCCTTGTAGGGTGTCCCTCTCCAAGGCCTACTAGATTTTACGACAACAGTGACCTCTGCAACTTGTTTTGAACCAACATATGTACAGTCAATAAAATCACCCCAAACGGAAGTATATAGCCAAATCTGAGGGTGTAAACCATGTGCATGAAGAAAGCACTGCAACAGCAACAGTACAAATTGTACTGCATGTTGTATTTGTTGGTCTCTTTGGCAATTTGTTCCTCTTCTTCTCCTTAAATGCGCTCTGCCCTTTTCCATCTCTCTTGCTCTCTTCTCATGTGTGTAATCTACCTCTGCTATCTTGTCCTATTTATGCTTTGAGAAGATAACCAATCTCCTCAGCCATAGTAACTAACCTCCTCGATCCTAGTTGCCACTTATCTCAAACATGAGATGCATGCCTAAGATTAAATCCTAATCTAAGTCACTAATGTTCTAGAACTTCTAGTTCATTTAGTTTCCTAAGACTAGTTGTCTTCAAAACATAAGACTTCCACTTTTTCATTTATTTTCAAGTGAAACTACAACATACGAATTAGTGATCACTTTCAAAGGTGGTCACCAAAGAAATGTCTCGAACTACTTTCTGCACATTCATATGAAAGCCTATGCAAGAAATTCCTACTCGAGCTACATTTCTCGACACTCACTCTTAGTGAGAAAGGAATTTGGAGTCAATCCAAGTCTGTCTTTGAATGCCTCAAATTTCCCTTTTTCCAAAGGCTTGGTCAGAATATTAGCTACATGTAGATCTCTAGGAATATACTGGAGCTTCACTAGTCCCTTCTAAATCTTGTCTGGCATGAAGTAATATCTAATATCTATATGCTTGGATCTGTCATGAAACACTGGATTCTCAAAGAATTTGATACAATTTTGATTATCAGAGTAATTAATTGTGGAGTCGAACTCCTAACCAAACAATCATGCAAACAAGTTTCGAAGTCAAATGGCCTCACAACTAGAAGTATTGGTTGCCATGTATTTTAACTCTATTGAGCTAAGTGCCATGAAAACATGCTTCATGTTCAACCAGGACAACATCACCAATACTAAACTAGAGCAACACCCTGAGGTGCTCTCCCTACCTAATCTGAGTTTGAATACCCTTGTACATTTGCCTCACCATTTCCAAGATATCTCATATCATACTCTTTTGTGCCCCTCAAGTGTTTGAGCACATGCTTTGTTGTTACCCTGTGTTCATGCGTCAACTCCACCATGAACTAAATCAATTTGTTTATAACAAAACATATTATTGGTCTAGTGTCAACCAAATACATCAAGGAACCTATCAACTGCCTATACAACATGGGATCCACCAATTCTGAATTTGAAGATGTCACCTTTTTCAAATTAGTGATCATGGTTGTTGTTAGCTCTCAGTGATTTTCTTGGCTATAACAGAAAACTGTTGGAGTAACCTGAAACCAATCTTTCAGATTGGAAGCTAGCCCTTCCAACCCTAAGAGAGCTCTCTCTGCAAACCTATTAGCCAGTGTTACTACGATAACAGTCTGTAAATTTAAATCAATGGCTAGATCTTTTGTATGTGATAAAGCTTTGAAAATTGTGGTTAGGCTGAGCAAAAATCCATTGGGCATGGAGTCATGTGACTTAAAATTTCATCAAAGGTCTGTTGGATACTAGGTAAATCGAACAAAGGCTAATCAAAGGCAAGGTAGAAATGCTTTCTTAGACATAAAACTATATTTAGTTGAAGATTGAAAATAGGGACAGTCCATTACAGTAGAGCACCTAGAAAAGGGTGAATTCTAAAGTAACTTTAGAACGAAAAACTCAAAATACTTTATTCATATGTATTTAGAGCATCTAGCTTGGATGAATTTTGAAACATTTTCCTTTAATCAAATACTAAAGATAAACATAATATGAATTGCAAAATGAAGGAAAAACAATCACATAAAGAGAACACACAGACTAGAAAGCATAATCACAAGAATCTTTGAGGCCAAAGCTCTGGTACTTCTGATCCAAACAATTTTGATTAATTTCAAAATATTGCAAGTTTACATAATAGATTCTCTCTGAAAACCGAACCCTAGTTTCATATAAAAAATAGTTCATATAGATCAATAAAGTTAACAAACTATCTATGATTTCAATCCACATACTAAAAACAAATCTAAAAATTGCTCCCAGATGTCTCGACTTGTTGGAGTTGGAATCAAATCTTAGAATTTGGAATGATCCACTTGGTTGATCTTTTGCCATGTGTACTCAATAATTGATGATTCACTGCCTAATTGATGATTCACTGTTAACTATCTATATTTCGAAACTCTTTGAATACTTTCCATAACCCTCGTACACTTGGTCATTCAAAATCCCAAATCTGGATACAAGCTTTGGACGAGTGTTCTCTGCGTGAGCATTTGGCAGTATTCTTCGACAGCGAGGCACCTTAAACTTCATATTTCCTTCTGATGACACCTTCGAAAATTGTCTGCATAGTTGGACACCTCTGCATAAATTGGTATTCAATAAATATGGACCTTTGGTCGTTGTCTTGGATTTAGAAATTTGTGTCTCAATCACAATCTTGTATCCTTTGATTTGCACTCCTCGTAGGCACCAATATAGACTCCTTGTCAGTGCTTAGGAGCTAATCCAATACCAAAATTCTATCACGTCAACAAATATTACAAAGTCTTAGTTGAAAAGAAAAAGCAACAAGACCTTGAAATTTAGTCACTTTAATCAACGATGTTTACATTGATTTCGGCAACCAAACAAAACTTTGGAACTTCACATTTCGACATTTGGCTTTGTTTTTAACTGTAGAAGTAGTCTCTCTTTGCTTTGTGTGTGTTATATATTAACGCTCGATTTTATTTTTGTGATTGAGTGCTCAACATCCTAGATCTGTAACACGTCTTGTGACACAAAACTTAGTCTCAAGAGCAGATTGATCCTTGTTGGCATAATAACTGACCGGTTATAATTATTTCAACATGTGGTCATTTAATTTGACAGCGCCCCCTGTTTGAGATGATATGTGTTAATAGCAATGTTATCAGAGCCGAATCGGTCATCGAACTAGAAAACCTTGTGGATCGGAACCTGGTCGGAACCGAAAAATTTAAAAAAATAAAATAAAATAAAAAATAAGAAAACGGTTTACCAAAAACACATCAAATATTTATATCTTAAAGAAAAAACAGATATATTCATGTGCATCCATATGAGTCCAAACCATTTATACACAAATATGCAAAAGTTCTAATTTATATAGCAAGTAATAGTGCATATAACCAAAATAGCACTTAGTGCAAAACATCATTAAACTAAAAATGTTACAAACATCAAGAGCAAGCTCTAAAAGGCCTTTATAGTCCAAAATAACATCATAGATCATAGTATTATATTACAACCTACAATACTACAAGCTATAGCTACAACAAATCAATGATCAAATCATCAATGATCAATCATCATCAGAATCATCATCCTGATCATCCTCCTCATCCTCATCTAAAGAATGAGTAGCATCCAAGTTTGCAATGGGATTATGGCTTGATTCCCCTGGCCCTTGATTTAACCTCTAAACTTTTGGAGAAAATCACCTCCAAAATCCACTGAAATCAACTATGTAGCAGCGTTGCAGCCCCAATAAAATTAAAAATTAAAATTTATTAAACCAAAAAAAAACTTCCACCAGCTACAAAAACCATTGAAGAAAACCCAAAGATCTTTGGGAAAAAAAAAAATCTTTGAAGTAGCTCGAAAATCTGCCAACCCAACAACTCTCCAAGACTCCGATCAGCTCTTCAAATCTGCAAAAAATCTCCCTTAGAACAACCTTGCAAAAAACTCTTTGAATTCTCCTCACCGAACTCAGCTCAAGAATTGCAAGAGACTCGAGTGAATAGTGTGAATGAAATAGAGGGGGCAGGGGGGGGCTAGGATAGTGTTAGCAACTAAGAAAAATAATAATTTAAAAAATAAATAAAAATTTAATGCCCAGCTTGTAAACTGGTGGAACCAGTCTCCGAACCGGTCCGGACCAGTTCGAACCGGTTTTGCCTCCAAACTGGTTCGGTTCCGATAACACTGGTTAATAGTTGTATTTTGAATTGGCAGCACCTCTGTTTATATCGGGATCATCATCCACTGCCTTTTGATTTGGCAACGCCCTTTATTTATAACGTTACAATGAACACTACCAAATTAAAAGGCAGCGCTAATTAAAACTTAGTAGAATTTAGAATTTAGAACCCCAGAGTAAAATGTAAAACTGGAGTTGATTTCCAAGAAATCTTGCATGTGATAACATTTTACTCCAATGGGGATGTTGTCCTCCGTGCGAGGCAACAAAGAACCCACAGACAAAGTGCCTATCCACTCAACCCCAAACTTCAAACCTGCAATATATGATCAATCCTCAACTGAAATCAAACTTGACTAAAAATCCCAATACGAATCCATCCATTCTCTGCAACCGAAAATATTGCTACTGAAAATTAAAATCCAAATGCCAAGTTGAAAATCTACTGCAATTTGGAAATTAAGTCCTTCTGAAAATCAAATTGTCTACAAAGTGAGGTAAATGCCTCATCTACAGGTTTATTTTTATAAAAACTACCCTACTTGAATTCCAATCAATGGTGATCACTTATTCAAATCTTAGGGCCTTCTCTTCGAGCATCAAATTTTTCAAGGTATCACCCACACTTGCAAGTTAAATGAAATGGATATATACAGTGAGATTTTTGTGGTGCTATAAGAAAGGTAATGCTCAAGGAACCTTCCATTTACAGGACCTCCACCTATACGTTCCCCCTTCAAGTCCTGTAGAATAAAAGCATTTCTTCCATGATATGCAACAATTTTATATGGTCCCTTCCAAAGATGATCAAACTCTCCATGCTTACCCTTTTCTTCATTTCTAGAATCCCATTTTAAACCACATCTTCAATCTGAAAGTCATCCTCCTTTGCTCTTTTATCAGAAAAATTCTTCATTTTTTCTTGAAACAGCTTAGAGCTTGGTCATAAACCTTTTCTCTTGTTTGTTGGACTTCAATCAATCGATTAATTCTCCTTTGAATGTGATTAGGTTCTTCCTGCTCCTGTAAAAATTTCATTACTGGGATTCATAAGGAAACAAGAAAAATTACCTTTGTATCGTAAACCAATTGGAAAGGTGAAGTGCCAATTGACCTTTTAGTGCTAATTCTGTCCGCCCACGGTGCAAACTTCAGCTTTGTATTCCATGCTTTCTTGTTATCTTGTAATAATTTATGGATAAACTTAACCTAGCTTTTATTTGAGGACTTGGCCAGTCCATTTCCCAGAGGGTAGTAAGTTGTAGAATGGCTAAGAGTTATATGATAATCATTACAAAATTTAACCATTTTCGTAGAGTTGAATGTTTGTGCATTATCAGTTATGATTCTCCTTTAACAACCAAAACTTGAAAGGGTATTATTTTCTAAGAATTGAATGATAACAGAATTTGTAGCTTGTCTAGTTGGTATAGCTTAAGTCCACTTTGTAAAATAATATGTCGCAATCAATATCCACTTGTGTTGTCCCGAATATGATGGATGGATTTCCCCAATAAAGTCCAGGCCCCACTGTTGGAAGGGTGCTTCTACTAAAATGGGTTTTAATGGTAATGGTAAAAGTTTTCTTTTCCTCCCAAAAATCTGACATGCATGACATGCTGCTACCTCTTTATGCACATCTAAAAAAAATGTTGGCCAATAAAAACCTGCTCTAAGAATTTTACTCACAGTGGCCTTCCAGTAATGATGCCCTCCACAGACACCTTGATGAAATTCTTTCAATCTATTTTGCCTCTTCTTCAACCAAGCAATTAAATAAAACTCCTGTTGGATCTTTCCAATATAAATAACCATCCAGAATAAAAAACTTTACTGCTTTTAATTTCAAAAATCTAGCTCGAGTTTTATTTGTTCCTGGTGGAACTTGTAAATTCTGCAAAACATAAATAAAGTCATTGTACCATGGAGAAGAACTGAATTCTTCAGAAACCTGTAATATTGGCTCTTCATCTGCATCGTTTAAAAAGATTGAAATATAATTTATTCTTAGACTGCCACAATTCACTTTAGACATCAACTTTGCCAAACCTTGCCAATTGATTAACTTTATTGGCTTTATTTCTACATCATAGTCCAACAGCACTGCAATCCATCTTCCCCTGCAGCCTTCAGGATCTAGCTGTTTCAAAATTTCTTTCATAGCATGGTTAAGAATAAAAGCAATTATATGAGAATGCAAGATATAAACTTTGAAGGCATTTAATGTTTTAATCAGAGTGTATGCTTGTTTTTCCATGATATTATATTTGAATTCAGAGTCCCCTAATGTTTTGCTGAAAAAGGCAATAGGTTGCTCTGTGTTTTCCTGATTTTTCTGCAATAAAACTCCAGCAATGGTGTGCTCCAACGCAAAAGAGAATAATAAAAAATCTACTTGAAAAATCAGGACTAACTAACACTAGTGCTTTAGTTAGTGCCTCTTTTATATCGTCAAATGACCTCTTAGCTTCAGTAGTCCACTTTAATTCATTTTCTTTTCTTAGCATGTTGGCGATAATCTTCACGATCTCTACAAAGTTCAGGATGAACCTTCTCAGAAAGTTAACCTTGCCAAGAAAGGACTGCACTTCCTTTTTGCTTCTTGGAGTTTCAATTTTTTGGATTGTTCACTCTACTGGGGTCTATTTTAATCCCATCTCTAGATATTACATGCCCCAACAATTTTCCTTCTTGCATTGCAAAATTAGACTTTTTAGTATTTAACGAAATGCCAATTTCCTAGATTTTAGGAACACTTTTTTCAAATGTTTCAGAAGTTCATAATCAGATTTGGAAAAAACTATAATATCATCCAAATAAATGACAACAAACTTATCTTTTTCTTATGTGAAAGCTATATCCATAACTCGTTGGAAAGTGGCCCCTGCATTCATCAGTCTGAACGACATCTTTGCATACATAAATGTTCCCCGTGATGTAATAAAGGTCGTTTTCTCTTGATCATCTGGATGTACCAAAATTTGATTGTACCCTGAAAAACCATCAAGCATTGACATTCTTCCTGCTCCAACAACCCTCGGCAGTATGTGATCCATCTTAGGAAGGGGATAGTTGTCTTTCAAAGACACTTTATTCAAATTCCTAAAATCTACACATAATCTGATTTCCCCACTCTTTTTCCTGACTAGGACTAAATTTTCTACCCACGTAGAAAATCTTATTGAAACTATGATTTTTGCATCAAACAACCTTTTTACTTCTTTTTCAATAAGGGGCGAGAGTAGTGGATTCATCCTTTTGAGCTTCTGCCTAAATGGATTTTCATCCTTTCTGATTGGAATTGTGTGTTGAATAATACTTTTGACATTTGTCATACACCTTTAAGTCCTCATAGCTCCATCCAAAAACATATACAAATTCTTTCATTAAGCCAATATACTTATCTTTGTTTTCAGGAGTTAAAGATCTATATATTTTAGTCATTTTTTGCTTTTGCTCAGTTCCAATATTATATCTTCTACCTCACTGTCATTAGGAATGACCTTAGGGTTTTGTGCCACATCATTATTGTCAAACAATTCCTCTAAAGGAACCAGCCCTTTAGGAATGCAGTTATTCTTCAGCTGAATTATTTATTTTCCTCCTATAACATTCAAGAAGTCTTGCACATCTGGAGCCAACACTGCTATCTTTTCAACAGCTTCCTGATCTTCCCAATTCTGATTCTTTTTATTAATGTGTGTATTAGCAAACTCACCTTTCATTTCTAGAAATCTCCTAATCTGTTGGTCATCTTCAAAAACCTGTCAGTGTTCCTTGTTATTAGGAACTGATAGTCTATGTTTGACCTCAATTTCATATCCCTTATTTGGGTAAATAGGGATATATTAAAAACACTAGCTAAGGTGGCTAGGGAACCTGCTATTCCATTTTGATCTCGTGGTATGACTGAAATACTATGCTCTATGAAAATGTTTTCTAAAAGATCCCAAACTGCATTTTTGTATGTTCTCATGCCTAGGTGCTTGTTTTGATAGGGTCCATTCACTTGATTAATCACAAATTTAGAATCACCATGTACAATTATCCTTTTAGGTTTCAGAATTTTCAGAATATTTAACCCCAAAATTAGGCCCTCATATTCAGTAACGATGTTTGAACAGTGAAAAGCTAGCTTAAAAGAATAAAGTTTGGATTCATCTCTGTTAATTTTAGATAACAATGGTATGTTCTATGCTTGAGAGCAATTTACTTCAATCTTTATTATTAACCCAATATTAATTTTCCAGATTAGCAATCACATTAACATTGATAGTAAATGCAGATAGAACATAAACAATAAGCAGAAGACAAGCCAAGACAAGAGGACAGAAGGTTTGCGGATGCCAGGCAAAAACCCCAATGTGGGGAAAACCCTTTGATCAAATCTTCTTATTATTCTTCAAAAGTTCAGCAGAGAGAGAGAGTACAATATACAAAATACACTTGCCCAATCACTGTCAAAATAGTCCAGTCACACTGCAATCAATAGGATGCCCTAACCAGAAAGTCAATGCTGGTCAAACTAGCAAAATTACTCCTCAAAATCAGCTCGGTCAAACCCAGTCAATGCAGCCTCCAAAGGAAGTCAAAGTCAACCCAAAATAGATCCGAAAATCACAGTCAAATTCGGTCAACGCAAACGTCAACGTTATGGTCAAAGGTGTTGTGGTCAACGCAAATCAACCTGCTCCAAATGCCTCGATATGTGTGTGAAAGAATGCGGCCTAAAAAGATTGAACTTCCTTCCTGAAAACCACAATCAAAAAGGTTGAGTTGACCCTCGGTCAACGTTGGTCAACGTTCTGCAATTTAGCCCAAAAACAGATTTGTGATTTTAGAAATATCCAGTCACCCTTGCCACACGTGTGAAGAAGAAGAGAAGTTGCTACTTGTACTAACCAATGAAGAGAGGAGAGGAAATGCGTTGAGTGATGATGTCCAAAATTAGGAAGAGGCCTCTCTTATTTATACCATGCGTTGAGAGTGGAGACACATCTATTGGGGCTTATGAGCCTACATTAGACTTTTGGCCGACCTTGACAATTTGCACATGTGAGAGATTAAATTCAAAATCTCACTTCTGCTCATCCAAACAAGATGATCTTTAGATCAATCTTGCACCTCTCGAAAAGAAGAATCCAACAAAAATATCATCTCCATCATCTGAGTTGTCCAAGGGATTTTGGCCCTAGTTGCCAATTTTAACACTCCCTCTCAACTAGGGAGAAATCCACCTGCCAATCCATCTATCAACCTGTACCATCCTTGTCATCCCTGCACTGCTCTACTGAACTACGAAGAAATAATGAAGAAGAATTTGATCGAGAGTGAGTCACAAGACCTTGCCACTCTCCACTGACCCAAAGTCAGTCTAGAGGTAAAAACCTCAACCAAACTTTATCCTAGATCAAATTGTTGGATACCATGCATCATAGCATAGAGAGTATAGCAGTACACAATGCGTCCATCAGTAGTGCTATGGTCTCTATCCTCATTTCCCAACTCGTGGGCTAGATGAGATGTAATTCCCATGAGTCCCCGACTACATTAGTAGGATGTATGTTGGGGCATCAACAAAAGAAGGTGAACCTGCTCATAAACAACAAAGGGGGTATCACAGCGGAAGGCGAACCATTCACTGTGTACACAGCACACCACTAGGGGAAGGTGAACCCCACCCTATTGTCACTCATAGCTCAAGCACCCCCAAGCCCCCCGGAGCTCCCAGAGCTCAATATCCAACTCAAGCGAGACCCTCATAGGAGGGTTTGTCCATGACTCCAAGTCTCTCACGGAAGGTTAAGAATTTGACCTTCCCCAGGGGCTTAGTAAGAATATCTGCGACCTACTCATCAGTCCCAATGTGATGGAGCATTACAGCATCTCGTTGTACCATTATCCATATCCCAAATAAAGTGGTACCTGATATCAATATGCTTGGAGCGATCGTGGAACACGGGATTCTCTGAAAGTCGAATCCCACTTTGGTTGTCACAATAGATCATGGTGGTATCCAGCACATGCCCAAACAGCTCACTAAAGAGCTTCCTCAACCAAACAGCTTCACAACAGGCCATTCTTGTTGCAATGTATTCGGCCTCTGCAGTGCTCAAAGCAACCGATTTCTGCTTACTGCTCAACTAGGATATCGTAGCAGAACCTAGAGAGAAGCAACATCCAAATGTGCTCTTACGATCCACCACACTGCCAGCCTAGTCAGCATCAGTATATCCATGGAGCCTCAAATTCCCGACAGAGTATCTCAATCCATAGTTGATTGTGCCCCAAAGATATCTCAAAATATTCTTGGCAACAATCCAGTGTATGTGATGAGACTCAACCATAAATTGACTCAACGTATTCATAGCAAAGCATATGTCCGGACGAGAGTTCACCAAGAACATCAGGGCCCCCGCAAGTTGACGATACTCGGAAGGATTTCCCAAATCAGGCTCAGCAGCACTTCCGCATAGCTTCTTAAAGTTGAGTTCCATCGAAGTAGTCACATACTTGCAGTCCACCATCCCAAATCTTTCAAGCAACTACACAATATAATTTCCTTGAGAAAGGAAAATATCACCTGGATTTTGCCAGACCTCCAAGCCTAGGAAGTAGTGCATCAACCCTAGGTCTTTCATCTCAAATTCAGAAGCCAAATCCTCTTACATTGATGAATGAGAGGTTCTATACCTGTCAGGAAAAGATTGTCCACATAGAGCACCAAAATGAGAGGCTTGTCATTATCAACCTTAAAGTAAAGGTTTGGATTAACTTCACTTCTTGAAAATCCCAGCTTCACCAGATAGCTATCGATCCTCTCATACCAAGCCATGGGGGCTTGCTTCAACCCATAGAAGGCTTCCTTCAACCTGCATACATGTGATTCTCGGTCCAAAACTTCAAACCCTTTGGGTTGTTCTACATAAACTTCTTCCTTAAGCGAGCCATGTAAGAAAGTAGTTTTGACATCCATTTGATGTAGATTCCATCCTTGTCAGGCAGCAAGGGCAATAATCGAATGGATGGGGGTATATCGGGCAACCGATGCAAATATCTCATGATAGTCTATACCTTCCTTTTGCGAGAAGCCTCAGGCAACGAACCTAGCCTTGAACTTTTCAGCACTCTCTTCCTTTTGAGAGAAGCCACGGGCAACAAATCTTGCCTTGAACTTTTCAGCACTTCCATCGAATCCATGCTTGATCTTGTAGAGCCATTTCGCGGTGACAACTGATTTGTCCTTCGGTCTTGGAACCACATCCCAGACATCATTCTTCATTATGGACTCATATTCTTCGTGCATAGCATCCTTCCAGACTTTATGCTTTACGGCTTCCTCAAAACATCCAAGTTCAGATTGTACAATAGTACTCATGGCAACCAGATACCCTTGGTATCTACACGGCTTCTTGCTTTCTCGGAATGTCCCCCTCGAGGCAGCATGTCCCTCGGCATCTTCGAGAGTGTCCCTGAGCCATGATGGTCTCTTTCTCAGTGAAGGAGATGGATCGATTGGGTCCATTGGTCCTTCAATTGGGTCCATTGGTCCTTCAACATCAGGCATTGTCTCATCCTGCGGTTCTTCTTGATTTCCAGGCCTTGCTTCATAATTTTCCTCAGATCTCGGAAGATCTACTACTTTCTTCAGGGAAGCATCTTCGTCAAAAGTGACATCATGGCATATCTCTACTTCCCTTTGACCAGGTACATAAACTCTATAGGCCTTAGAGGTTTCGTTGTAGCCCACAAACATTCCTTTCTTCCCAGAAGCATCCAGCTTACTTCTCTTTTCTTTTGGCACATGAAAATAAACAGGACATCCAAAAATTCTAAAATGTGAGACATCAGGTTTCTTACCGGTGAAAACCTCTTCGGGAGTTTTGGAGTCCAGGGCAGAATGAGGGCATCGGTTTTGAATGTATACAGCAGTATTCGCAGCTTCTCCCCACAGAAACTTCGGTAGACCCTGGTCACATAGCATGGCACGGGTAGCTTCCACAATGGTCCTGTTCTTTCTTTCAGCAACGCCATTCTGCTCAGGAGTATAGGCAGTGGTACTCTCCCTCTTAATGCCAGCTTCTCTGCAAAAGTCCTTGAACTCATTTGACTCATATTTAGTGCCATTGTCGGTCCTCAAAATCTTGATCTTCTTCCCTGTCATATTTTCCACCAAGGCTTTGAAGGTATGGAACCACATGAAAGCCTCATCCTTCTTCTTCAAGAAGTATATCCAGGTTTTGCGGGAGAAGTCATCAGTGAATGTCATATAGTAAGAACATCCTCCCAGGGATGTCACGGGTAGCATACCGGATAGATTAGAATGGACCAGTTGCAAAATATCAGATGTCTTTGTGACACTTGAGGGGAAAGGTCCCCTTGTATGCTTTCCTTCGGCACAACCCTTACATACACCTTCATGATTATTTCCAAAATCGGGCATCCCTGTCACCACCTTCCTTGCTTCAGGAAGGGCATTGTAATGAAGGTGTCCAAACCTCCGGTGCCATAGTTCAGTTTGTCGGATAGTATCACATGTCATAGCTCCTAGTGGACTTCCTTCAACCTGGTAGAGTGTTCCAACTCTAAAACCAATCACGATAGCTTCCTTGAGATTCTTCTTCCACATGCGCACCTTTCCATCAGTGAATGCCACTTTGAAGCCTTTGTTTTCGATGGCTGATATAGACACAAGGTTCTTCTTCAATTTTGGTACATAGAGTACATCCTGCAAATGTAGGACTTGTCCTTGAGACAAGTGGAGGGTCACAGTCCCTGTCCCTTTCACGGGATATGCGGCATTATTTCCAAGGATGATTTCCAGATTAGTATCCTTCTCAACCATGTCAGAGAGTGCTTCCTTGAACCCAGTGATGTGTCTTGAGGCACCATTATCTATCAGCCAAACATCCATAGTGTCGGGCGAGAATGCAGCAAAGAGGGCAGATACAAGAATGTATTCATTTCTTTTATCAACAACATTTGACTCCTCATACCTGGAGTTTCTAGACCTTTTGAAAGGTTGATTGTTTCCGCCAAAGGGAGCCTTCCTCTTTCCTTTGGACCTGTCGTTTCTTTGATTTCCATTCCTCCGGTTGTTGTTGTTGTCATCACTATTGGGAGAATCCTTCTTGAAAAGACATTCTCTAGCATAGTGACCAGGCCTATGACAAGTGAAACACTTTCCCTTCTTTCCTTGGGCCCTTGCTCTTCCTTTGTTCTTAGGACCACTAGAGTTCTTCTTTCTACAATGAGCAGCGTAGGCAACATTTCTATCATTTTCGTATTCCTTCATTCTTGTCTCTTCTTGCATGCATCTTGACAGTAGCTCGTCAAAGTTAGGAATTGTATTATTTTTGAGAATGGTAGTGTTGAATACTTGCCATTCATATGGGAGCCCTCCCAGTGCGGTGAGTACCATCTCACGATCGGCTATTGTCTCCCCAATAGCCAGCAGATTGTTCCTGATCTCGGTCAATTTCAGAAAGTATGTTTGGACAGACTCATCCTTGCCTTTCTTCAGATTCTTCAATTGATTCCTGAAGAATAGCACTTGGTTTGCATTGTTTACTTTGAACATTTGTATCAACTTATCATACATCTCCTTGGATGTGCCTAGCTCAGATATGTAGGCAACCAGACTTTTATGTATGAATTCCCTGATCATTAGCTTTGCTTTGATCTCCCCCTTCTTATACTTGGTTTTAGCAGCAGCAATAGCAGTGGATGGAGGTTCTTGTATCTTACCCAGTACATAGTCCATGAGATCATGGTCTTCTAATTTGAGATCTAATATCATCTTTCAAGCATGGAAGTCATCCCTTCCAGTTAGCTTGTCATCCTCCTTGAAGCCATAACTTGTGGAACTCATTTTGGTGATTGCTATAAGTTAGGGCTTGTATTCACCTCACCTCTGATACCATGAAAATTTTTGTAGATGTTCTATGCTTGATGCAACTTTACTTTTATAACAGCAATCACATAAACAGTTAAGTAAAAATGCTGATAGAACATACCAGTGGATCTATAGAAGACAAACCAGAAACAGGAGAATGTGTTGGTGCGTTACGGCGGTCAGCAGGATGCTTCAACCAGCAAAGTCTTCTTGGTCGGCCAACCCAAAATATGTCACAACAGTCCTCAAATCAATTATCTAGTCAACTCAAAGTCAACCCCATAAAAGTCAACGCAGTCCAGAGAAAGTCAACGCAGGGCAGCAACAATAAAGTCAATGCAGCTCCAACTTCGGTCAACCTTTTGACCTCGATTTTTGTGCCAATGAGTATGGCCTTCAAAAATCGAACTCTCCACAAAATTTTAGCTCAAACGGACCATGCGTTGACCAAAGTCAACGCTAGTCAAACTTCCCCAGAAACCTTAACTGCAGAAAATTTGCTGCAGTAAATTTCATCCTTTTGCTGCAGTAGATTTCGTCCTTCTTCTCACGTGGGAGATGAAACTGCTTCTCAGATGCTCATAGATAATCAGAGGAGAAGATGTGTGATGTTGAGTGAGTGAAATGCTCTCCAACGTTGACTGTATTTATATCCATCATTGAGGTGTGTGACACATCTGTTGGGGTGTAAAACCTTAAGGCCGACCTGCACTTAAATTTATTATAAATAATAAATTCAAAATAAATGTTCTGGTCATCAGATTAAAATCAATTTTATATCGATTTTACACCTCTCCGAAAGAGGAATCCAATACAAATATTGGAATCTTCATCTGAGCATCACAAGATGGAATTTGGACCTAGTTGTCCAAATTTAACATTTGCTAAGGAGAGCTAAGGACTGTAGGTGAGCTAAAGAGGAGGATAAGTGATCTACAAGGGCAAGAGTGAACAAAAGTGAAGGATTTTAGCAAGCCAAGCCAACAAAATTCAAATTTGGACCAAGTTTCTTCAGCAAAACGTTTTTTCCAGGTATGGGCATCAAATTTTACCTCTTTTTTTTTTCTTGTTCTTCCATGGGTTTCTATCACACATGTATTTTTTTTTATTGCATTTGGTTTTTTTTTTTTTTTTTTTTTTTTTTTTAACGGAGAGGAGAGGGTTTATTTTGGTCAAAAATGCAAAAAATTGGTTGTTAAATTTATTTTTTATATTTCTTCTTGTGCTCCTAGTTTCTTTCCATTATTTTTGTTTGAGTTTCAACATGTATTTTTTCCCATTATTTTTGCATTGAGTTGAGAGTTTTTTTTTGTGAAAAAATCAAAATGTTGTATGTAAAATTGTAATTTTTTTATTTTATTTTTTAACTTGCAATTTTTCTTGTGCCCTAAGTTCAAATTTCAAAGTTCAAAGTTCATTTTACAATAAAACTCAACAGTCAAGAGTTCAACAAATTTACAAACATGCCAAGGAAATTGGATCCTTTATGGGAATTTGGTGAACCTGATCAGGAGTTTGACCGATCAAACTTGAGTTGCAAGTTATGTGGTCAACACATGACAAGGGGGGTATACAGGTTGAAATACCACTTGGCACAAATTCCTGGACATGAAGTAGGCCCTTGCACAAATACCAATCCAGAAATAATTAGAAGAGCCAGCAAATCATTAAAAGAAATAGAAACAACTAAACTCAGCAAAGCAGCTCTAAAGAGTCAAATATCAGGATTTAGAGTTGACCGTGAGAGTGGTAGTGGTTCTTCAACATCAACATCCTCTACAGCCAACCCCGTAGGTGCCTCCTCATATTTTGTTCCTAGAACCACTCCCGATGCACAGCCATCCATCTCCTCACTTATTAAAAAAAAGGAGAAGGAAGAAGCTGACAAGTTATTGGGCAAACTGTTTCTTTGGAGTGATATTCCTTTCACTATTGCCAGGAACAATCCATTTTATCAGGCTACGATTGATGCTATCGCTGTTGTTGGCCCAGGATACAAAGCCCCTTCATATGATGACTTTAGAGGGCGCATTCTTCAAAATGAGAAAGCTGACTGCACCAAAAGATTGGAGGAGTTAAGGACATCATGGGAAGTCACAGGATGCACTGTGATGTCAGATGGTTGGACTGATCAAAAGGGTAGGACCCTTATTAACTTCTTGGTCAGTTGTCCCAAGGGGACAATGTTTATGAAATCTGTTGATGCATCTGCACATGTCAAAGATGCACGATTATTATGCGATTTATTGGATGTGTTCATCCTGGAGGTGGGTCCCAAAAATGTTGTCCAAATCATAACAGACAACGCAGCAAACTATGTTGTTGTTGGCAAGATGCTTATGGAGAGGCATCCGACAATATTTTGGACACCTTGTGCTACACATTGCCTTGATTTGATGTTGGAGGACATAGGAAAGATTGATTTTGTCAAAGATATTGTAGAGTCATCAAAGAGCATTACAAAATTTATATATAATCATGCAATTGTGCTTCATTTGATGAGAACATTCACCACCAAGAAGGAGTTGGTGCGCCCTACTATTACACGATTTGCCACTAGTTTCATATATCTTCAATCCCTCTTGAATTCTATGTGGGATTTGAAGAGAATGTTTCTTTCAGAGGAGTGGCGTGCTTTGACTGTCAGCCGCAAACCAAAGGGAGAGGCCATCTGTAGGTTGGTTTCATATCAGGAAAGCTTCTGGGCGGAAGTGCAAGAGGTGTGCATCATTACTGAACCTTTGGTAAAGGTTCTTAGATTGGTTGATGGAGAGAAGCCTGCAATGGGCTACTTGTATGAGGCCATGGACAGGGCCAAAGAAACCATTCGCAATTACTGTGATGATAAGGGTGACAAGGGGTTTCAGAAACAACTTCTTTTATGGGAAGTGATTGATGACCGATGGAACAACACACTCCATCGTCCCATTCATGCTGCAGGGGTCTTCCTGAACCCCGAATTTGCTTACTCATGTAGTTTCCTATTTGATGTTGAGGTCATGGATGGCTTTTTCAGTTGTGTTCAGAAGATGGTGTCATCTTCATCAAAACGTGCAGGGATATCCAAAGAAATGGAGGTGTACAGAATGGCAAGTAGCACCTTGAGCTTTAACATGGCTGTCCAGGATAGGACTACTAAAATGCCAAGTAAGATTTTCATTATTTTAAAAATTTTCTTATGTTTGTAACTTTATGAATTTATCTTATTTGTTGTAACTTGTAACTTGTAGATGCATGGTGGAAGAGTTACGGTGGCAGATTACCAAAACTCCAAAATCTTGCCATTAGAAAACTGAGCCAAACATGTAGCTCTTCGAGATGCGAGCGCAACTGTAATGTATTTGAAAAAATACACACCAAAAGGCGCAACAAGTTAAAAACTTAAAATATTCCAACTGACTTTTTTAATTCATTAAATAATTTTTTTTATAATTATTAATTTATTGTTTATAATATATATTTTTAATTTATTAATTTATGACCCTTGTACAGGTTGGAGTCCCAGCACCTCAATGACATGGTTTACGTCTACTACAATCTTAGATTGTGGGTGAGACAACTTGAGAAGACACCTGATATGGAAGCCATCTCTTTAGATGCGATTGACACCACTGCTGAATGGAGGGTTGAGGCTGAGAGGCCTGTCATGGAGTCAGCCCCTGATTGGATAGAGCAGGAGGTAGTAGAGGGGGAGGAGGACGAGGAGGAGGTGACACCACCCACCCCTGCTACCGGTAGAGGACGTGCTCTGCCTCCTTTAGCTCCTGGTGCTTCAGGTTCCCGTTCTGGTGCTTCAGGTTCTACTTCTAGAGATAAACAGAGTCCATTGCCAGCCCCACCAGCTTCTTCATCTAGAGGGAACGTTGTTACATTTTCTCGCAAGAGGGGCAGAGGAAATCAATAGTATAGGACCATAGGTTATATAGTGCATTGACATTCCTTTGTATATGACATTATGACTCATGATATGAGATACATTATTATATTTTTTGTTGATATTTTGAGGCTGAGTTGACTCTTGAGACTCAGGACTTAGTATTCAGGACATGATTCAGTTTTATGTGTGATGTAGCACTAGACATGATATTACACATCTTATATATTAGTTTTTTTTTTCATATTTATGTGTCAATGCATTTATTTTATGTTGTGGATACTTTAGATATTAAAAAATTTGAAAAAAAAATGAATATTTTTGTATGTGCCGATTTTTTCCCGATTTTTACCGATTTTTTCCTGATTTTTACGATTTTTTCCGATTTTTTCCCCTCACCGATTTAATCCCGATCGCGATTTTCAAAACATTGATTCAAAAGCATCAGCATAATGAAGTCGGGCAGCTCCAGGAGGGGGTTTGACATGGGTTGGAATTGAATTATAGACTTTCATGAATCTAGCGGAAATTCTTGCACTGATTCACCACTACTCCTTTTCAGATTATTGTACCGAGTCAAAACCTGTAAGGGGTTTTTCTTTTCTTCCCATCTTCTGAGGAAAAGCTCTTCAAATTGTTGGAAATTAGCAATACTTCCTGCCTGAAGCCCTCTAAACCATTTCTTCACTTGACCAGAAAAATTTTGTCCAAATAATCACATTTTAACATATCCCCGTGATCTACTTCTTCCAAGTTTAAGAAGTCATTATATCTGTCTGAATGTTGTTGAGCTGAAATGGCTCCTTCTCCATTATACATGACAATACGTTGACCATAGTTTTGGGGAAGGTCATGTAATGGAGCAGGAAGAGCAAGGGGAGCAAACCTGGCAGCCATAATTCTTGAAGGTGGGGTTGGAACTTTTGAGTAGAAGGAGTATTCTTCAAAAAAATAACCAGAAGCGTCAAGCAGAAGGGTCAGTATTGCTCTAATACCATGTCATTTTTCTAAGCACACAACCAGGGATATGGACTCACATAAAACATATCATTTATTATCAAGAATTGATTGAATACAATGACACTAACTGTCTTTTATAGAATTCATAGGTAGTTGGATAACCAAACTACTTTCTATTAATAGCACCTACTAATGACACCTATTAAACTTGAACCTAATGGCTAGTTGCTTATATAATGTGACTTGATTACATTATTGAAAGTTGAAACCTTTTACTCTAACATGTTTACTTGGGATTAGGTTGCTACCTTCTATAGTTAGTGTTTTCCCATGCCCCCGGAAAGCAACACTACTAGGGAATAAACTCCCTTGGATTGTTGAGCTCCAAGCTTCTTAGCAATTGTTAGAGCCAAAAGTACTCTTTTATTTGGAAGAAGGGGTATGATACTTTATTTAGTAATGTTCATTCTACCAGAAGCTTCATTTTGTATGATTGTGACAACTCACTAATTCATGAGTTTGTACACGCAGATTTTTTCGTATGCAAGAGGTAAAGTGGATGTGGCAGCTGGCCCACTTGAGGCAACTCCTCAATTTCTAGAGAGGCACCCCATGTATCATGAGCACAGTACCTCTTGGTGCTTCTCTAGTACAGTCAGTCCAATCCTCAACAGTTAGAGAACTGGGCGAAGGCCAAGTCATCACACACATCGGTCATGCAGCCAAACAGAGAAGGAAGCGTCCACATAGCTGCCCCCCTCTGCCCACTGAGAAAAGTGAGAAGTTCCATATGCTTGTGCTCACCATTTCTGATGTCAAAATTAAAATACCACCAGAGGCGGACAATGATGGCTAGGAATCTCAGCAGTCGGAATTCGTGGGCACGCAAGGTGCAGGTACAGAGATGCCATATTTTAAATCAGGTCGGGTCAGGATACAAGGAGGTGCACATATATATGTATGTATATATGTATCAAATATATAAAGAAAATAAAACATTTCAAAGACAGAAATAAAAATCTATGTAATACAGTAGAAACTTAGAAATATAAAGCACTGTGATCTGTAAAACCAAACTTTATACCATTGAACAACACTGTAATTTATATGATCTGTCAAAACACAGGGGAAGTGTACACAGTAGTGGGGGTACAAATGTTGAGGAAAGATAGTAGGTGTATACTCTATAAATTGGCACTAGACAAATTTTAAGGAAATTTAGGTGTACAACCTGTATTTTGGTACCGGACATCTATTGGATTTCTGCAGTAAGTTGTGCAATAGAAAACATAAACCCAACCTTGTACTGCTCCCAGACAAAAATATATAGAACAAACATCCATACCAGCCATATTGAATAAATATGTAGATCAAACTCCTAAGATGACTTTCTGGATAGATCTATGTTATAGATCACGGGACATGGAAAATGAAAATCAAACCTTAAATCTGATATGTGAATGGAGCACGAAGATTAGACTTTAAAAATGAGACTATTAGGAATAGCGTTAGATTGTACAAAGCATGTTTCGAGGGGCTGTCCATAGGAGGCACCTTCCCGCATCTGAGACATGCAGCGCATCTCCAGGACCCAGATCAGTCTCCAGGACAGGATTGAGCCCTGTAGTGCCAAAGACATGTCCCCTCACACAACAGATGGGGATCAATAGTGGTTGATCCTGAACCTGCTTCCAAGTTGGGGACCAACTCCCAATGACCATGACGGTCTGTTCCCTGATGTTAGGCTCCCCCCAACTGTTGTTTGATAATATTGGCCTTATGGTTCTTCTGGGTCATGGGCCGTTCATTTATTCTCATTATTATGTTATGCTATGAGCTTCTCATGCTCGTTGTTATGTTAAGTTGTGAGCTTCTCATAAGCGTTTATGCTCACCATTATGTTATGCTGTGTGCTTTTCATGCATGTTTATGCTCGTCGTTATGTTATGCTTCTCCTAGGGGCCAAAATTAGTCCAGGTTTTTGGTTTGCAACCAGCCCCATTTTCGTCTTAGCTGGTGCTTGTAGTGGCTGTGTTTGCAGCCATTTTGTTGTGTATAGCATGCCAAATGTACATTCGATATTTATATTTATAGTTAAGGAAATAGTTTATTAGCGAAGAAATACATTTTGTAAGTAGATGCCATTTCAGAAATGTTTCTCTGGTTATTTCAGAAGACGTTTCAAAAAATTTAGAAATTCCACTTCTATAGGTGGCAAAGGCAGTTAACGTTGAATGCATCCAGATTGCCCTGTTTTGAACATAGCAGCCAATAGCTATAAATTTCCCGACAGCGCAAACTTTTTGACAACACAGATTAGTGATGAAGCTCTTATCGTTTGAGAAATCACAAATAGGTGACAATATATGACAAGACTCAGGATGGATAGAGGTCCATAAGTGTAACAGAAGATTCTTTAAATGGCACAATTCCACATTTCTCTTTATTAAAGAGGCAAATCTAATCAGTTGACAGCCGATCAAATAAAGCTGATTAGAATAAATTCTTAAATTCAGAACACAGGAGAAAAGGTCATCAGTAAACGTCCCTCATCTAGAACATATAACTCTAAAACATTATTATGCACATTTGCAGAAAGGAGTCCAAAATTGAGGATGGTTTACCCTGGGTTGATCCTCCTAAACAAACCCTGCTGTTAACCAATCCTAAAACCCTAACGCTAACTACATCCCAAAACACCAAACGAATTAAAACCCCATCCAATCCAGAACTATTGCAAATCTCTACTGAAAATTAACTCCTTTGATGCGCTTGGTAAGTTTAAGTACAGCAATTCCTGGGGACATTCAGCCAGAGATATCTTAGAAAAGGAAGTAAATTATGATCCAAGAGTGCATTCCTGATATAGGATCACAAGGGTTTGCACCATGAGGTACATAAATGCGGGATAATTTACAGGATTAGAAAATTAGGGATGCCGGACAGCATGCAATCCAAACTGACAGGGGCATCCTAAAAGTAAAACTACGGTGCTTATGTCTATCATACAAAGTTGCGCCTGCCTGCTATGAATGATTTGAAGCATCAAGAATCCAATAGATTGGTATGAAAAATATACCTGTTGGACATGGTTTCTTTGTTTGCTGTGGCTGATAGAAAGAATAAACGAGCGCACAAATTTGGGACGAGGATTTAAGAAACCAAACCAAATAACATATGCCCAACGCTCAATTTTAAGTAATCCAAACGCAGAATCTTTGGCTCTAAATCCACCGATTTTATTTCCTTCTTAAAAGAGGATTTCCCCCGGTGGCGTAAGATAAAGCTCAGGTTTAAGGCGTGAAAATGTGCTTACATATACATGCTCTCCATCCAAAGTCTCCCGTGCTCTGATTGATTGGTTTCCCCATATCAAGTGGATCTAGATGCACGTCATTATCATTTTCATATAAAATTGAACTAAACCCATAACATTTATTTCTAATACTTCCTAATTAAGCTTGCAATTCATTAAATGAATAAATATTCAATAAAATAATAAATCTCAATAAAATATACGAAATGCAATAATCATTACTGGGCTTTACTATGGTTAATCACAAAATTCCAAATCCATTTTGATAGTTGGTTAGCTACACCGAAACTAATGAACATATATAGTTTTGATGGGTAGTTTAGTTCGTTAAAGCCCTCACCAAGTTATTGGTCTTAGTTATTAGTTTTCTATCATCAGGCGCAAGTTCAATTATCCTTGGGTCCATTAGAGTTAGGCTCCCTATGGTAGAGTTGGTTGTGTTAGGCTTGTTTGGGGGCATTACACGGAAGAAAAAGAAAAAGAAAAAAAAGAAAAAACTAATGAACATATACTTCAAAAGAAAGTTGTATATTCTCCCAACCTTGAGGAAGGCCACAAAACATGGGATATAGATTTATGAAAGAGTTAGAAATAAAAATCACAACTATGTTTCTAAGAGAAAAACTTTCCTCTTTTTCTAAATTGTATTGACCACGAAATTCAAAAGAAAATAGACCAACAAGGTAATAAATTATGAATGACTAAATATTAGATTCACTTAATGTAAGGAGGAGTGATTTTTTTTCTTTATAGTCAAGGTTATATTGTTTTATGCTTTAGTGGAAAGAGGATGATAACTCAATTTTCAAAAGTGGGTCATACTACATCATTCTCTAGAGTTATACCTAAATTGTTGGATGATCTACATTAATTAAGAAAAGGATATCCCCAAAATTATTATAGTTTATATTTATTCCTCATATTTGTTGTCGACGGTTTAGGATGATTGAAACTTCGATAAATTGAGAACAACATTGACAAATTTATAGACAAGATGGCATCAAAGGAAACCCAATATGCATATGCGTTGAAGTTGATTTGAAACATAATTATTAGCTTAACGAGAACTGTGACTTCAAAATGAGAACTCTAACACCAATGTAACACCCTCCTCCCACATTTACCCAAGCTAACTGGTCCATCAGGGTAAACATGTGACGAAGAGTTACTATGATATGATTCAACTCCCCATGTACAGTTAAGGAAGTGGAACCGACAAGACCTGACCAAAACTGACTTTCCTCAAAAGCTACAGAACCTTCAGGTGCTAAGCCCTGAGAGAATTTGTCTTTTCACTAATCTAGAGCTGCAATCGCTCCCTTGCCAAGGCATGCAAGTAATTGTAAGCCTCTAGTTTCTCCCATAGGCTTGCTTCCCAGCGAATGTAGACTTTTCTGCTCAATTTATACCAATGACCCCGGATTCTGAGCCACATTTTCAGGGCTAGGACTCACGCCACTGCTCAGAACTTCATGAAACTTCCAGAAATGATAAATAACATTAAAACAATGATACTAATGCAAACACTTGAACAAAGACTTGAACTAACAATCCAAATACATTGTCAATCCAGGGAATCCTCCATACCAATGACATATCTCATACTTATCTAAGAATCGTCAAGGAGGACAATATCTCCTCCCAATAGCTGCATTGTTATCTATTAGTTAATTCATTCATTATTGTTTCATATACTAATCAAAACATGATGAAATCCATACATAAAGATTCTCATAAAACATGCTTATAACCAACAAATAACCGGAGATATATTCATGATGAAACAACCATTTAAGCCACCTAATGACAAGCACATTTACTCGTGAATACCAAAGGAAAAAAATCTCTTATTAAATTATGCAAATCAAACCAAGTCAGGGACTTCCACATACCACATGACCATAGATTGAGCTGAACCAAAACTCTCTTTCAATCAATCACCCCCACGCCATATTCCAAGCATGAATATGGGTTCTCACAAAACAAATCAACCAAAACCAAACAAAGGCTTCCAGAGGCCAAACCATCTTAACCCTTGCCCAATGATTCCACCTCACGGTCAGACATCACTAACCATCACAAGATCGGTCTCTACCCAAGTTGTCCAGGGCTCCAGAGCGTTTTTTTCCAACCAAGGCTTCCAGGACTAGTAACTCAACCCAGAATTGTTGTTGGGCTCCAGAGTGTTTGTCCAACCAGGGCTTCCAGGACTAGTAACTCAATCCGCCAAGGGCTCTAGAGAATTTTTCCAACCAAGGATTCCAGGACTAGTAACTCAACCCACGATGTTACAGGGCTTCCAAAGCGTTTGTCTAACAAAGGCTCCATGAACTAGTAACTCAACCCACAGCCAAAGGAACATGGGCACCAATCAAAAAAACAAAGATGAAACCCACAACACCATGGCTATCTAGGAAATGGAAAGGCTAGGCAAATCCACTGTCAATCCAGGCAATCCTCCATGCCAATGACAAATCATAACCAAGAAACCACATGCATACCAAAACTAGCAAGGAAATCATACATGCAAGTCAGTACCTGCAAGGAAAACATGTTTTAGTCATTGATCACGATTGCCTCTTGCGTTTTCCTACTCCTCTTTTTCCTTTTTGCTCCAAATCCCAAGTATGCCACGCTCCTCCAAGAGTGCTCCAAGAAAACTCTAAGTGTCTAAGAGTATGAGCGAGAGAGAGAGAGAGTAGAATGAGAACTCCAAAACTGAACTGACAATAAATTACAAACTGATCCTCATAAGCCCTTTTATTAATGAGGCCTTTATTTTTCTTCAATTTCCATTATTTTCCTTCATTTTCCTCCTCACATGAAACCTGTGACCTTTCACCTCCCTTTTCTCCTATTTTTCATTATTTTCATAAATAAAATGTCAATTAATGCCTCATGCCTTTCCAAATCATTTGTCATTGCCTTTGCCAATTTCCATAGCCATTAATAAATTATAAGTTATCCCCATCATTGTGTTTTTGCCCAACATTAAGCTTGGAATACATGTCCCATGACCTTGGTTATTAGTTTTCCTTTATTAACATTATTGCATGAATTTTTTACCAGGGTTGTTACAGAACCCTCCCCCTTGGGGGAACACCGTCCTTGGTGTTCAATAACACCTATAACCAACGAGACCGCCTAAAAGAAAAACACACTGCCTATGGAGCTTTATAACATAGCTCATTGCAATATTTATAATGAACAACCTACTGAAAAGCAAACCAACACGAAAATCATAACAATCATAACGACATGACACCCATATCGCTTATTGGAGCTTTATAACACAGCTCATGGTGGTATTTACATCCATATACATATATACATGTACCAAAACACCACACCAAAACATATATCAAAAGACATTCGCTCAATCAACGAATAGAGAAGGATACATAGCTCACATCTGATCAACCATCTCCCAGGAAGCTTCATCGGGCCCAAAGTGCTTCCATTGCACTTTAACTTGCTCGATTGCTTAATTCCGAAGCATGAGCATCTATCGATGCAAAATGCACTGAGGTCCCAGCTGGAATTCTCCTTTTGGCTCCACCTGCAATACAGACCATTCAATCACATGATCAACATCCTTAGCATACTTCTTAAGCAATGACACATGGAAAATATCATGGACTTTCATTATCAGAGGCAGTGCAAGTCGATAGGCTAACGGTCCAATCCTCTCAAGAATCTTGAAAGGTCCACAATATCGAGGTGCCAACTTAGCACATGATCCAATCCTCAAGGAGCTCTTCTTGGACTTGAAGCACAAGTGCACCTGTTCCCCAACCTGAACTCCTTAAACAACACATGTTGATCTGCATAACTCTTCTATATATCTTTTGTTGCCTTTAAATTCTTCTTGACTACCTGCATTTCTTGTTCCATCTATGTCAACATATCTGGTGCAATCAATACCCTTTTCATTGGATCACTCCAACTAATGGGAGTATTATAACCCCGCCCATAGAGTGCCTCAAATAGACTCATCCTCAGAGACTCTTGATATGCATTGGTGTAAGCGAACTCAACCAATGGAAGATACTCTTCCCACTTTCGTTGTTGATTCATCACATACATCCTCAGCGTGTCTTCCAAAATCCTATTGACCCTCTCTGTTTTTCCATATGTCTATGGATGATAACTTGTATCGAAGGCCAACTTTGTACCCAAACATGCAAATAACTCTTTCCAGAACCTAGAAGTGAACTTAGCATCCATGTCTGACACAATATTCTTCGAAACACCATGCAACCTCACTACATCTCTGATGAGCATCATTAGCTGAATAAGTAGACTTCACTGGAATGGAGTGTTCAACCTTAGTCAACATGTCAACCACAACCATAATAGAATCATGTTGTCTAGATGTCCTTGACAACCCTGTAATGAAATCCATGGAAACGACCTCCCATTTCCACTCTGAAATTGGAATTGGCTGTAGTAATCCACTCGGACGCTTACAATCCATTTTTACCTGTTGACAATCCAAGCATCTAGCCATAAACTCTACCACTTCCTTCTTCAAATTCGACCACTAGTAGAACTTCTTCATTGTTGTCAATGTCTTTTGATATCTCGAGCGACCTGAATATGGTTTAACATGAAATTGCCTCAAGATAATCTTCTTGAGCTCATTGCTATTCATTACATAGATCTTGTCCCTAAATTTGATCAAACCATCTGCTATGAGATGATAATCCACATCCTTCTCACATGTACCCTACTGTAATTTTTGCATAAGCTCCATATAATTGTCATCTTGTTGTCCTACCTGCAAGATCTGATACTGTAAATCTGTCCCATAAGAGCTCATAGTTGCTATATAGTTCACATGTATTCTCCTACTAAGAGAATTTGCAACCCTGTTCTCTTTACCTTTAATGTACCTGATGTTGAATTTCTACGATTTTGGGTCTAGGTTATAATCTTAGAATCTCTTATGCTTCCAAACCAAGATCTCAACAAGAACTACTTTGCATAGCGAAAAATATAAAGTTGTAAATCACACATGCACAAGTATAGACAATTTTTAACAAAATATTGTACAATAATGTACAACCCATTCTTCATTATATTAAATAGATTTTAATAATACAACAATCTATGGAATACAAGATATAATGAAAATCTTGCTTGTTGTGCAGACTTTATGTTGTATCTTGTCTTGTCGGTCCTTTGCTTCCGTATAGCTGCCCCTTAGTCCTTCAAATGATAACACATAGAGACTCTAGGAGGGCTTCCACCCATCACTGCTGCAAGTCACGTATGCTACAATGAACACAGATTGATCCAATCTGCTCTCAGGGCTAGCCAATACCTGAGCTCCAATCCACCAATCTAGCAGTAACTTTTGTCCATCAAAGTGTTGCACTTTAGGCTCCATACTTCACCCAATCACGCAACAACCAATGTTCTTCTTGTATGCTTCTCTAAGGTTACTTTGGGCTATCAACATGTTGCCCTCCAACAAACCAATGATGGCCAATATACCATTGTAGGATCTACTCCTTAGAAATGCTTCCAATCACCAAATCGAGCCTTCAAATTGGCTCCCACAGACTGCAATAACTCAGATCCAAAACTGATTCAAAATCACGGATCCAACACCTACAAAAATGCACCAAAGTACATACCTTCAGCTCAACATTTGAGGTCTGCTCCTCTATTGCAATCTCAACCTAGTTAGGGAAAAACCATAGTCACTTAACAACCTTCAAATTTTGCCCAAAATTTATCCTTTTGAGTGTGGTTGTCCTTCCTTGAGGGGTCGAGGAGGTTTTCTCCAAATCTGGGTTGTTCTAGCCCTCAGACAAGTTCGACCCTCCTTCAATTCTCGGTGGTTGTCCTTCCTTGAGGGGTCGAGGAGGTTTTCTCCAAATCTGGGTTGTTCTAGCCCTCAAACAAGCTCGAGGTTCCTACAATTCTTGGTGGTTGCTTCAGATTTCCCCTATAGGTCTGTGGCAGCCTAGTTTAGGGGACAAACCACTCTTAAACAACCCTCAAACACTCCCTTCCTTTACACATGTACCTCAGACCTCTCTTCCTATAATTTGGTCACCAAATGAGGCCCTAATACAACCTTATTCCCACGTTGGTTAATCTCCTTTGCTACGACCTAGACAAAGGTATCTTTCTCCTACAACGAGCTACTCTTCTTGTGATGTGTTGCACTTCTGGATGATTCTAAATGAGACACAATCACTTCCTATTTAAACACAATAGAAAGGCTTCCTCCAACGTCCAACATAGGGCTTGTCAAATTGTTAAGAGGCTTGTTAACATCAAGCTGACCATAACACATTTTGCGCAAACCCGCTTCTAGACTTCAAAAATTCATATCTCCATTACTACAACTTGGAATCAAATGATTTTCGTTGCATCGGATTCGTCTCAACGAGAGCTATCATCCTCATCCATCACATGTTGAAATTTGCCCATGGCTTTGCCCTAAATCATGATGGGTGAAAAACCCCAACCTTGGGTTCCAATCCTACAGGTGACTCTTGTGGCGCTTTTCCCTCCAAACCTTAAACCCTAGGGCTTGGAGTACCTCCCAAGCTACTCAAAATAAACACTCCCTCTCGTCAAGGGAGGTATTTCCAAGACTAGGAAGTAACTAATCATCATCATCACTACTCGCAACACTTGCCTAACTCCTGACACTCACCACTGCAGCAATCCCTGTAGCATGAACTATGCCTCTCTCGGAAGTGTCGTTGTCACTAAAGCATCATGCTTCTTCTTCTTCTCCTGAAATTCCATCCATTCCCTCCACGATTATTTCTTAGAAATTGTAGGAGCACCCTTGATCTCCACTAACCATGCCCTCTTCTTGGGCTGCAAATTCTCCCTTTGAACTTGCAAGCTCCCGCTAGAACTTGACTCCCTTTGAGCCTCTGGAACCTGGACCTTCTTTTCTAGAACTTGTACCTGCCCCTCTGAAGCCTGCACTTGCACCTACTTCTCTGGAACCTGCACCTGCTCCACCTTCTTCTTCCCATGATCCACAGTCTTGCCTGTCAACCTGTAGAGACCATGCTCTCTAACTCCCAGCACAATCCCTGCGGAGCTAGAGCCTCTAGGTATGAGTCTTGTCTTCCCATCCTGGGACAAGACCTCAAACCCTTTCTTCTTGATTATCGATAAAAATATCACGTTATATATGAGTCCTGGTACAAACAGTACATCTTGGACCTGCATCACCTGTCTTGTCTCCATCCCGAATGGCACAACTCCTGATCCTCAAATCTCCTTCTGACTCTTGTCGCCAAACCCCATGTGCAACTTCGAGTCCCATTCAACTAGAGTCTCAAAAACTGTGACCTTGTCATATGTTTCATCGCACCACTGTCCACGTACCATCCATCCTCATCGACAGTACCCTACGAGAAATGAGAGATCATAGCAAATTCCTCTTCTTCCAACTACTTGGTGAGAGAATATATCTCAATAGAAGTGGCAACACCGACGACCTGCTTCCCTTTCTTCTTCTCGTCATCTCCCTTATTCTTCATCAGACATCTCGATGAAAAATGACCCATCTTTCCATAGTTGAAAAACATGACTTTACTCAAATCCTTCTTTTGCTTACCCTTCATTCGTGCTGCAAGTGCCACATCCTCATCTACCCTCTTCATTGGATGAAGATCCTCGTCTCGCAACTTTTCTTGAACGAATTCGTCCCACAACCTATTCCAGTCTGGCAACGATCCATTTGATGAGGGGCTTCCATTCCCTGGTGAACCCTTTCAACGCAATCCTTACCATATCACTATCTTAAATAGTCATACCAACGACAACAAGCTCATCCCTGACTTGAGACAACCTCGTCAGATACAAAGTCACTTATTCACCCTTTATCATCTTGGTGGACTTCAAATTATCCTCCAACACCAGTACCTGGTGCTCATTCTTATTTTGGAACAAATTCTGAAGATTCGTCCACATCTCATGCACATTGTTCTTCCTGGAAAAATGAGGTATTAGGGGATCCTTCACACCATCTAGGATGATCAATCTCGCCCTCGTACCCAAATCTTCGTACACTTTCAACTCCTTTGGGTCTTGTAGAAATTTGAATAATAGATAACTTATTCACCGAGATTATCCTGATCACACACTATTTGAGCTTCATGCATAATACATAACCTCTTCTACTATTGATCATCAATTTGCGGAATTATAAACAATCGCATGCGCACATTAAAAAACACATAATCAATCACACATATAAACACAGTATGTAATGGGAAAGCTTAAAGCTGAAAACCCCCAACTATCTGTATATTATAATGATAGAGTTCATGTAACAATACATAGCACAAAGCTCCTCACAAGCTCTCAACACTATCTCACATGCTACACACTACACAAGCTCAGATCAAGCAAGTCACATGCTCAAATCTCCTCCACCTGTTAGCCAGCCTCTACTGCGCAATCCAATATGGATAATCATGAGATCAAGGTTCAAATCCCACTAGTATGTACTGCACAATCCTCATTGGCTTCTCAATCAATGTGTGTGCAAATCTCATGCACCAGTATAGTCACAACTGATAGTCAACCTGCTCTTTCACCTACCTCCATCACTGATCTCCACTGAAACTGTCCATGCACTGAAGTTAACTAATGTGTTCATTAGTTGATTTATGAGTTAATAATTAGTGAATTAATTAATAATTAATTCACACCACTCATCACTAGTGTATTAATCGGTTAGACTAAATACAACTAGTTCAACTAAGTCAAACTGAACACAACTCCATCAACTCCTCAATCAACTCCACCAAACTCACTCACATGAGTTCTAACTGAAGTCATCATGCAATAGCTCCACTTAGACCCTAGGAATAGCGTAATTCCTTCTGTCAGCTGCATGTGCCACATCCAGGCATCAAACTGAAGTGCTCCAAGAGGATAAGATAATGTTTAGAGTCCAGATATTATTAAGAGCTAATAATATTCGACATATCTATTTTTAGACTGGCAATCTAAAAATAGATTCCGCCCAGTATGTCTAAAAATAGAAGTCCATCTATTTTTCCAACTTGATCATCCCTCCACAAATAGCATCCTGCAACTCATAGAATCATGATCGACATGTCTAAAAATAGACATAGTCTAAAAATAGACTTTGCGCCAAAAATACCCTGCGGGCCCACTTAGTGAAGGCGACTTCTTTCCACTAAGCTCTGTCATCTTGTTGCATTCTCAACACTCCCTCTCAACAAGATATGGATTATCTGCAACCCCTATCCTGCCCCTGTGGTATGCGAATTTTCTCCTCGTGAGCGCCTTCGTCAAGATATCAACATCCTGATCCTCCGTAGGAATGTATGAAAGTAACATGATCCTCCGCTGCACACAATCTCTGATATGATGATACCGGATGTCAATGTGTTTGGATCTATCATGAAATACTGGATTAGCCGAGAGTTTGATGCAACTCTGGTTATCACAATAAATCACAGTAGGCTCCAAGTGTGAACCAAACAACCCGACCAGGATCTTCCTCATCCATATAGCCTCGCATGCAGCCAAACTTGCTGCCATATACTCGACCTCTGCTGAACTGAGTGCCACGGATCTCTATTTCCTGCTATACCAAGAAACTGATGTCAACCCGATACTGAAAATCCCTCCAGATGTGCTCTTTCTGTTCGTTGGGCTCCCTTCCCAATCTACATTCGTGAAGCCACATAGCCTCACCTCATCCTCCTGTCTGTACCACAATCCATATCCCGATGTGCCTCTGAGATAACGCAATACATGCTTGCCCACCTTTCAGAAGAGCTTGGTAGGCTTAACCATAAGGCTTCTTCCCAGAAAAAGCCTCCAACGGAGTCATGCCTTGCAGGCATCAGGCCAAATCGTTCTACAAGTATACAACAGTATTGCAGGCCTCTGCCCACAAAAACAAAGGTAACCCTTGATCATGTAACATGGCTTTGGCAGCCCCAATGATGGATATGTTCTTCCTCTCCGCAACCTCGTTTTGCTGGGGGTTGTAAGGAACTGTGAACTCCCTCCTAATGCCTGCCTCCGCACAATACTCAACAAACTCTCCAAGGGTGTACTCACCTCCATTGTCCGACCTCAAGGACTTGATCTTCCGACCTGTCTGTGTCTCCACAAGAGCTCTAAACTCCTGAAACCGCTTGAAGACCTCACTCTTGGTCTTCAAGAAATAAATCCAGGTCCTCCTTGAGTGATCATCAATGAATAACACATAATACTCATATCCACTCAAGGAAACATGAGACATTCGACCGCTCACATCGGAATGAATCAAATCAAGTATCCCAGTCGCTCTGCTGTCACTGCTGGGAAAAGGGGATTTGACAAACTTGCCCATCGCACATCCTCTGCAAGTATCAAAGTGATCAGTACTGAAATCTGGCACACTTGTAGTGATCTCCCGCAAAGTCCTCAAGGCTCCATGATACATGTGCCCCATCCTGCGGTGCCAAATCTCACATAGCTCAGAACTGCTAGCTCTGCTGTCGGTACTACTGCTCAATGCCAAAAGGGGCTGAAATGCAAACTTGTACACCTTTGCATGGCGTACACCTATCACTCTAGCTGAATCAGCTGGAGTGCCCCTGGGATACATCAGCACCTGTCCCCCCCTGAACAGTACCTCATATCCTCTATCCTCCAAAGCTGAGATGGATATGAGGTTCTTCCTCATCCCTGGCACATAAAGAACATCTGACACCTTCAAGGGAGGTTTGGACTCCCTCTGAAATGTCAGTGTCCCCACACCGACTGCTCTAACAACTCTGTCATCACCGAGTACTACCTCTATATCAGTGCCACTCTTTGAAAGCTCTGAGAAGTACTCACGGACTCCTGTCATGTGACGTGAAGCCCCACTGTCCACATACCGGATACCCGAAGATGCTCCGCTAGTCGAGGGAAATGCATGCTCCCTCTGAACCTCTATGGCAGATGATCCCGTACTAGAGGACTCACACGCAATGAACCCAAACTCCCGGTCAAAACGATTTGCAAAGTCCTCAACCTCTGCTGAAGCTGCCATGCTCTGGTTCTTCCCCTTCTTCTTCTTCTTCTCCGGACACACAACTGCATAGTGTCCCATCTTCTGAAAATTCCAACACTTCACTTTGGAATAGTCCTTCTGTGTGTTATCTTGTTTACCTTTACCGCCCCCACCACCACTTGTGGAAGCATGCTTCTTGCCTTTGCCTCTCTTGCCTCCGGCCAACAATGCTACATCCTCATCCTGCTCAACTGGCTTGGCTGCCTCAAGCTGACTCTTCTTGATCTCTTTCTGAATGCAATCATCCCAAAACCTCTCCCATGTGGGAAGGGTCTCATGT